>ML778077.1:1882588-1907137 GCA_009831015.1 Picea engelmannii | reverse complement strand
CCTAATTGTTTGAAATTACACATAATTACTATAGGAATGATATCATGTAATATATATAATTAAATAAATAAACAAAAGATATTATGCAAAAATTGAAACAAATGAAAATGTTAAATTTAAAAAATTAATGTAAACAAATACCTGGAACAATCATTATCAACATTGTGTGCTCCCTCTTTATTGACATCCAAGGAGGAATGTTATTGTTGATAACAAAAATAGGCCACACTGAGTAAATATACCTAAGCTCTCTGAATGGATTAACATCGTCAGCTGCCAATGAAAGCCTAACATTATGAGGTTCATCTTTGAAATATGTCCATTTTCCCTCAAACTCCCTAAATGCATAACCATCGGTAGGCATTCAAAGAACACCATCTCCACTTCTATTATGTGCATGGTAATCCATAAATTGTGCTATGCTTTCACACATGAACAATCACTGCAAATGTGGAATTATGGGAATATGACGAAGAACCTTTCAAGGCACCCTTTTTGTTACTTGATCAGTTCGATATCTACTGATAAGACATTGTAGACATTCTATTTTCAAAGCATGTTGTCCATAATATATAATATGGTCATTAGGGCATGCATCTATAGTTTGATATTCCATTCCAATGTCTTTCATGATGGCATGCAAACCTCGATATGTGCAAGGTAAAATATTTGACGATGGTAACAAAAATTCACCTAACAATCTACAACATAACAAATAACTAGTTAATGTAAGAATATTAATCGTAAAAATTGCATTCTTATTTTACACATTAATTAACACTAAAAACAAATAGAAAAAAATCAACATTTATGTATAATATGAGATGAAACATATTACATACCTTAGGATCTGTTTCATACAAGTGTTCGACAAATTATTCATAACCTTTAAGTTCACTAGCAGCAATGTAGCGGAGAGAATATTTTCTCTTGATCCTTCATAAAGTCATTTATTTGCCTTTTCTAATAGAGGTTCATCATAAATACCAGCATTGTCCTCATCCTCATCTGGCTGCGAAAACAAATCTTGGATCATTTGATTTGTCCCATCTCTTATTCCATGGGATCATTAACTTGATTTGTCCCATCATCTTCTTCCATGATATCCTCATTTGCTTGTTCATGATGTTCCTCAGCTTGTACAACATCATTTCTACTAATACTTGGTGCAATATTTTGCAGAAAGTTAGAGGGAAACTCTAACTTTATAATTACAAACAATCATGAAACATTAGTGTATACTATAACAAACATTCAAACAATATATATATATATATATATATATATATAATTGACAAAATAAAAAAAGATAATGAATATATAGCTAATTACCATGGGACGATATTCATTCGATCCGCCATCAATGTGCCCATATTTTCTACAATGTTTTGTAGTTTTTTCTATTAAAATCATTATGGGACATATGAGGCAACATTTTTTACAAGAGCAATAACATCTACCATCACCCTTTTCACCTGCTTTACTTTTTTCACCACCTCTAACTATATTCTGCGACATTCTTCTGCACAAATTCTACACAAGAATACCCTTTCGAGACCATCATTGTTATAGCAATATTGTCGCAACATCTTTAAATCGTCAAACATTTATAGTTCAATTTTAGGTCACAATTGCAACGACCATGACCTAAAATATTTCTTTTTTTTTACCTATTTATTTGTCATATTTAACGGTCACTTATAATGGTCATTTGTCACTCTTGCGATGAACTTTGACCATATTAATTTAGACAAAGTACATTCGTCAAGATAGCGACGAATACGGGGTGGATTTAGAAAAATAAAAAATAAATAAACTTTTTCTCTTGAATTTTGCGACGAAAGAGTACCTTCGTCGCAAGTAGTCATCGCAAATTTTTCAATATGTAGTAGTGGATTGCGAGGTGTCAAGTTGAAATCATATCAACATTTAGGGGTTCATTTTTACATTCGAAGGCCACCTGCCTCAAGGAGCTGCCTACAGTAAAGCCACCTCATCAAGCTATTAAGTATTGTCCTACAAAATAAAATTATGTTATTTTCTTGTTGTAACCTAGTGCCACTCCTTTCTTAGGCATAGAATCCTATGAGGAAATGAGGTGGCAGATTCTAAACAGGTTTTCTTGGAGATTTTTTTATTTAAGATAGATTGTAACTTGATAGGAGGCTTGAATGGTTGAGGAGAAAAAATGTTATCTTTAGTCTCATACTGTAAAAATGTTTTCCTGATGTATGTACCAAACTCAAGAATATTTAATGGTGAAAAATCAATCTTTTTCCTGTTGTCATCTCTATTTTGTCTCACTTTGGTATTAGCCTCTAGTGAAGGATTCATCATGATGCATGTTTCCTTATTACAGTAAATGATTTATTGTGGTATTTTATGAAAGTTGATAAAAATGTTTTTTCTCTTTTGATTAAGAAGTTCTTATTCAAATGAGTTTTCTTCCATATGTGTTCCAGAAACAACTGATGTAACCTGATACACATAGTTCACTTTCCTTGCTAAGTTTTCTATCTTTCATTTGTATCTTTTAAACATTGATTTGAATCTATTCAAAGCCTTGCTTGTTGGTGTGTATTTCATGGAAGGTTTTGTATTTGACATCATAAATTGAGTTCCACATACATTTTCCAAACCTTTTAAAACGTTATTATTTACATTATGATGGGTATTATCCTTACATCTACAACAATCCAGGTGTGACTTCTAGTGCTAACACGTTGGTCTACCACAATTCTATCCAGGTAAATACATTACAAAAAATATTAATAAATGACATCATAAAACAAGAAGATCGTTCTTTTTAGGCACCATACCAATAGTTGAAGGATCATTAACATAATTATTTCATGGTGTTGGCACCCGTTTTTTTAAATGATGACATGGTAGGGTGGTTGTTGTAGGAAAATTACTCTATGGACAGGTGAATATCCTCTTGGATTCTAGACCCCTATACCAAGACATAAAACATACAAATGGACACTAACATCCCTTTGAATTCAATTACCTAATTAGAAATAGAAAGAGAAGGAAAAAAATGTGATGCACCTTATTCCATAGTTCGTCCTCACTGCCTCTAATATGAGCTTGATCTCCAAACTCTTCAGCATCACTCGATACAATCTACAATGCAATGGACAACAAAATAAAAAGAACCTCTCCTCTACTCTACAAGATTAGAATAATCAAATTCAATTATAAATATTGACAATCATATGCAAACAATACACAATCTTGAAGGGAATAGAAAAAGTAATATTAACGAGAACTTTAAAGAGATACTTACAAACTGTAGATGAAGTTGCAGTAGCCTCCCCAAGTCCTCCTCGTTCAGCCCTTGCACAATCCTCCCAAGATCATAATCGAAATATTTCTCCCAAGATCATAAGTTTGATACCTCAAATCTCCTTCACCCCCCTTCTCCATGGAAATCCCTCATTATATAGGATTTGGAGGCTTAACCACCGTCCAGAGGATCACTCATCAGATCCACTAAAAAGGGATCTCCAAGATATTTAGGGAGAAAATATCTCTTAAGGATTTTAGGTAGGAAATATCTCTCAAGGATTTTAAGGAGGAAATATTTAAACCTTCCATGAGATCCTCAACCTCCCCTAAAAAATAGGAAACCAAATGTGAGGTGGATTCTCACATAAATTAATTTCCTTTTCATGAATATTAATAATTAATTCATGTGTACATAGTATTTGAACCTTCATATAATATATTTCTCCTCCACATTGATTAGGGATTGTGACATATGTTATTTCATGGTGTCGAGGTGTATGTGACACTTGGCAAGGTGCATATGACACTTTTACGACCCTTGTGACACTTAGGGTGAGGTACCTAGGTTTGAAAATTTGATGTGTGCCTAGTTTTCCTCTTTGTAGAAAGCTCGTTAAAAAATGAAACAAAAATTTGGGGATTGAACCCGTAGCCACGAGCATAGTTTTCCTCTCTATAGCAAGCTCGTTAAAAAATGAAACAAAAATCTGGGGATTGAACCTGGAGCGATGAGCATAGTTTTCCTCTCTGTAGCAAGCTCGTTAAAAAATCAAACAAAAATATGGGGACTGAATCCAGAGCCATGAGCATCATTTTTCCTTTTTGTAGCAATCTCGTTAAAAAATGAAATAGAAGCCACAAGCATATTTTTTATTCTCTGTAGCAAGCTCGTTAAAAAATGAAACAAAAATCTGGGGTTTGAACCCGAAACCATGAGCATAGGTTTTCTTCTCTGTGGCAAGCTCATTAAAAAATGAAACAGAGGTCTTGAGCATAGTTTTTTTCCTATGTCAAGCTCATTAAAAAATGAAATAGTCACCTCTCCCGTTGAGTCGAGTCTTTTTACTATATCTCATAGATATCGATTCGAGTGTTTAGCTAGATCTTGTAGATGTCAGGTCGAGTCTTTCATTAGGTATCGTATATGAACCTTCCTTTCATATGCCCTTACCCTTTTTCTCCATCTAGTATAGAACTTGGTGACAACCTCAAAGTCGACGAATGAAATGAATCTTGGGGGGGCATGTCTCCAACCTTTGATTATCATTCTGGAGTTAAGTCGCTAGATTTTCAAGCTAGGGGCAAAGTACCAACCATCCATGGGTATCCCTACATTTGAAAATTATGTTGGGAATTTATAAGCATAAGTTTAATTTTGTTTCAAGCTTGTGTAAAAATGAAACCAATACCAAGCTTAGTCTTTTATCTTTCTTGTGATCATAAATACATGAGAATGTGACCAAGTAAACTTTTATCATTTTTTCAGACTCGTAAAGGTTATTTGAAAAAGGAATCCAGTGGAGTTGCCAATTTCTATTGTAGGAAAATTCCCCTATGGACAGGTGAATATCCTCTTGGATTCTAGACCCCTATACCAAGACATAAAACATACAAATGGACACTAACATCCCTGTGAATTCAATTACCTAATCAGAAATAGAAAGAGAAGGAATAAAATGTGATCCACCTTATTTCATAGTTCATCCTCGCTGCCTCTGATCTGAGATTGATCTCCAAACTCTTCAGCACCACTCGATACAATCAACAATGCAATGGACAATAAAAGACAAAGAACGTCTCCTCTACTCTACAATATTAGACTAATCAAATTCATTTATCAAGATTGACAATCATATGAAACAATACACAATCTTGAAGGGAATAGGCCAAGTAATATTAATGAGAAATTTACAAAGATACTTACAAATTGTAGATGAAGTATTAGTAGCCTCCCCAAGTCCTCCTCATCCAGACCTTGCACAATGCTCCCAAGATCATAACTAAAATTGTTCTCCCAAGATCATAAGTTTGATACCTCAAATCTCCTTCACCCCCCTTCTCCATGAAATCCCTCATTATATAGGATTTGGAGGCTTAACTACCACGGAGAGGATCACTCATCAGATCCACTAAAAAGGGATCTCCAAGATATTTAGTGTGAAAATATCTCTTAAGGATTTTAGGGAGGAAATATCTCTCAAGGATTTACCTTCCATGAGATCCTCAACCTCCCCTAAAAAATAGGGAACCAAATGTGAGGTGGATTCTCACATAAATTAATTTCCTTTTCATGAATATTAATAATTAATTCATGTGCACATAGTATTTGGAACTTCATATAATATATTTCTCCTCCACATTTACTAGGGATTCTGACATATGTTATTTCATGGTGTCGAGGTGTATGTGACACTTAGCAAGGTGCATATGACACTTTTACGACACTTGTGACACTTAGGGTGAGGTACCTAGGTGTGCAAATTTGATGTGTAACAGTGGTATCAACTCAATGCATGCATAATCAATGTGGAATTGCATAGAATGAAATGTTGGAAGTAGTCAACCCTAAGAAGAGGAAAAAAACATAGAAATTTGGGCAGAATAAGAAGTAGATTTCCAGGATAGATTCCCTAATTTCCAGGACTAAAATAGCTAGGAATACCCATGACCAATTATTCATATTTATGTAGCCATTTTTGGTAGTTAGGATAGATTTTTTACTAAGTCAAAATTCATAGACGCTAGATTATATAGATATAATTGTATGGGTTAGGGAAAATGGTTAGATAGTTGTGTTGGATAAGGAATTGGATGGTTTGTTGTATTGTGTTTTGATGGTTATGTTGGTTTTCCACAACTTATGAATGTGGATAGACGGTGATATATTGTGTTAAGTATGATGTACATGTTTTTGGTTATGGATTTTAATAGAAATATGACTCTCGTTATACTAATATTGTATTTTATGGCTTATATGGATGATGTTTTTTGTGATGAATATTTAGGCCACCTTCATGGTTAATGTATGAACACTTCTGCATTATATTGAATACTATGGATATGTGAGTTATAAATCAATATACATGAAATGTGTTTAGGCCCATTTTGTAATGTATAAATACAAATCTAGGTGATGTAAGTAAGGGGTGATAAGGGTAACGAGGCCAAGATGCTAAGTGCTAGAGTTTGATCTATGTGATTGTAAGAAGGCTTTGTGCTTACTGTGTGTTAAGAACTTGCAGAGCTAAGTGCAAGTGATTGTAAGAAGGCTTTGTGCTTACTGTGTGTTAAGAACTTGCACAGCTAAGTGCAAGTGATTGTAAGAAGGCTTTGTGCTTAATGTGTGTTAAGAACTTGCAGAGCTAAGTGCAAGTGATTGTAAGAAGGCTGTGTGCTTACTATGTGTTAAGAACTTGCAGAGCTAAGTGCAAGTGATTGCAAGAAGGCTTTGTGCTTACTGTGTGTTAAGAACTTGCAGAGCTAAGTGCAAGTGATTGTAAGGAGGCTTTGTGCTTAAACCTAACTCGGGGAAGGAGGATCTGGTGAGGTGCACACAGATCTCCTATCCTATGTGGAGTGGATTCATGTGGCTCTGTTCTTGTAGAAGATTGAGAGAAGGTAATAAAGAAGAGAAGAGTTGGTGGATGTAGCCCCACGCTGGGGTGGACCATGTATATCTTGTGTTGTGGTTGTTGTGTGCATTATATTTGTTATTTTATTGATGTGATGTATGCTTAGTACAATGATATATGTTAGATGCAATGGATTAGTTCTTAGTAATGTGAATGAATGCTAGATCTGATCTGTTTCTATGTGCTAAGTGCTTGGAAATGCTAGATCTGGTTGAATATTGCATTGTTCTGTAATTAGGGATTGAATCTGCGATGTGAGTAAGGGATAATTGCTAATGAATGTTAATTGCTAAGTGCTCTAATAAGGGATTATAATCACAGATCTATGTCTTATCTATGTTGCAGACATCTGAGTCCTACAACCACCCCTGCCTCTACCTCAGGTGAGACTTCATCTGCTTCACAGGTGTTGCCGAAAGGGCCGGTAGTTAGGGTTTTGTTGGTGCGTTGTTGAAGCATTTAACCCTGGGTCTGCCCCTGTGCCAACAAATGGTTCTGTTGTCGGCACCTGGAACTGTGATTGTTGGGAACTGAACAAAAGAGAAATATTTGTGCGTAGATCTATTGCCCTAGTGTGCAGTATTCTACTTGACTTGCGAGGCTCTGTGATAAGAAGAGAAGTCTGATCTGAAGAAAAGAGGTAAGATCTTGAAGCTTTGTGCTGTGAGAAAGGTAAGATAAGTGAAAATTTTTATTTTCGAAAGAATGGATCTAGGTATGTTTAATAGATTTGGTCGTAGTGTGAAAACTAGGGTACAACTAGAAGAAAGAAGATTTGATATGAATAGATCTGATAGAAATAATGAAAGATATGTTATTCCTATGCATAGAAAGAATGTTTGGACTAACAAATGAATGCAATATCCTAGAAAGAATTTTTTGCAGACCCACCACTATGATCCCAGTGCGCAGTACAGGAAAGGTTGGGGATCGTTCAAGAGAAAGAGAGGATTAACTCTTTGCTATAGTTGCATAATACCGAGACATCTTACTAAGGAATTCCCTGGTAGAGTTCTTATTTTCCTTTGTTGTAAGGCTACTGGGCATGAAGTTTTGGATTGCCCTATAATGATTGAAAAATTTGCAAAGATGAATATGAGACAAGAAAACTATGAGACAGGCCAAGAAACTAAGGATATGATAGAACCCCAGATAGAATCATAGATTGTATTATTACATATGAAAGAAACCCTAAACGATCACAGATATATCAACTTATCAGAGATCTTAAAAGAGAAGGAGTGCATAGAAACAAGAATAGGAGACTTCGACATAGACTATGTCCTGGATGAGGAAACACATGTGAATATCATGACAGAAAGACTTGGGAAAGATTGTTATGGTTCCTTCATTAGGAGGAATAAGATTATTTAGAGGAAAGTTGATAACCCTATGTGGAAGACTTACCCATAAATCTATGAGTGCTCATGGCACTCCGACAGAAGAAGAATTTGAGATCTTTAAATTTATTGAGAACAACGCCCCATTTGCTATTTTGCTAGGAAAAAACTGGATTGAGAAAGATCAGATACAAAGGAAACAAGAAGAGGAGGATCTAGAACAAAAAAAACAGGAACTAATAGATTTCATGGCTAGGAGAGTAACACACTTACTGGAAGAACAAGAGAACCAGTCGAAGCTACTAAGGACCAGAGATCTGGATGTTGAAGTTGAAAGGACATAGGAAGACTGGAAACACTTGTCTATACAAGAGAGTAGATCACATACCCCAGAAAGAGAAGAAGTATCACCCTTGAACCCTATGAAATACCCTCCACAGTGCGAAGTTACCATGCCAAGAGGAGATAAGAACGATAATGGAAAGAGGAAACTAGTGGCTCAGATTTTAGGAAAGAAAGCCAGAAAGCTCAGAAAGAGAAAGCAAAGTTAGAAACGTTACAGGATGCTCTAGAGATGACTCCACAAAAAGAAGGTTTGCAGAACTGGAACTTCGTCGGTATATCAGAACAACGAAGATTGGCACTTCGCCATGGCGAAGCAATATGACTGTTGGAGGTGTCCTGACCATTAGAACGGCTAGAAACGTAGTTATTGCCGGAACATTTGCCACTGGACCATTGGGACCGCGCCATAACAGATGGAATAGCACCATGTATGAAATAATTGAAGCAGAAATGAAAGGGGTACAACAAGCCCTCCACTCCAGCCACGCAGTGTCAACTGCAACCCTATCATCCGAAGGAACAGAGTTGGGAGACGAACCTTCCCCAACTCCACCAAATAGTAGATGCGATCGGAGATCACCTTTGTCCTGTCTAGGAGGAAAAAGAGCAAGCCACAGAGGCCTTAAAGAAAGAAAACTAAGAAGACAGAGAACAACATCAGGTTGCGCAATAGGAAAGAGACGACATCCAAGACACGTTTGCAAAGGATAGAGAGAAAATCCAGAGGGAGAAGGAACAACTGCTCGTAGAGAAGATTAGAGTTAAAGAAGTAGTCATTAGAGAAATTAGCTCTATGAAAGGCTTATAATAGATGGAAGAGGACCTAGTAGAAAGACAAGTAGGGAAGCTTGTCGAAGCCATTCAACAGCTCCAATAGAGGATAGCCAAACTGGAGTTACAAGCAGTGCCAAGCACTCCGCAAGAATTGTGAGATCTAAGAGAAGAAACTACGAGGAGCGCAGTTGAGAGAATCACAGAATTAATATTGGCATGAAAAAAACTCAACAATCGAAGTGCACAGACCTACGAGCACCTTGCAGAGGACCCTGATCTCAGGACACTGTAGTCACAGCTCCAAGAGGCAAAATAACAAGCAACAACAGTGCAAGCATAGTTGAAGCTACTATCATTGGTCGAGAGGATGAAAAGAGCCTAGGAACAATGCATGGTTCGATAGAAAGCCCGTGCCATTCATAGTAAGGTCATGGAAGTGACCCAACGACTCCAGCCAGTGTAGGATACATCTTGCACAATTTTTTAGGAAATTGAAGGACAAGGTGCACAACTAGAATAAGTAGTCACCTCAGTTGAACAATGATTGGAAGGACATGTCACCGAGGTCATTCAGGAGTTCGTCGAGTAGGAGGCTCTCGTGAAGCAACAGGTCAAAGCAGTTCGAGCCAAGATCGAGGCATTTGAGGCAGATTTACCCATATCAGAGTGACTCGGGACGAGTCACAAGTGAGTGTTGGGGGCCTGTTGGTCCTTGACCAAGTTTTGGTGAACTTGGGTCACGTTTGACCAATTTCAGGACTTCGACAGGCTGGTTGAAGGTGAAGTGCAAGATGAAGTGGATATCGCGGGATCTCGGCCCCTTCTTAAGGAATTTTTGGGTTTAGGGTTTATGTAACAGGTATGGGATGTCGGCCCATGGGTTTACCCGTGTTTAGGCCCATTTTGTAATGTATAAATAGAAATCTAGGCGATGTAAGTAATGGGGTGCTAAGGGTAATGAGGCCAAGATGCTAAGTGCTAGAGTTTGATCTATGTGATTGTAAGAAGGCTTTGTGTTTACTATGTGCTAAGAACTTGTAGAGCTAAGTGCAAGTGATTGTAAGAAGGCTTTGTGCTTATTGTGTGTTAAGAACTTGTAGAGATAAGTGCAAGTGATTGTAAGAAGGCTTTGTGCTTACTGTGTGTTAAAAAATTGTAGAGCTACATGCAAGTGATTGTAAGAAGGCTTTGTGCTTAATGTGTGTTAAGAAATTGCAGAGCTAAGTTCAAGTTATTGTAAGAAGGCTTTGTGCTTATTTTGTGTTAAGAACTTGCAGAGCTAAGTGCAAGTGATTCTAAGGAGGATTTGTGCTTAAACCTATCTCAGGGAAGGAGGATCTAGCAAGGTGCGCGCAGATATCCTGTCCTATGCAGAGTGGGTTCCTATGGCTCTATGCTTGTAGAATATTGAGAGAAGATAATAAAGAAGAGAAGATTTGGTGGACGTATCCCCACGCTAGGGTGAACCACGTATATCCTATGTTGTGGTTATTGTGTGCATTATAGTTGTTATGTTATTGATGTGTTGTATGCTTAGTACAATTATATATGTTAGATGCAATGGCTTAGTGCTTAGTAATGTGAATGAATGCTAGATCTGATCTGTTTCTATGTGCTAAGTGCTTGGAAATGCTAGATCTGGTTGAATATTGCATTGTTCTGTAATTAGGGCTTGAATCTGCGATGTGAGTAAGGGACAATTGCTAATGTATGTTAACTGCTAAGTTCTCTACTAAGGGATTATAATCACATATCTGTCTCCTAGATAGGTTGCAGACATTTGAGTCCTGCAACCACCCCTGCCTCTACCTCGGGTGAGACTTCATCTGCTTCACAAGTGTTGTCGAAAGGGCCGATAGTTAGGGTTTTTTTGGTGTGTTGCTAAAGTGTTGAACCCTGGGTCTAACCCTATGCCAACACATATCCAACATATTGGAAATGCACCTCAGGTGAGGCCTTCCTTGATTCAATGAATGTAATGTCCTTAATACGAACCCCTTTGTAATTGTACATATAGGCTAGTGAGTCGTTGGTACCAATTGTAAATGTAAATGTACATATAGGATGGTGACACATTGGCACCAAGTTTTGGTTTTGCATGCATTTGAGTAGTGCGCACACCTAGATAAGTTTGCATGGTATCACATCAAAGGAAGGGTGCGCACATTTTGTAGTGATGCACACAAATGAGTAAGTGCATGCGGATTACCTTGAAGTGTGCATCGAACTGATGTGTGTGTGTGTGTGTGTGTGTGTGGCTAAAGATCATGTGTGGTTATGAGGTCGGTGATCCAGGACGCAAATAGGCCAATGCGCCTATCCTTGTAAAATGTAATCACACTCAAGTTATTAATAATATCACATCGTTGCACCCAGATAGATCAGACGAAAAGAGACGGGGAGATAAATCCATCAAAAAGAGAAAAGGGGAGACTTAAGTCCAAACAAATATTTTATTAATATTTCCGAAAAGTGTAATTTATGGATAATTATTTATTCTAAGTTTCTGAGGGATGGGAACAAGTCACCAAGTGGCTCAATTTAGTTCTGAAGGTGACAAGTGTCCAGTTTAAGGCATGTAATATATATTGTTGACCTTAGGGTATTTTTGGGGGAAATAATTCCTTTTAGGGAATTCATTCATTTCTTATGGGAAGAAGGGGTCAGACCATTTGAGAAAGGATGATTATTACCTTATCCGCAAAGAAAACCTTGTAAAGGTATTTTCTGTATTGTAACCAGAGTAATTGTCGTCAAAGAGGCGGGTTGTCAGGCCCATGAGAATTATCTCTAGGTGAGAGATTTGTTTTTGAAGAGGCCAATTGCCATGCCTATGAGCATTCTCTCCATGTGAGATATTTGTTGTTGAAGAGGTGGGTTGTCAGGCCCGTGAGAATTCTCTCTAGGTGAGAGTTTTGTTGGGAATTGTTCCCTGGTGCATTGGGCATTAGTTGTATGTCTCTAATACTTCATGTTCGACCTGTTGTTGAATCCCTAGAAGGGAAGTGGGGAAACCAAGGGATTGTTGAGCAGAGAAGGGACACACTTCCTTTTGTGGGAAAAGAATGTAGGGAATGAGAGATTGTAGGCTAGTTGCAGTTGTGACACCTTGAACTGAACAATTATGTTGATTATTAGACCTTAGCCTAGCATTAGGAAACCTTTTTCTCTGGTAGAGTTTAATCCCTAGCTCAGGGGTGAGATGTTTCTGAACGTTTATGAGAAACAAAGTCTATGGCTGGGAGGAATGCCTACGTTTTGTGTGCAGTTGGTGAATTTTCATAAAAGATAAGTGTCCTTTATATACTTGTCTCATTTACTATGTGCTTAATTATCTATGTCTAATATGGGTTTAATTATTGTATGATGTTGCATATAAGTAATTTTTATTATTCTGTATAAAGTTTCTTGCACATGTAAGTGTGGTGTTGATATTCAGTATTTGTAGTTGTACATGCAGAGTATGACAGTTGTTGTTAGTTATTCTTGTTAAGTTAACCTTATAATAATGGTCATGAGTCTCCAAGGCAAGGTTAGAATGGTTGTGTGTGTAGGAAAATACTTCGTGCGCACAAGAGGTTGGATTTGCTTATGTGTACAAGGAAGCAATCCACGAGCACAAGGAAAACATATTTTTCATGTGATGCCAGAATGGTTACG
Organism: Picea engelmannii; assembly: GCA_009831015.1. NCBI lineage: Eukaryota > Viridiplantae > Streptophyta > Pinopsida > Pinales > Pinaceae > Picea > Picea engelmannii. Next base: position 1,894,095 of record ML778077.1, on the reverse strand, counting down.
CACACAGTATTGAGCACATGTTCAGAGTGGCTTACACAAACAGTAATGTTGTGTGCTCAATATGATTGTGCATGCAGTTGTAGTATGTTACTTGCGTTGTTATAAGTTGTTTCAGAAGAGGAAAGTTTGGGTGGCACAACCTAGCTTGGGGTTGAGGGAATTACTTCAAGTATTTCTGCACAGATCAATGCTATAGAGTAGAATTTGTGCACTATTTTTTGGAGTAGCATTGCCCAGTAGTAAGTTGGGTACGTGAAATTTTGGTATCAGAGCAGTTTTGTAACATCGGATGTTACATTATGGTATCAGAGTAGTTTTGTAATGGGGATCATTACAGATTGGTATCAGAGTAGTTTGGTAATGGGGATCATTACAGATTGGTATCAGAGTAGTTTGGTAACGGGGAATGCTACATTATGGTATTAGAGCTCCAATTTCAACACTGACCTTGCATGGGATGAGTATGTACCTAAGGAAAAATTTGGACTGGTAAGTGGCCAAATTTGGAATTACAACATGTCCATGGTGCACCTAAAATAAGAATGTGTAAGTGTGCATGCTAAATTTTGGAAATTGTGGGGTGTGGCACTGGCACTGTGAAAAAAACAATGAGGCATGGGTATGCACACTAAAAATTGGGGCTGCACGGAGAAAAAATTGTAGTGCATGCGTAATATTGATATGCAACGTATATGTTAAATATTGACATCACACATTCGTATGTCTTGAATACCAGTGCGTGCATGGGCTTCAGGAGGAAGAATGAAAGAGTAAAAGGGTATTTGGATGAATCCCAAATTACCATGATATAATGCGCAAGAATCAAAATTGTGCAATGGAGTAGTCGATGGGAAATTTTTGGACAAAGGAGTCCAATTATTCACCCAAAATTTTTGGAATTGGGATGTTAAAATCACCCAAGAAATCTAAAGAAAGGATTCTGGAAAAATGGTGTTGATTTTTCATGAAGCTGTTGCATGAATTCATCTAACAAATATTATTTTCTGCACATTTTTCATAGTTAACAACTATTAGAGAAGGATAGAATAGCACAAAAATTCAAAAAGCATGGAAGATGCACATAGAACGTACAACCATGATGATGAATTCGAGGATTTGTAGGTCAGTTTGGGTGTTGACGATATAAAATCCAAGGAGGAGTGCATAAAATTGGTAGAAACCATAAAGGGACTGCAAAAATATGTCCAAATCTATAAATATGATAATGAAAGGCTTATGAAAGACAAGGAGTAGCAAGATGACTTCAATATCAAGTTGATGCAAATATTGGATAGAATAGAAAATAAAATGGATAAGGAGACAGAGTCAAGTAGGTTAAGAAGTTGTAGGTCTCATGATGAGAAAAAAAGAGAAACAAGAAGTGTTGATAGGCATCACCCTCACTCACCAAAGCATTAATTTAGGAAAGAACGCAATATCTCAATTCCATATCTTGTCAAAAAGCATACGAGAAGGACTAGAGTGGAAGAGGTACATGGAGAAATGAATAAGATCAAGCCTCCTACCTTTGACAGTGAGCACACGAAGAATGAAGATGGAGAGATCTGACTATTGGGTATGAGGAAGTACTTTCAACTGCATAATTACTCTGTCCAGGCAGAAGGGAGAATTACCATCTATCAGCTAAAGGGAAAGGAATCGATGTGGTGGGATCAGTTCATGCCAGTGCAATGCATTGATGAAAGGAAGGTTACTTGGAGGGATTTTAAGAGGTATTTTCAAAAGAAATACTTAACCAAGAGATACTATGACAAGAAAATGAAGGAGTTCTTTGAACTCAAGCTTGGGAGTATAACAATAGATGAGTATGAAAGAATATTCTTAGAGCTGCTGAAATATGTTGCATTCATCAAGGATGAGAAAAATAAAATTCAGAGGTACCTGAGTGGGATTCCCTCATTTATCGGTGACAAGATACAATATGATGGCCCAAGACATTGGAGGAAACCATAAGGTGTGCTAAATGTATTTATGATCAACAAAGGGGAAGGTTGAATTTCTAAAAGTATTGGGAAGACAAGATGAAAAGCGAGGTGGAACAAAGGAAGAAGGGGACTAAGCCACCATTTTTTGGAAATATTGTGCAAGGACAACCAACTCTCAAGGATCCCAGAATGATGGAGACAGTGGGGAAAAAACTAAGGAAACAACCTATTCAATTTTGGGGTTGTGACAAAGATCATATGCACAGAGATTTCCCTCAAAAACGTGAAAAATCTAGGACTACACACATTGTACAACAGGTTGTGAAAGTTGAAGACATGGGCATAAATGTACCTAGGATTTACACAACCCTAGATAACAAGAAAGCTAAGTTTCAGTCACACATGATTGAAGTGGAAGGTAAGATTAATGAACAAGCCATTTCTATTTTAATTGATTTAGGAGCTAGTCATAGTTATCTAGATCCTAATATGGTGGAAAGATTCTAATTTCCAAGAAGAAAGCTTGGAAAACCTTGGTTGGTGCAGTTAGCTATAAGGGGGAAAAGGAAAATTAATGAGATGGTTAAGGCATGTCCAATGGAAATGAATGGACTACGCACAAAATCTGATTTGAATAGCATACCTTTGGGCTCGTATGATTGCCTCATTGGTATGGATTGGTTGGACCAACACTATGTTGTTCTAGACTGTTACAATAAGGCATTTACTTGCTTGTATAAGGAAGGAAACTTGACAATTCAAGGCATTCCAAGGGATGTAAATATAAGAGAATATTTAGCCTTGCAATTCAAGAAAAGATACAAGAAATGATATCAAGTATGTGTAGCACACATGGAGGAGGCACCTAGGGATAAAGTACCAAAGGTTGAAAACTTGGCAGTACTAAAAGAGTTTGAGGATGTCTTTAAAGATATACTAGGGTTGCCATTGAAAAGAGATATTGATTTCTCTATAAATATGATGCCTGGAGAAACACCTGTATCCAAGACTCCTTATAGGATGAGTACACTAGATTTGAAGGAATTATAGATGCAACTTGAAGAGCTTCTAAAGAAGGGGTATATACACCCAAGTGTGTCACCTTGGGGTTCCCCAATATTGTTCGTGAAGAAGAAGGATTGTACCCTGAGACTTTGTATCGACTTCAGAAAGTTAAACAAAGTAATAGTAAAGAACAAGTATCATTTTCCAAGGATAAATGACCTCTTTTATCAACTAAGGGGCACACAGATATTTTCAAAAATTGATCACAGATATGGATATCACCAAGTGAGAATTAAAGAAGAAGGAGTCCACAAGATTACCTTCAGAACAAGGTACATACATTATGAGTTCACAGTGGTGCCATTCAGGTTTTCAAATGCACCAGTTGTCTTCATGTGTTTGATGAATGGATTTTTCAGGAGTTACATAGATAAGTTTGTCATTGTATTTTTGGATGACATGCTTATTTATTCAAAGTCTGAAGAAGAGCACGAGCAACACTTGAGGATGGTACTGCAAGAATTGAGGGAGCATCAAATTTATGCAAAGTTGAGCAAGTGCTCATTTTATCAACAACAAATTCATTATTTGGGTCATGTCATTCCCAAGGAAGGAATAGTTGTGAATCTAGAAAAGATAAAATCCATTGAGGAATGGCTAACACCAAGAAATGTGACAGAGGTAAGGTCCTTTATGGGACTTGCAAGTTATTATAGAAGGTTTATTGAATGATTATCAAGGATTGTGCATCCAATTACATCCTTGCAAAAGAGAGGTGCACAATTTGAATGGACTCTGGATTGTGTAAGGATTTTTCAGCACTTGAAGAGTTTGTTGACACGTGTACCAATTTTGAGAATTGTTGATTCAAATGAAGACTTCGTTGTATGTACGAATACATGTAAGGAAGTGCTCAATGGATTCCTTATTCAGAATGGGCATGTGATATGCTACGAATCAAGAAATTTAAAAGAGCATGAAAGACTCTATGCTACTCATGACTTAGAATTTCCAGCCATAGTGCATGCCTTGAAGATGTGGCGACACTAACTCATGGGTAAAATATTTGAGCTGAGGGCAGACCATAGTGATTTGAAGTATATGTTTGGATAACCAAGTTTAAATTCCAGACAAAGAAGGTGGTTAGAATTCCTCAGTGAGTATGAATTTGACATAAATCATATCAGAGGAAAAGACAACAAGGTAGTTGACAGATTCAACTGGAGGGTGCATTAGATGCATGCTACAACCATTAGCATGTACAAATCAGAATTGCGTGACATAATTTTAGAGGTTTCCAAATCAGATCAAGCTATGTGGACATAAAGGAAAATTTATAGCAAGGTATGTCGCAACAAAAATTGGAAGGTTATGAACTAAAAGAGGATGGAATCCTCATGTATAGGCACATAGTCTATGTGCCAAATTTTCAGGAGTTGAAAGATCTGTTATTGTCAGAGATGCATAAAGTTCCTTATGTTGGACACCCAGGCTACCATAAAACAACTGCAGTGGTAAAAAATCAATACTATTGGCCAGACATGAAAAAGGAGGTTGTTAATTTTATTTTTAGATGCCTTGAATGTCAAAAGGTCAAGGTTGAGCACAGACATCCAACTGGTTTTCTACAGCCTTTTCCCATTCCTAAGTGGAAGTGGGAAGTTGTAACCATGGATTTCATTCCTAAGATTCCTAGGACTGCTAAGAAACATGATTATATTATGGTAGTGGTGGAAAAGCTTACTAAAGCTACCCATTTTATTCCAGTGAAGTCAGCGCACAAGGCAGCCAACATTGCTAAAATACACACGTGAAAAATTGCTAAGTTTCATGGTGTACCTAAGACAATTGTGTCTGATAGAGATTCCAAGTTCACATAAAACTTTTGGAAAGGGTAATTCAAAGTATTTGGAACAAATCTAAACTTTAACACAACCTATCACCCATAATCAGATGGACAAACAAAGAGGGTAAATCTGGTGATTGAAGATATGCTCAGGAATTATGTGATGGATAAACCATTAAAATTGGAAGACTACCTTCACTTGGTAGAGTTTTTTTACAACAATGGGTATCAAGTGTCTTTAAAGATGAGCCCATTTGAGGCACTTTATGGTAGAAAGTGAAACACATCAGTGAGTTGGGACAACCCAACAGACCGCACAGTGGTTGGGCCATATCTGCGTAGGGAAATGGAAGAGAATATGGTGAAAATAAGGTAGAATTTAAAGGTTGCCCAAGATAGGAAGAGAAGATGCACAGATAAAGGAAGAAACCACATAGATTTTAAATTGGGATACCATGTGTTCTTGAAAGTAAAAGCTAGACACAGTTCCCTCCAGTTGGGAAATTGTTCTAAGTTGGAAGCATGCTAACGTGGACCATTTGAAATCATAGAGAGGATTGGTCATGTCGCATATATTCTTGCATCCTTGTGTATTCATAAATTTTTCCATGTATCATTGCTTAAAAAGTGTGTACCTAATGCTAATCATATTATTGATTGGAATGTGATTCGGGTGGAGCTAGAAGGCAATTTTCAAGTGCGATCGGTTTGCATATTTGATCAAAAAATCAAACAACTCCAGGATCAAGCATGGAGCTATTAAAGGTCCAATGGACCTGGTACAATCCTGAGGATGAAACTTGGGAGTGTAAGGATGCTATGAGGACAGAGTATCTACATCTTTTTGAATATTTTTGAAATTTTGTATGTACATGTGTATATAATGCATTGAGGACAATGCATAAATAAGGGGGAGGGGAATGTAATCTCCTTAATCCGAACCCATTTTTAATTGTACATATAGATTGGTGAGCCATTGGTACCAATTGTAAATGTAAATGTACATATAGGCTAGTCAAATGTTGGCACCAAGTTTTGGTTTTGTGCACACCTGAGTAGTGTGCGAGGATTGTTATCAAAGAAAGGGTGTGCACATTTCATAGTGTTGGGCACACCTGGGTAAGTGCACATGGTAGCACATCGAAGGAAGGGTGCACAAATTTCATAGTGATGAACACACTTGATTAAGTATGTGGGGACCTTTAAGTGTGCATATATATATATATATATATATATATTAGTTCGATGCACACTTCAAGGTCCCCAGAGAACATGTGTGTTTATGAGGATGGTGATCCAGGACACAAATAGGCCAGTGCACCGATCCTTGTAAAATGTAATCACACTCAAATTATTAATAATATCACATCATTTCACGCAGACAAATCAGACGAAAAGAGACGGGGGGATAACTCCACCGAAAAGGCAAAAGGGGGGACTTAAGTCCAAGGGAATATTTTATTAATATTTCCAAAAAGTGTAATTTATGGATAATTATTTATCCTAAGTTCCCGAGGGATGGGAACAAGTTACCAAGTGGATAAATCTAGTTCTGAAGGTGACAAGTGTCTAGTTTAAGGCATGCAATATATATTGTTGGAATTAGTGTATTTTGGGGGAACTCATTCCTTTTGGGTAATTCATTCATTTCTCATGGGAAGAAGGGGTCGGACCATCTGAGAAAGGATGACTATTACCTTATCTACAGAGAAAATCTTGTAAAGGGGTTTTATGTATTGTAACCAAAGTATTTTTTTCAAAGAGGCGGGTTCTCAGGATCATGAGAATTCTCTCCAGGTGAGATATTTTTTGTCGAAGAGGTGGTTTCTCAGGCCCGTGAACATTCTCTCCAGGTGAGTGATTTGTTGTTGAAAAGGCGGGTTGTCATGCTCGTGAGAATTCTCTCTAGGTGAGAGTTTTTCTAAGAATGGTTCCCTGGTGCATTGGAAATTAGTTGCAGGGATCTGAGACTTATTGTACGACATGTTATTGAAGCCCTATAAGGGAAGTGGGGCAGTTGAGGGACTGTTGAGAAGAGAAGGGGAACACTTCCTTGGGTGGGACAGGCATATGAGGAATGAGAGACTGTAGACTAGTTTCAATAGCGGAACCTTGGACTGAACAATTTTGTTGATGATTAGACCTTATCCTAGCATTAGAAACCCTTTTTCCCTGGTGGATTTTAAGCCCCAACTCAGGGGTGATCTGTTGCTGAAATTTATGAGAAACAAATTCTATGGCTAGGAGGAACATCTGAGTTCTGCGTACGGTTGGTGACTTTTCATAAAATATAAGTGTCCTTTATATGCTTGTCTCATTTACTGTGTGCTTAATTATCTATGTCTAATAATTCTTGTATGATGTTGCATATAAGTAATTATTGTTATTCTGTATAATGATTCTTGCATGTGTAAGTGTGGTGTTGATATTCAATATTTGTAGTCATACATGCGTAGTATGACAGTTGTTATTAGTTATTTTTGTAAATTTAACATTATAATAATGGTCATGAGTCTCTGGGAAAAGGTTAGAATGGTCATGTGTGAAGGGAAATACTATGTGCACACAAGAGGCTAGATTCACTTGTGCATGCAGGAAAGTAGTTTGTGTGCACAAGGAAAACAAAATTTGCATGTGACACAGGAATGGTTACGCACACAGTAATGAGCACATGTTCCTAGTGGATTACACACACAATAATGTTGTGTGCTCAGTATGCTTGTATATGTAGTTGTACTATGTCACTTCTACTATTATAAGTTGTGAAAAAAGAGGAAATTTTGGATGGTGCAACCCAGCTTGGGGTTGAGCACGTTACTTCAAGTATTTATGCCCAGATCAATGTTATAGAGTAGAATCTGTGCACTAGGTTTTGGAGTAGCATTACTCAATAGTAAGCTAGGTACGTGAAATTTTGGTATCAAAGAAGTTTGGAAAAGGGGGAAGTTACATTATGGTATCAGAGTAGTTTGGTAACGAGAAACATTATAGATTGGTATCAGAGCAGTTTGGTAATGAGGACCGTTACAGTGAATGACAATGTCAACCAGTGATAGACTATAATGACCTTTATTTGACATATATGTGGACCCTGATCTATGAAATCTAGCCAACAAATGGTTTTGTTGCTATTACTAGATCATAAGGATGTTGTCTCAAAAAAATGAACTATTGACTAAATCACAAGTGCAAGATTGGTTTAATGCACAAATCGAACAATTTGTTAGATAAGAATCCATGTTGAATGGATGGAGTGTGAACAAATTCAAGGAGACGCTATCATATGAAGAGGTTTATGAGAGTATTTGGGGTAGAATTTCAAGTGAGCATATGTGAATCATTGCATAGAATTAATGAAGCTCCAAAATATCATTAGAGAGATGAGAAGTTGGTTAGAAGAAATATCAAAAAATGGATATCTCTACAAATTTGCAATCATTGTGTTAACCAAGATATAGTTTTTTGGGTAAATAAAATTAAGGAAAATAATGTAATAAAAATAAACACTCTTTTTTCTTATCTCAATAAGATCTACGGAAAATCTAACCCCACTCTCACCAGCATAATTCTCTCTCAAGTTTAGCTATCATGTTTGGTGGGGATCCATACCCCCCTAAGTTCAAAGTGGACATCAAAGCTTTCAGGAAGCTCATCGGTTTGTTTGGCAAGCCCACCTCCTGCCCCACACACTCCTAGTTTGTGAAGAAGCTCGGTCAAATCCTAGAGATCATTATCCCACGTGTTGTTGCTCAATGTAAAACATTAGCATATGCCTCTAAAGGTCTTGTGGGGAAATTTACTAGACTTTGGCCCTTCCCTCGATGAATCTAGATTGCATGGAACTGGAAACCATTAATCAAAGTCCATATAAGTCATTAATTTTGTGGTAAAGGATTTTATACATTCTTTTTTTAGAACAAAGATGTCAGGGATCTCATTTTTCCAATTAGGCCTTATTGTTTTGGATCCTGGAGTCTGTATCTAAATCGATGGACCTTGTATTTTGACTCGGAGTGTGACATCCCTACTATAGTCCCCGTGTGGGTTCGTTTTTCTCATCTTCCCCTCCACTAGTGGGGATATGATGTTTTGAAATATATTTGGGATTCTCTAGGAAAGTATACTAATAAATATGAGCATAATCCAACAACGTATGCATGTGTCAGAATCTGTGTAGAAGTTGACTTGGAAAAGTGTTTTCCTGAAGTGGTCAAGCTTTCTATGGATGGGTGGTCTCATGCCCAGAATCTAGACTATGAACAACTATTCTTTAAATGTAATATATTCCAATAATACGATCACTTTGTTAGAAATTGTGCCAAGAACAAGTAGGAGTAGGTCGTTGCAAGAGAAGAACCAATAAAGGAATGGTAGCAAGTAAGGAAGAAATCCAATAATGGGAAAAGAAATGGAAACACTTTCAACCCATCAAACCCCAGTTTCCCATTTATCCCCACTTAGAACCCTCCTCCAGCAAAAAAATACCAAATAACATGGGATAAATCAAGGGAATCCAAGTAAAAAATCCCAAACAAAATCACAACTATCATTGACAAACAAGTTTGCAATCCTAAGTGAATCCAACTTAGGAAAAGAAAACAAAGAAATCATTGATCCAAACCCAAGTTCCTCAAGTACCACCCCCCTTGTGTTACACCCTCAGACTCAGGAAGAAGAAGAAGCAGAATATGAGGAGGATGAAAGAAACAGAGGAATCCCTACTGCATATGATCAACCAATAATTGTGGAAAGAGATCCCCCAAGGGAAAATCTCTCCAAATTACTAAGGAGGGAGATATCTCGAATGAAATAACATGCAATTCATGAAGACATACAAACAATGATACAAGAAAAGAAGCAATAAATAAGAAGAAATATCTCAGAAAGAAACACTCAATTGAAATCTCTCTAAGCAACATGGGCCAAAAAGGAAGCAGTGGGATAGATTCACAGGTTCCTCTTGTCACGAGCACACGTGCAACTTCCATACAAAAGTAACAAATATTCTCTCCTAGAATTGTAGAGGATTCAACAAAAAATCCAAGGTTGAATCCCTAAGAGACCTTATCAAATCTGAGAATCCCTCTGTAATTATCCTCCAAGAGACTAAAATGAAGGAAACAAAATCTCTTCAAATTGGGAAAAAAAAAATAAACAATGGTGATGGAATTGCAAAAATATCAAGAGGAGCATCTGGAGGCACCATGATCTTGTGGGATTCAACAAAAATTGAAGTTGAGGTAACTTTCTATACAAATAACTAGTTTCTCATTGTTTTTTGCAGGAGAGAATCAAGCCTTAGATTTTCCATTATCAACATTTATATGCCTAACAAATACATGGACAAAGTTGAATGTTGGATGTAACACCCTTAATTAGATAAATTAATGATTCGATTAAGTAAGGTAAATTAAGTTATTAAAAGTTAATTAATTGATTAAATCATTACTTTATCTAAGTGGATTAATTATTGAACTAATTATATTTTATCATTTATTTGTGTACCCCTTTTGAATTAAGAAATGTAACATTAAATAAATTAAGTATTTCATGTGTTTTAAGGGTAGGTATAAATTTATGGCAAAGGATAAGGTAGGTGGAAATTGATGATGGGGGGGATTCAAGAGGAGGAGGATAAGAAGGAGGGTTTTTGGAGGATAAGGAGGGGAAACCAGGGAGAGGAGAGGAAGCACAATTTTAGGAGAGGAAAAAGGATTGAAATTTTTTTGTGGGTTCTTACAAGTGGACTGGTGTTGTTGGGATTTGGGGCTCAGGGGCCAGGAAATCTAATTTCCTAGAGCTAGGGATTTGGAGAGGCTATGTTCCTATCTGGATGGGAGGAAACATTTTCAGGCAAGTAGTTTCAGGCATGCAGTTACAGTAGGACAAACTTCTTCTTCAACATGTATTTAACAAATATTACTTATTACTATTTTTCTGTGAATGAAAGTTAAAAGTACATACCTATATCTTGAAAATTCGTTAGGTGATCTGAGATTTAATTGTTTATTATAATGAAACAGAACCATAAATTAGATTTAATTCAATCAAAACTGAGCCAAAAAGTATATGACATATAAACATAATTTCTAAATCAATTAGATAACAAATTATTGTTAAAACCTTGAATCCCTAAGTAGGGGGTACTACATATGGTATCAGAGCCTGGTTTCAAAAATAAAACCTAGGGATTAACCACCATAATTATTGGAGGTTATGCATGCCATTCCCTAAAACAACTCATAACCTACAACATGTATGAAAACCCTTTATTTACATCCTTAAAACCTTGAAAATAACTTTAAAATGGCCCTTAAATAACCTAGAAATAAGAGAGAATGCAACATGAAAGAGTGTCCTACAGACCTCTTACACCCTCCCATCCCCTATTCCAACCACCTATTCATTATAAGAAACTTCACCTACTATAGAGACAAAGAAGTAACAAAGATCATATTTCAAAATACCAAGATAAATGTAAACTGGAAAAAATGTAAACAAGTCATAATGACAAGGGATATATATATATATATATATGGGAAAATAATTCTCATTATTCATAAAACTCAACCATTTACACAAAGGAGGTGACAATACACCTATCTTTGGAATGCAATGCAATTTACATAAACATCTCTTGAAATGCATTTTACAAAAAAAATGCCCCAATCATTCTTCATTCTATTAAACATCGTTCATATATATATATA
>ML778077.1:1855260-1882476 GCA_009831015.1 Picea engelmannii | reverse complement strand
AATTTTGTTTTTTTACATACTATATTAAAAAAGAAAAGAGATTTATAGTCTAGTTAACTTCTTCAATCTTCGGGCCTCGACCACTAGAACTAGCACCTACACTAGAGGTGGAAATATCATCATCATCATCGCCCATCGGAGCATCCCATTCCCCATACATTTTAGCAATGATAGGATTGCAGATTCCCTCCAATGCCTTCATCTTGTATTCAACTCATCAACCTCGGCCAATTGGTTCTAATTAAGCCAGTTGATAACACCATTGATGGCCTTTTCGATCTTGGATTTTTTGGTTGAATCCAATTTACCTACGAAATTCTCATCTCAGACATTGTTCCTCATATTGTAGGATTAGTTTTCAAGGGAATTATTGGCACCCAACCTTCAGATATTAATGCATCTCTTCACTCAAAGGGATCTTAATGTCAAGTAGAGGTGATGTAGTGAGTTTATGAGTGAGTACGATTTTGGAATTTCATACATCAAGGGAAAGGAGAATGTGGTCATGGATGCCCTGAGCATGAGACCATGTATCTTCTCCTTGGTTCCCTTAAAAGTGAATCTGAGGGAGCGAGTGTTGGGGAAACTTCTTGGAGATAGTTGGTATTTAAAGGTTAGTTCAACCCTATAGAGTGGGAGGCAGTTAGAGACAAATTATGAAGGATATATCCTTGAAGCTAATGGATTATTAAGATATTAGGGAAGGATGTACATCCCCGAGGGTGGGGATATTCAAATCATCATACTCAAGGAAGCCCATAAATCACTTTATTGTACACATACGAGTGTAAAGAATATGTATGCAGACATGAAGAAACTTTTCTTCTAGACATGCATCAAGCGTGATGTAGCCCATTTGGTCGCCAAATGCCTTGAGTTTCAGCAAGTGAGGGATGATCATCACCACCCGGCATGTCTCCTACAACTGCATGATGTTCCTATGTCCAAGTGGGAATTAATTTCTATGGATTTTTTTGTGGGATTTCCACTCACATCGCAAAGACACAATGCAATTCTTGTTATAGTTGATAAGTTGACCAAGAGTGCTCATTTTATTCTAGTTAGAGACACTTATGATGTCACTTATGTGGCATGTGTTTTTATAAGTGAAGTCATCCATATTCATGAGTTACCCAAGAATATCATTTCAGATAGGGACTCTCAATTCACATCTAGGTTTTGGAAAATTTTGTAGTCATCACTAGGGACTCAATTGAACTTAGGCATAACATATCACCCTAAAACGGATTGGAAAATTGAAAGAGTAAATTAGGTTATGGAAGACATTCTTAGGATGTATTTTATGGATAATCAAACTCATTGGGAGAAGTACCTATCTTTGGTAGATTTATCCTACAATAAAAGTTTCCACACCTCAATTGGAATGTCACCCTATGAAGCTTTGTATGGAAGGCCATGCAAGACACCATTGAGTTGGGAAAGATTAGAAGATCGAGTGACATTAGGGCTAGAATTGATTCAAGATATGGAGGAACATGTGATTTAGATTAGACAACGATTAAAGGAGGCACGAGATAGACATAAAAGTTATGTTGATGCACATAGGACTGACCGAAGTTATAAAGTGAGAGATCAGTTTTCCATTTGTGTCAGGCCTAATAAGAGTACCATTTGGTTTGGGAAAGGGACAAAGTTGTCGCTTTGATTTATAGGACCGTTTAAAATCCAAGAGAGAATTAGACTCGTTGCCTATCACCTCATACTGCCATCCCACTTGCATAAAACTCATAATTTTTTTCATGTATTTGTGCCATGTCATTATATTACTGACAAATCTCACAAACTAAATTGGAAGCAATTGTAGGTCTTAGATGCGGGAACCATCATGGTCGAACCATTATGCATATTGGACCGTAGGGTCTGACAGCTCAGGAATCATTTGGTAGACCAAGTTAAGTTCTAGTGGGACAAGTATAGCCCATGATATGATACTTGGGAGGATGTAGAGATCTTACGATGAGATCATGCCTCAATTTTTTTACCACCTTGAGACTATGTTTCATGAAGGTTGGGTGTATGTAATGCCACATTTTGACTTAGACAACTATAATTCTTATGGCCCAATCGTATCTTATTTTCTTATTAACTATGTCACACTATTAATTATACACTTAAAATTTTAGACATATGGACCTATGTGAATGTCAATACTATGAATGTTTATCATTATTTGAATTATGATGGATATTATGCAATCTAATTATGGCTTGAAATTTTTGAAATTTAAAGTTGTTGGTACATGGATACCGAGTTAATGATATGATTAAATGCATTTACATGATAATAATGTATGGATATGTATGAGTTTGTGTTATAAACTAATCTGTAGATTAATGGGCTATGAAATATCCAAATGGAGGATGGTAATAAATGATTGATGTTGTGAATATCGACCGAGAAATAATATGGTTTGAATCTTTGCATGTTAAACTATGTTGGTTAAAATGCATTGCTATAATATGTAGGAAAGTGCAGGTTTTCAGGTAGAGAGACTGCCTGAAACTGGATATATGATGACAAAATCCCAACAACATAGTGCCACTATATGGTCCATGATAAGGTATTGACCCTAGTTCTATTAGGAGGGTGATGGGTTTTCTATATGCACTAAATCCCTCACTTAAATTGTCAACTCAGGGTAAGTAAACTTAGAGTTGTAGCACTATATATCCCAAGGTAGAAAAGTTAGAGGTAGTATAGTCTAGCTAAGGATATGATCTATCTGAGGGATAATCTACTTAAGAAAATAATATCAATGAGAAAACCCTATCAAGGAACTTAAACTATTTACCCTAGAAGTAACTTTTAAACAATGGATCGATGGATTGTCCTAAGGAAGAAAATGAAAACCCTACTTTGAACAAGTTAACTTAATCAATATAATGAGCAAAATCAATCCATATATTTAATCTATTCAACTTAATGAACAATAGCAACATCAAACTAATCTAATCAATCTATTCAAATTAATGAGCAGCAGCAACAAGTAAACAAAGAAGCAACTACCCTATTAAAAATTATGCAGCAAGTAAACTAATCAAAACTACTCAACGGGTAACTAATCAACTATTAAACAAGTGAACTCTATTCTTAAGATAAAACTCATAATTACTTCTAATCTACAAAGGAAAATCTTAACCTATTGAATTAAAAGCATCATGACAGAATTCAAAGATTAATCAAAAACTATTCTTAATCTACAATAACAAGAAAATTCAAATATAATGATGATGATTATGTCTTCGGTGTCTTATGACATCACGATGGCATATAACAATTAGTGATAGATCAAGAGGAATAATTTCAATATTAAATTCTATGGAGAAATGAAAGGTATGAATCAAGCAATCTAACGAGAGCTTAGCCATCATAGAAGAAATATCAACTACCCTGAAAATCCATGTGATCTCTCAATTTATGCATTAATCATCAAAGATAAGAAAACGTTATTCTATTTAATTCAAATGCACTCTTATGCTAATGTAATCAATTTCATACCATTAGAGACTTATAAATAAAAACTTAACTCAAACTCAAACTTTGAATTAAAATTGAAATCTAGATCTAGAATGGAAATTTTGTAACATAAACTAAGCTAATCCTATTATTGACAATTCAAATTGCAAGTTAAAATGATTATAAAAACATAATTTAAATTCTACTTCTACCTCAACACGCTACAAAAAAATTGATAAGCAAACTAGATAAGCAAACTGGGAATTAAAATCAAAACTATCAACTACTCATCCATCGAAACTTTGCCAAAGAAACTCTATACTTAATACTTTGTTTTAGCTATTCTATTTCAACCTGCGGAAATTCAAATTAGCATTTAATCACACAACAAGGTTAGTAGCTAAGATTGCAAGTTATTTACTAATAATTAAAAATACACAACATATTAACAACCGTCTCAAGCAACCTGCAGAAAGGAAATATAAACAATTAAGCAATGAACAACAAATACACATTGTGAAGTGATAAAAACACATGTAACTGAAAATGAAAGAAATGGCAATTGCACAACTCGAATACACAAGCTAACTATCTAACTATTCACCCAGACCACTGGTGGGCCCCCCAACAGGTCGTGGCTACTCCTCAACAACGAATCATGAGCTAAATCAACACGATTCTGGCATTAAAATTAAAAACACAGTCTTGCACAAGTTTATGGAAATGTCTCGAATTACACAACAAAACAGTTCTAGCAATCCTTCACAATTCTTCACACTTTGTCTGACCACTATTGTGGTATTTATAATAGTTACAATTCAAGAGGTCAACCACTGGAAGGGTCGACCTCCTCTAAAAACAACAAATTCCATTAAATACACTATAATTGCCTTTGGCTTCTAGAAACTAAACGAGCCACTTAACACTCATCATAACAGCTTAATCCAAGATTTAAAGAGCTCAATAGCTAGAGGCCTCGAGGGTGAACAAAACCCATGTTGTCGATTCGCCCAGCACAAGCCGCTGATATAGCAACCGCCAACTCGCCCACGTTTTTAGTGTTGGATGCAGTGTCAGACGCAGTGTCAGATGAAGTACCGGATGGAGTATCAGACGAGTTGTTGGATAGAAAAATGCCATTCAATTTTTCTCTGTGACACACAAATCGCACATTAGCTTCTTGTAATCATTAAATCAAGCTGAACTAAACTCAAAATCATCACAAAACATCAATTACACATACCTGGCATAATCTATAATGATTTTCTATGAAATCCTTCAAAACTTCTTCAAAAAGGTTATTAATACATATATAATATCGGTCAAAAAGGATTCAATCAGCATCATTAAACAACCAAATCAAGAGACTAATATTACCCCCACACATAAGATTTTGCAGGTCCCACTACAAACAAAAATGAATTGCCCCATATGACTAGACTTGTTGAGAAGGATTAGCTTTAGAATATTCTCCCTCTTGTCTTGAAGATTTTGTCTTGTGCCTCTTATGATGTTTCAATTGTGCCCTGAGGTTGTGATTGGTATTGGTCATTTGATCAACCAATCGTTGGAGGGAATTCACCTTTGCTTGTAGTATTGCATTGTCATGGTGGAGATGTCTATCCATGTCTTCCTCTCTTCCAATTGTTGCAGCAGCTAAACATTTTCCCATTGTATCTTTTCAATGGCTAGAGCATGATCAGATATCTCAGAGGAGGTCTTGGATCCCTTGAAAGATGTAGAAATTCTATCAATTTTTGGATCTAGGGTAGACATCTGTGAGGTAGGAATAACAAGGGGTTTATGAGGAGAAATAGGTTTATATTTTGTCTCTCTATGAGGCTCCAATTATTCTGCAGACACTTCCCTAAGTATTTTATGAGGGATTTCAAGATCGAAGGATACTTGGATAGCGTCCAAAGTGGTCGGGGGTTTTTCATAAGGTTTTCCTCTTGTATTTCGGGCACTCTTTCAAAAATACCCTCTCTTCAATCGATTAGCTCCTCTTCTATTTGTGGGGATTGCAGGGAAGTATTGTTGAATTACCTCTTGTAACTTTTTGGGTGCAGGATCAACAAATGTTGAGGTCATTGGAGAGTTATCAATAGGCTTCTTAGTCTTCTTGCCCGATGAGACTGCAGGGGTATCAACAAGTTTCTTAGTCTTTTGTTCCAGTAAAGGGGTAGCTTGAGTAGGAGGGTTTGGAGTCTTCGGATAATGGGGTCAAGTTTCTTAGTCTTTTGTTCCGGTAAAGGGGTAGCTTGAGTAGGAGGGTTTGGAGTCTTCGGATAATGGGGTTTGGGTGGAGTAATAGTCCCTAGATCAAGTGTTTTCTTGCTATTCTTGATTGTAAGATGAGGGTTTGAAAATTGGTAAATGAACTCATCCCATGTTTTCCCATGTTTTCCCATGTTTTTCCAACTCGGCTATAACAAGTATTTTGATGAGGCCATGGTGGAATAGGCTGTTATGGGGATTGGTTACATTCTTCCGTACTTGGGAAGACATCTTCTCAAGAATTTTTAAGAAGTAAAAATGGAAATTAAATGGCTTATTGAATTGAAAATGAGCTAATAATCAAAAGTGGTAGGCTTTAAAAAAGAAATATCTAACTTCAGAAGTGATCATTTTGGTGATGAATATAAGAGGGTTAATTAGCTCCTCTTTAATCCACTCCTTAGAGTATCCCTTAGCTCCATAGATATTATGAAACTCAGGTTTGAATACCCTGTTGTAGCTTGCTCATGGAAACTGGTGATGCTTAAACCATCAATCCCCAACTCTTGGAAGCTTTGTGGCTGAGCAATTGATTCCTCGGAGACCACGAAGGTCAGATACCCCACATATGCCATCCTTCCATCGAATCTGAGGGTGAATTGCATAGAAACGCTGTCATCATGGCCCTGTAAATGAGTCAAGAACGGTCCCCACCCTACGCAAAGGAACACTTCCCTACACTGTGCGAACCCGGGGATAGAAAAGAGGTCAGCATAGGAGGATGACTCATACCATTTGGGCATGGTGACAGTGTGGAGAAATGGACAGAGGGTGGAATTCGATAGAGGACAGATGCAATCAGGCCAAGGATGAGCGTGATTAAGCAGAGGGCGAACGCAATTGAGTAGAGGGTGAACGCACTGCATGCATGGGATAACAATTTGAGTGATCCCTCCATTTTTTAATGCACCCAAGGTGAAAACAGATGAATTCATCACACACGAGTTTCCATGTGTGAGCATGAGTGTGCTGATTTCGAATTCAAAGAGCATATTTTGGGAGGAAAACGTAATGATGAAGGATTTATATCAATGTCCAAGTCTTCGACTTGGACATTTGATCATAAAAATGTTGAAGAATTGTATCATTTAACTCTCAATTTCCATTAACTAACTCAAATAAATTCAAATGATTTCTAGCTACCTGAAATCGTGGACATTTATTGTGTGTATATATATTGTCTGATCCTTCATATGGTGTGCCATCCTGCACCTCATATGGTATTTTAAATGGCACCTCATATGACACTCCATATGGTACACCTGTGCGAAATGAAATTTGTTCATTCTGTAATGGATGTTTTATCCATATCATTCAGTCTTGAAACGATTTTGATAGTCACAGTGAACAAGAGCAAAGGAAGGATAAGAGTGTTCCATTATTATTTGTTTTTCCATCGTGCTCACACAATTTGTTCCTCTATCTCGCATATTATAAGGCATGTAATCACAACTCTGTAATGAATAGTTTGTAAAGAAAAACCAGTTAAGTGGTATGTCAAAGAAATGTCCAACAATTTATAACACACAGGTAATTAGCATTTCGAAATAAAATAAATGTTGATATAATAGCCTGTATCATGAAAACAATACACATAAATTTTTACAAAGATTCTATTTCTTCTAGGCAGTGTTATCATTTGTCAACTCATGAAACCCCTCCCCCACACCTAAGTATTGTGACAGCTCACAATAAAAAATATAGGAAACTAGTCAATTCTCCCAATAGCCAAATATTTACAACGTGTTAAGTGTAGAGATAAATTTCAAATATCAGTCTGACGAGACGGTTAGAATATGGCCCCACCTATAGGATAGAACATCCTATATATAGTTAAGAAGAGGTAGGCGAGAGATTTTCGAGATAGTCTCAAAGTTAGTTCCCAATGGAAAATTTATGGAGTTCATTAACCTTATCTTAACCATACATACTCCATGTCAGCTTTGTCTACAAGTAATTTCGTACATCAGGACAAGTTTAAATTTCTTATTTATGTTTTTGTCAGATTATCATCCTCGCTAGGTAGAATGCCCCACTGCTAGCAAGCCTATTCAGTACTTCGATGGGTTTACCTAGTCATATCACAGGCTGGTACCTGCTGCCAGAAGACATGTTCAATATCCCAGCGAGTTATCCTCTTACACCCTCAGAGACTGGCCCTCTATCTATTAAGATTTTAATATAAGATTGTTTTGTGCAAGAAGATGGGGGGACAACTCTAAAAACAACCTTTTTTTTTTCTTTTTTTTTTTTAATTGGGATGGTATTTATGTTAGAGGATGACTTTCCGTTATATATTCCTTAGTGATTGTCTTGATTTAAGGGGTACTTAAGCAGACGTAGCCTATCTAAAGATATGATATAATCAAGCATTTTTAGTGTGTAGTGAATGGTACCATTGGGAAAGAACAAAAATGTATCTTTAGGCTCAACTCACTTTCTTCCTTCTTCTTTTTTTATGTTTCCATGGCTAACCACTAATCATACCTCCTTGTTACTCTTTAATAAAGATACTTTACTCACTTACTTAGGGTTCTTGGGGAAACTATACGAGTGACCTCTAAGCTTGATGGTTACCGTATCACTTCCTTATATAGTGGTGAAGGTTTAAGAGTAGCTGCTATTTAAGATTCCTTGAGAAAAAGAAGATTAAAATCTTTGCAAAAATATGGCTAATTACAACAATTCATTATTCATTTGATGCTTAGCAGACAACAAGGTTCAAGTATAGAAATATTTTGAAGAAAAATCCTTCTTTTATATTTCCTTGAAACTATCTACTCCTGGTGAAATAAATACCTATAGAAATCTCTATAATTCTCTATCAACAAAATTCAAAATCATTTACATATGTACAATCGAAAATTTAGAAAATCATTCAAGAACAAGGGGGACTTCCCCATCTGCTAAGGCCAATGCCTTGTCAGTTGACATGACCTGTAGAAAATCTTCTTTGGAAATGGGTCTATGATAAAGTTTGAGTCGGTGTCCATTTACTACAAAGGAGAATTGGCCATCATCAATTTTTTTGATTTCCACATCCCCATTGGCATACACAGTGACTACCTCATAAGGACCCAACCACCGAGTGGTAAGTTTTCCTTTGAAGGTTTTTAATCGGGAGTCAAACAATAAATACCAATCACCAGGTTGGAAGTGTTTCTTCTTAATAAACTTGTCATGCCACTTGCACCTCTGGCTTCAGACTAATATTGTTCCTTAGATATCATGTTGCCTGATCTCATCCAACTCATTTAATTGTAGGGCTCATTGTTTTTGAGCCTCATCTAAGTTTATTCCCAATTCTGTGGAAATATGGAAGGTCCTTACTTGGAATTCTATTGGTAGAAGCACTTGTTTCCCATATACTAGCTCATAAGGGGTATGTCAAGTAGTGTTTCTCCAGGTGGTCTGATATGCCCACAAAGGCTCTAGAAGCCTATCAGCCCAATCTCGATGATGTAATTGAACAGTCTTGGTTAAGATAGCTTCTAGAACTTTGTTTGTAGACTCTACCTAACCATTAGCTTGTGGGTGGTATGGAGAATATTTACAGTGTTTAATCCCATATTTCTTTGTTAGTTCTCTCATCATCCTAGAAGTGAATTGAGTGCCTTGGTTTGTAACAATTTCATGAGGAACACTAAAGCGGGTAAATATGTCTTCATAAATTAATTCGACAATGAACTTTTCCGTAGCCCTAAATAGGGATTTTTCCTCTACCCACTTGGTGACATAATCTATACAAACCAAAATATAGTTTTTCTTACAAGACATGGGTGAAATTGGTCCTACAAAATCAAGGGCCCATTTTTCTAAAGGTTCTATCATAACTTGGGCCCCCAAGGGAATTTCGTCAGTTGATGTGGGTCTTCCTATCCTTTGACAACTATCACAACTCCTCACATACGTGGAAACATCCTTGAAAATGCTAAGCCAATAGTAACCTGAATGTAACACCTTATATGTTGTACGTTTTTCAGAAAAATGGCCACCACATGGTCCATCATGATAAATTTGTAGTATTTATGGTATCTCGTCTTCTCGGACACATCTACGAATAATCAAATCAGGAACTGTATGAAAAAGGTCATAGCCAACCCAAGATTAATTAGCACTTTGCGTAATAATTCTACGTTTTTCATGAGGTGACAAATGAGACGGTAACTTCCTAGTAGACAAATAGTTTTCCATATCTGAAAACCATGGGGTATTTACAGAAAGGGAAAAAAGGTGCTTGTCCGGGAAACTATCATCTACGGGAATATCATCATCCTCATTTTTTATTCATGAAACAAAATCAGCTACCAAATTCTCCTTTCCAGGTCGGTTAAGACTGGTGATATTAAACTCATGCAATAGCAGGAGACACCTCGTCACTCGGCCATTAGTTATGGGTTTATTCATGAGAAATCTAATGGTGAAATGATCTGTATGTACAAATACTTCGTAACCTGTGATGTAGTGGCCAAACTTATTGATAGCATGAACTATTGCCAAGAATTCCTTCTCAGTAACTGTGTAGTTTAACTCAGCAGGGGACAAGTTCTTCCTCACAAAATAAATGGCATAGGATTGTTGGTCCTCTTTCTGCCCTAATACTCCTCCTATTGCGGTGTCGGAGGCATCAGTGGATATGTGAAATGGGAGAGCCCAATTGGGTCCCCTAAGAACTGGTGCCACAGACAACTTAGATTTCATGGTTTCAAAGGTAGTTTGACACTATTCATTCCAAAGAAAATCAACATCCTTTATTAACAATCCAAACATGGGTGCAACAATCTTTGTAAAATTTTCAATAAACCGTTGGTAGTATCCGACATGTCCAAGAAAGCTTCTCACCTCTTTCTGATTTTTGGGGGGTGGAATTCTGATGATGAACTCAATATTTACAGGGTCAACTTTAATCGCTTCAGATGAAACATGATGTCCTAGAACCACTCCTTCAGTCAACAACATTTTACATTTTTCATGACTTAAATATAGGTTCATTTCTTGGCATCTGATAAGGACTTTTTCTAAATTATCTAGGGCTTCCTAGTAAGTATTTCCATATAATGTGAATTCATACATGTATACATCCACACAATCATGAATAATATCAACAAATATCCCTAGTATTGATCATTGAAATGTAGAAGGAGCATTACACAATACAAATGGTAAGACCCTATAGGCATAGGTGCCCCAAGGACAAGTAAAGGTGGTCTTGTTCTGGTCCTCAGGTGCTATGAGAATTTGATTGTGCCCTCTATATACATCTAAAAAGGAGAAATATTTCTTTCCAGATAGGGTATCCAAGACTTGGTCAATGAAAGGAAAGGGAAAATAATCCTTTAGAGTGGCTTTGTAAGCTCCCAGAAATCAACACAAATCCTCCATTTCCCGGTCACTTTATTTGGAATCACTACAAGCGGGGATACCCATTTACTATCGGAGATGGGATAAATAAATCCGACATTTAATAACTTTTGGATCTCCTCTTTTACTATATCTGTTATAGCAAGATTTGCCTCACCATTGTTATCTTGCACAGAGGGCCTTTTTCCATTTCCCTATGCAGACTTGTCATCCCTTTTTGATGAATCCAGAACCAAAGATACACATTTTTCCACATATACACGCCCTATCTGCTATACAACATGTGTATACACAAGCTGCTCCACTATATCCCGCGTACATTGGGATTTGTGCCAGAAAATACAAAAATGGAGTCAGGTTTCCATGTCACGACAGGAGATCTCTGATCCTTGGCCTTCCACATACTGGAAACATTATGAATCAGCCCTTCAGTTTCATTTTGAAGACTATAAAAGCACAATTCCGAACTATGGAAAAGAGGAGAAAACATTCAACTTTGAGAGCAAAGTTACTCTGGAGAAATTACTTCATATTGAGTCTGCATCCCTTTGTCCCTCAAGTATGAACACAGTGTTCAGCCCCCAAGCTCTTTACCTATTGTTGAGAGAACCTCATTGTCTCTCTCCTATGAGCTTGCCTTTGGTGGAGGATTGAAGTGGTGGAGGCCCAGCTGGAACGAACTTGGTTTCTTGGTTTTGAATTGTGCCAACACGGAACACTGTAATGTTGTCAATTTTGTTGATCAATTATTAATAGAAATACTCCTTTCCCATACTATTGGTATCATGCAAATATATGATTATTATCCATGGCCATGTTTGTAATGTTTATTAATGGATTATGTTATCTAATGTGTTAACCCCTTTATAGTATCACTATGTACTTGCTCTGCTTGTTTGTTGAGAACTTATTGCAGGTATAAAGCTTTGGGTCGAAGTGCTCAACAGTGGAACATCATCGAACGTTGGATCGAGGTAGGCCTCTTTCTTATCTTGCACATTAGTTTATATAGCATACAATGGAATTGAGTTGATTTCTGCAGTCATACATGTTTGTTGTGGTTTTCCCTTGGCCATAGAGAGTTTTTCCCTCGTAATAGAATTAGTGACTCCACTGGGGAGAGATCTTCCTTCTAAGGGTTGAAGTGATTTTTCTTCTTGCATTGCTCTTTTTCCTTTGTGTTTCTTGTCGTATCACTACTTGATAGATTATGTTCACTCTGGGTCTGAGTTTTCAGCCTTTTTTCCCTTGCCTGGCCTTGTTTTAAAGCATGTACGCTCCTTTTTACTTGATAGTCGCGTATACACGTGTGTTGTCTCACTGCAAGCTGCGTATATACACATTGTTCTCCCAAACATTCGTGTATACTACTTTCCCTTGCTTGTTTTCTTGGTTTGGTGACTGTTGGGTGGGATTTGATGATTGTTGATCCTTCTTAGGTCTCTGTAGTGCCTATTGAGATTCTCTGGGTTGACAGGAAACCTGTCTGGAGTTGAATTTTTGGGCTTAGTCTTTCTCATTGTTTTTCATTTTTTATTTGTCCTTGAACCCTGGGTTGTTTGATTGGATGCTTGGTATTCTGCTTGAGTTATTTTGTTTATACACAGTAGAATTTATATATCAGGTTGCTTTTCTGTCCATGCATTTTCTCTTTAATATATTGAAAATACAAAAAAATAGGCATTTTGCATTGGTTAGCATTTTTGTCTTTGAACCTTTATCATTAGCTTAGTGCATTTAGTGAAAGATTGCATTTTACTTCTGAATTGCAGAGTTGAAATTGAAAATTGCATTGTTTTTATTAGCATATCATTCATTGAAAAAGTTAAAGATAGACTTTGCATTATATTCATATTTATTTTCTTGCAGAGTCATAACATCATGAGTTTCACTTCCATACCCTTTTGAGTAATCACGACCAATAAAATTTACACTTTAAACTAAAATTGATTAGTCACGATTTTATTTTTAGGGTGCACAAACGAGTCTAAGATTTAGTGCCTTGGAATAGGATTTTGTGAGTAAACTTCTCCAAGGAAATTAAATGAAAATATGTGTCTGAGACAGGGAGTTAAGAAGTCCATTGTATAATTGGTAAGATCAGGAGGCTCTGCTCACGCCAGAGTTAATCACGAGGTCAAGTGAATTTAGTTGAAGGGATAACCCCTGGATACTCACCTAGCATCAAAGAAATTTCTGTGGATTTATTCATATTTGGGGATCTTGCTAGTACCCATACCTCTGTGAGAGGCAGTGCTTTTAAGGTTTCAGGCTTTGCTACCCTACCCATACGATGATCCATACTTATGACTGCTCGCATGTGCATCGGTTATACAGTGGTTTATTAGTTTCTTGACTTAGGTATCTCATAGGTTACTTGCAAGGGTTATTCTTCTTGTACCCTAGGTCAAATAGGGGTTGGACAACACATAAACTTTATGGAGGATTACCTCTCTAGGGGGATCTAACCGACTGGTTGTTAATCCCACGAGGGCCCCTATAACTGATTATGTTACCTCTAAACTTTAGCGGGGAGTCTCAGGTCCCTTTTGGATGAGACATACCTTCTTTAGCGAGGGAGGCCACTCAGCCACTTTAGCCCATTTGCATGCATATTGGTCGTTTGAATTTTTTGTATGCTCTTTGACTACTAGTTGGCCTTAGAATATTTTTATTTTTTTGAGTCATAATTCGTCGTGGAGTCGGACCAACATCCCCTATGGTCCCATCGATTGTTACAGTTACCACTGGATTTTGAGTTCTTGCCTTCTAAAAGGCATAGAGTTTTTAGAAGTGGTACACACATCCACCTTTCAGACTTGTGGTTCCACAAGGATGTGTATTGAGTCTAGTCTTTAGAACACTGGGAGTTCATCGACTCCCATACCCACTATAGTTAATGGCACCCCTTTGACTCCTGCAGCCGCTACAGTTGCAGTGCAAAGGCTTATACTGGTATTATGGCTCGACTCGTAGTTAATGCTTCATCTCTTGCCTTAAACCCTTTTGAGGGTTTCGATCGCTCATCGAGTTACAATGTTTAGTCCATCCCTATGGCTTCTAGTCCATTTTCTTATTGTATGCCTAACTTCACTTCACAGTTTTTGACTGCCATTCCAGTTGTTGGCTCTAACACTAGCCTTGGACTTGGGGGCACTACACCTCCTTACACTCCTTTCCCGTTTGTTGGTTCTCATATCCCCAAATGAATCCTAATGTATGAAGTGTCATTGTTCTTAACCCCGGGTCTAATCCTTCTACAGCTAGATGGAACAACCCAGCTGGCGAAAAAGTTCCGCCCTATATCCCTACCTCCTCGGTGTCGATTCCGACCAATACTTTTGGCATGACGAATCCACTTCAATCCTCCGGGTTCCCCTGGAGGAGGTCAGTCTTACACTTTGGACAACCCCCAACCCGGATCTAATCCGACTAGGGGAAATTTTCACAATCCTTATCAGGACATTCCTGCTGGAATGATGCCCAACCAACCTTATACGAATCAGCCTGGAGGACAGCCTTATAATTTCGGATAGGGCTTTGGTTCTTACCAGAATCCTGGGTGGAATGTAGTTCCCAACACACAATATTTCGCGAGAGGATGGGGCTAGATGTCGCAACCCTGTATCCCTTTTCTAGCCATGCTCAATCTGCTAGACTTGTCTAAGTTCATGAATGACCCAGTGAGTCATGATCCCACATGGCCCCCCGTCCCCACCAAAATTCCTTCAGACATTCCAAAGTTTGAGGGTAAGAATGGAGAGGACCTTGGTGAACACGTCACTACCTTTCACCTTTGGTGCTCATCGAATTCCCTGAACCGTGATTCTAAAAAAAGGAAGCAGTTAGAGAAATTCCCCAGATCACGAAACCAACCAACACTTTATGCAAGCATTGTCAACAAGGAAAGCAAACAAAGACCATGTTCAAATCAAAGTAATATTCAACGACAAGACCACTGGAAATTGTGCATATTGATCTAGTTGGACTAACTACAACAAAGGGTTTAAAAGGTGAGAAATACTTTATGTTATTAGTTGATGATTATACAAGAATGACTGCAATTTGCTTTCTCAAGAATAATTCAGAAGCTTTTGAAAACTTCAAGGTCTACAAGGAGATGGTTGAAAATGAAATGGATTCAAAAATCAAATGTTTGAGATCTGATAATGGAGGAGAGTTCACTTCAAATGAATTTATGGACTACTATAGCGGGCATGGAATAAAAAGGAAATTCTCCATTTCTAGGACACCTCAACAAAAGGGAGTTGTTGAAAGAAAGAAGAGGGAAGTACATGAAATGGCTCGAACAATGCTAATGGATTCCAAATTGACAGATATTTTTTGGACACATGCAGTGTATACATCAGTTCACATTCAAAACAGAGTAATTCTCAGAAACAATAATGAAAAAACTCCCTACAAGCTATGGAAAGGAAGACCAACAAATGTGAAGCACTTCAGAGTATTTGGAAGCAAATGCTACATCAAAAGAGAAGATGGAAGAATGGGAAAGTTTGACTCTCGTGTGGACAAAAGAGTACTTGTTGGTTACTCAAGTACAAGGAAAGCATACAAGTGTTGCAATCTGAGGTTGAACCAAGTTGTGGAAAGCATCAATGTAACAATTGATGAAACAGGTGGACGATAATTAAAGGAAGAAGAAAATGAATCAATGGAATAGATTTAGGAAGAAGAAGCAGAAGATGAAGAAGAAGTAGAAGGGGAAGATGAAGAGGATTTTCCAGAAGTAAAAGAGAAAGTTCAGCAAGTGCCTCCAAAGACACCTATCAAATGAGTATAGAAGAATCATCCTTCAGATCAAAATATCAAAAACAAGGATGCAGAAGTTGAGACTAGTAGAATAATATGTTCACTAGAACAAATGCACCTAGCACTCTTATCTACGATTGAACCAAGCAGTTTTGAAGAGGCTGGAAAGGATAAATTCTGGAATAAGGCCATGGATGAAGAATTGGATCAAATAGAGAAGAATGACACTTGGGAATTGGTTCCAAGACCAAATAATAAGAATGTGATTGGCACAAAGTGATTTTTCAGAAATAAATTGAATGAACATGGACAGGTTACAAAGAACAATGCTAGATTGGTATGTAAAGGATATGCACAGGTTGAAGGAATCGAATTTGAAGAGACATTTTCCCCAGTTTCCATAATGGAATCAATATGATTACTTTTAGCTTATGCATGCTCCAAGAATATTAAAGCGTATCAGATGGACATGAAATCATCTTTTCTGAATGGGCAACTTGAAGAAGAAGTCTACATTGAACAACCAGAAGGATTTCAGTTGTCAGAGAACGCAGATTATGTGTGTAAATTGAAGAAGGCCTTATATGGTCTAAAACATGCTCCTAGAGCATGGTACTCTAGACTAGATAAATATCTACAGCAGGAAGGTTTCAGAAAAGGAAGTGCAGGCAACAACCTCTACATCAAGGTAACTCAAGATAGTATTTTATTAATTGAAGTTTATGTTGATGATATTATTTTTGGAAGTAATGATGACAGGTTAAGCCAACAATTTGCAAAGGATATGCAGAATGAATTTAAAATGTCATTGCTCAGAGAACTATCCTTCTTTCTAGGTCTTCAGATATGTCAAAGAAACCAAGGAATTTTTATTTCTCAAAATAAGTATATCAAAGAAATGCTAAAGAAGTTTGGAATGGAAGATTGAAAACCAGTTATCACTCCTATGCAAACCAATTGAAAGTTGAGAAAAGATGATGATTCAAAGTCTACAGACCAGAGGCAATACAGGTCAATGATTGGTAGCTTACTATATGTGACAGCATCCAGACCAGATGTAATGCAGGTAGTTGGACAGGTGGCACGATTTCAAGCAACACCAAAGTAATCACATGTCTTGGCAATGAAAAGGATTTTCATATATCTCAAAGGAACATAAGAGTTTGGATTATGGTATCCAAAAGAAAAGGATCTATCACTTATTTCCTACACAGATGCAAATTGGGAAGGTTGCATTGATGACCGATGAATCACCAGTGGAGAAGCGTTCTACTTGGGTGAGTGTTTAGTATCTTGTCTAAGCAAGAAACAATCATCAGTATCTTTATCTACAGCCGAAGCAGAGTATATTGCAGAAGCAACATGTTGTACACAAGTTCTATGGATGAAACAAACTCTGAAAAATATACAGGTCAATTATGATGATCCCATTCCAATCTATTGTTATAATACAAGTGCCATCAGTATCTCAAAGAACCCGGTGATGCAATTCAAGATGAATCACATTCCAATCAAGTATCACTTTCTACAGGAACAAGTTGCAAAGAAGAACATCAGAGTTGAATATGTGTGCAAAAAAGAACAAGTGGCAGACATCTTTACAAAACCGCTTCCACATGAATCCTTTGAGTATCTTCGCCAAAGACTCGGAGTAATTTCTACTCCAAAATTAATGCTTTTGAATTCTTATCTTATATGTCTTATATGTACACGAGGAAGCACCATAAAGAGGACAGTTCAGGTTGGGAGATCAGTTTAAGGAAGAGTTCAGTCAGGGGGAGTATCCCCAAGGACATTTCAGTTAGGGGGAGAAGCTCTAGATGGTAAGATACCTTTTCCATTGATGAAAAAGGGGGGGATATTGATGATATGATATGGTAGATACCTTTTCCATTGATGAGAAAGAGCACAGAGACATGGTTCCAGGGGGAGCGATGGTCACAGGGGTAGTATGAGTGATATGACTTCAGTATTGCATCAGAGTGTTGCCATCAATGCCAAAGGGGGAGATTTTTTATTACTTGGGTTGGTTGTCATTGATGTCAAACCTTGAAGAAAGTTTGGTATCAAATATCGGTAGCACAAAGGTTTGGGTAATGGAACCAAGCTTGTTTGATGTATAATGGTATGAGTTTTAATATATTTGAAGGTAAGACTATTCTAGATGGATAGTACATGTCATTCCATTTCTGGTGGTATGTGGAACGTCGCATAACTCCTCACGGTTAGATAATTATGGCCATGTGAAGTTGGAGAACCCCCGTGAGTCATCTAGAAGCCCCAAAAGGTCAAAGTAGTCAAAGTGGTTGCAAAGAAGAAATTACTTAAATAATAAAGTGAAGTGATGAGTGTACTATAAGTCAAAGTGGATGCAAAAGAAATTATTTATATAATAAATTGAATGGAGAAATTACTAAGTGGGCAAGTGGTTAGAAGTGGGTTAGCCCTAAAATAAGGAAAGTGGGTTAAGATGGTTAGAAGGTAACCCCTTGAGGAAGCTACATGAAAGTATAAATAAGAGGCAAGGGTCTCTAATTTTATTACACTTGAGAATATTGAATATCTACAAGTGACTGAGGTAACCAAAGGATATCTAAGACGAATTTCAAAGGGAAGGTGAAGTAAGGAAGGCCGAAATTCAAGGGAGGATAAATTAGGTTGATGATGCTTTCCAAGGTATGCTATTTACAGGTCATCTCACCATTTCCGCAATAAAAAAATTTCTACTATGATTCAGACAGGGAAATGTGGAGGTTTTTGAGGAAACATATCCAAGTATCTATGATAAAAATTTCATCTTGTGGGTCGTTGTATTTTTGGAGTTACACTCCGTGGAAAATAGGGTTTGTGGCTAGTCCTGAAACTAGTCTAAAACAAGTGTTTCGGGTAAAAATGTCATAACTTCTTCATAAAATATCCAAATTCAGTAAGAAAAAATTTATTGTTTAGAGTACAGTATGTAGTATTTTCTATATTGTTTTTAGATCCATGCAACAAATATTCCATGCAGGGAATGATCTACAAGTTCTCTCTAGCCAGAATTCAACAAGGTATGTCATTTTTTCTATAACTCTTTTTTCTGAGAGGTTCCAAGTAGTGAAACCTGGAAGAATTTCATAAAATACATCGAATAACATTGTGTACTATTTTCATATCTTTATTCATTACAAGTACATAGTTATGATTATTTCAAGTTAGGGTTGTTGACTAATCCAAAATTAGTCATGTGAGACTAAAGTAAAGCTTGATGAAAATGCTAGTCTCTAGTTGTTAAAATTAAGGAAGGTTTGCAGGTATTTGATCATATACACCAAGTCTATTACAGAGTTAAAAAACAAATTTGTATGATGAAATTGAAGTGGGATTTTGGTTGAGGTTGAGATACTAGTCGGTGCATGGTTGATGCACTTGTTTATGGTACGGGTTATTGGTACAGGTTGTTTGGTGCATGTTGATTGGTACAGGTTTACAACAATATATCTCACAGTGATAATGTGACAGTGGTTACATCATTCTACTTATATTTTAGGGCGGTTGGATGGGGAAAGGACAGGTGGTTGTAGCCACATTTTGGTTGTAGCCAGAGAACATAGGGGGTTGTAGCCTCCTTCTGGTTGTAGACAGAGAATTGGGGAGTTGGAGTTTCCCTCAGGTTGTAGCCTGAGAAACTAGGGGGTTGGAGACTCCTTCCAGTTGCAGCTGGAAAACAAAGGAAGTTGGTGCTTCCAATGAATGTAATTCTTAAAGACATATAAGAAAAATCATTATGTGGTTTTCTCTTGCTTTGGGTTTCCACGTAAAAACATTGGTGTATTGTGTATGTGTATGACTGCTCATTTGTTCATTGTTTATTTACTCTGAAACTATTGGATGATAATTCTACATTGATAGAACGCTTTCATTTTATGGTTAAAAAGGATTAGATTGTTGTATTATTGATTCACCCCCCCCCCCTCTCAATAATCCAACAAATTCTCCAGTATGAAGGGGAGGTACATTAAGTGACTCGACCGTTAGGAAGATGTACATTAAGTGAATCCCCCAAGGTAAGAGGGAGAGGTACATTAAGTGACTTGCCTTAAAAAAGGTGAGGTACAGTTAGTGACTCACCTATCATGGGTAAGGAACGACCACAAATATTAAGGGGTCCCATAAGCAATCAATAAGTACTTAAGCCTAGAAATAAATTAGTAGAAAGAGTTAAATATAAATTGTTGCTATGTTGACATATTAATATTAGATGATGTTGACATACTTGTTTTCTATTTCCATTTGAAAAAGAGAGGCACTCTTTGCTCCAACACTATAGAAATTATCAAGAGGTTGCTAGCATAAGAAATAGTTGCAAGTTCGGAGTCTAGTGAACCTAGTCTTAAATCTAAAAGGCTTTTGACATCTACAAAGTCAAGAGTACATGTAAACTCAAATGGTGCAATAATTGATAATAGAGAAGAATATGGGTCATCCACATCTTCATCCAATAATTCATCTAAATATAATGTGAATGCTAATGGTGTCTCAAAAATCATCAATGAGTTTCAATAATTGTATCATTTTTTTATAGTTTTTTTATTAATATGATGTTTGTCTGGTAACTTTAAAGGAGTGATTGAACTTACATATGATCTTCCATGAAGTTATTAATCATTTCTATGGTTTTTAACTTATATGATTTTATTATAAATAATATAACAAGATTTATTAGGTTATCTTATTTGAATATGGATAATGCAACAATATTTTTATGAAATAATTCATGTTTAATTCAATACAATTTGAATTGATTTTGTATTAATAAGTAAATAAAATATTTGGAAGCAATGTTGAATTTTTAAGTTATAGGGTGATATCAACATGCCATTGTTTATTGTTTAGTGCTTGGGGTGATAAACTAACCATAGAGTCAACATTTTTAATTTGATTTTATGGTTTTAGTTGCAGTAGTATCTTTTTAGGCAATGGTTAAAAAAATGTTCCAATTTTAAGCCCAAAAAAACTAAACCACTAGTAGCACCACTTTTCAACTTGAGGGTTGATTTTGGTGTTTTGACACAAAAATATGGGTTTCTCAAGTTCTCATTTAAGGTCATAGCTCTAGTCAATTTGATAACTATGTTGCAAATTTTCTTGGGCCTTATCACAAATTTGGAGCCAACTCATATGATCTTCGCTTTCCTCCCATAATCTACATTATTTCTATAGAAAGTTAAAAGCCCTTTCTCTTTATCTACCATATAATTTATCCTTGAGTTTTAGAACTTGGTTTATTGGATGAAGTCCAACCATTTCAACTCCCATGGTAGCTAATACATATGTAATTGATAAAATCTAATATTCGAACCACCAACAATCTACATATGACAAGGAATCTTATTGGCACTCAAGGCTAGATGGTATTGCATACAAATTCCAATTTGTTGACTCAATAAAATCCCACCCGTCCTTCAAAATGGAATTGAATGACCAAGGTTTATGGTGTTAGGCCTTTTGTCTTACCATAAAAATTAGAAAAAGTGTAGGCCCCACGCTCTATGACACACATCATCATATCATTGTGCAAATGCTTTTCCTCGAAGGTTCCCTAAAAGTATAGAAGAAAATCCCACAACTCCTCGATAGAAGTATTCCCTTTCCCTCAATCCCATTCATCCACCTTCTCTTTTTCATTTCTCTTTAATTAGATACTCCTTAATCATAAAATGGGAAAGTCCCACAATTTATGCGATAGTTTATCTAGACTTTCCTCAAATCACCCCAATTCACCCCAGTGAAAATGTATAATTGAGACTTTCCTCAAATAATCCCAATTCACCTCGATGAAAATGTATAAACGACACTTTCCTCAAAGCTCCTTCACAATGGAGTGGGTTCATTCCCTAAGTTACTAGTGACACAAGTTTTTCAATTAATGTTGTCGGTATTTCTGTGGGTATACCCCAGTGGTAGCACCCCAATATTGCACCAATTACAAAGGGGATAATATTGTGTAGATGAGACTTTTATGGGAATTCCCATCACACAATGGGAACATCCCAATTTTTCCTAGGTACAAAGGTAGTTTTGTAGTACCATCGACAAGTTTTTGGGGTTCTCCCAATAGTGTAGTTGGGACTTTCTTGGTGGCTTTCCAACACTAAATTCGAGTATTTTTGAAATATCCCAGAGAAATATTCAAACCACACTCTTCAATTTGAAGCCTTCAATTGGCTAGGTTAGGTCTCTTGCAAATTCGAACATTGAAACTTAAATAAACAAAAGCTAGAGATCAAATTGAAAATAATTGGAAATGTTTTTGTGTGATGTGGGATTGCTTGATCCCTAGGAATTATACTACATTATATGCCCCTAGTTAAAATTTTGTGAGAATCTCGCTAACATAGTTGTTGAACAAAAAGAACAAATTGGTCTTATTCCCATGCCAATTTCTAAGTAAGAATCCATTACTTCTCCTTCAAATCTCTCCTACCACACTACTCTGCTACTACTACTTTATTCTAGGAATGTTCATCCTCTATACTTTTAATTTTTTATAGTTTTCCTCATGATGTCTACAACATGCTTGGATGTTACTATCCATTCTACTATTGTTAGTTATTTAATCTTCTCCACTTCACACTTCCCTTTACCTTTGCAAATTGTTGGCTGAAATTTCCCCTATTTGGTATACTCTTATACGTTCTTTGGAAAACCACAACTCACTACCTTTTGAGGCCATTTCTCCAAAACATCTTTCTTCACCTCAAGATTCACACTACCCCCTTTGTTTTTCTACATCACAACACTTCTCACACTCTCCCCATGCTTCTCTATATTTTTAACATATCCCAATATTGGGCACAACATCACTCTTCCAACCTCTCTCTCTTCATTTAATGGATGCAATATGTACTTCTTCCCATATTTCTCCAAATAGTATGTATTATTCTTAGGATCAAATGCAACATTTATATCATATTTCCATGGTTTTCCCAAAAAAATATGGAAGGCCTCCACTGGAATAACATCACCCAACACCTTCTCTTTATAACCTCAATGTGGAAGTTAATTTCACACTACTCATGCATTGTCTATTGTGTTCCCCTTTTGCAATTAAGACACCTTATATGCATTTGGGTGATGTATACAACTTATATTTAACTTATGCACTACTTTTGTAGATATTAAATTCTTAATGATTGAGTGGTTGAATGCTTTGAGTTTCATTCAAGAGGTCTTGGGTTGATCCACTAGGTTGGTTGCCTCTGGTGCATGCCTCACTTGATGTGCCCTTACTTTCCATGAACTACATTTCTTAGGAAAACACGTTGTACACTTCCCCTCATTTCGAGGATTACGCAAGGTAAACTAGATTCTACAAAATCTCAAGGCATTGTCATCACAAGGCTCAAGGCCATTACAATAATATACATATTAAGAGCTCAACATGTCACTTACAAAAATTGAACCTATGTGGGAAGGATAGTATTCCTTCTAACAACCACTCAGGGTAGAACCAATTAACAAATTGTTGCCTCACTCGATGTTGCTACCAGGTCAGGCCTTGTAATTAGTGCCAACAAGTTTACATTGGGTACCATTCACAAAATAAAGAGAAGTGCTTGGGGCTTTCCCCATAAGGATTCCTTGGAAAAAAAATATACTAAATTATCAATACTACCCCCATCAATAATCAAAGTTAACTTCCACCTCAAATTTGAATTTGAAGATGCTCTTCCTTTGTTATGGTTCTTTAGCAAACTCCTTCTCTAGCTGAAACAACACCTTTTAAGCATCATATTCTCTCCATGCTTTGCTTCGATTTCAACAACTTCATCCTTTTCTATTGTTGATTATGTTGCTTTAGCAATATGGATTCTTTCCTCTTGTCTCCTTCTTTCATTATGTTACTCTAGATCATCACAAGTGATGTGACCATACACTCCACATTTGTAATATATCCTATAAAATAAACCACCTCTACCTCTTCCTCTTATTGAACCTCTTCCTCTGTCAACACCACTTCTTCTCCTATCATCTTGATCCACAATGTCAAAATTTGTGTCACCTTGTTCTCTTCACTCTCTTGGTTACCCTTTCCCAATTTTGAAACCTCTTTTCTATTTCAAGTTTGTTACTCCCTCAAAAAATTATATTCAATCTTCAAGAATTCCTAATAATATTTTTCAACTGAATCAAAAATTAAAAAACTAAATTCATGTTTATTGCCATAACTCATACCATTCACAAATTTGATAGTTGATCCTATGCTTTATTCATTTTTCCTAGATTT
Organism: Picea engelmannii; assembly: GCA_009831015.1. Lineage (NCBI taxonomy): Eukaryota > Viridiplantae > Streptophyta > Pinopsida > Pinales > Pinaceae > Picea > Picea engelmannii. The sequence continues at coordinate 1,858,319 of ML778077.1, read as the reverse complement.
GATTAAAAGTTTGTATAAATATTTATTTTATTCCTTCACTATCATCTTCATCTACTTTAGATTATGTAATATTCTTAACAAATTTACAAAGAAATCTAGAAGGAAAAATTACCCTTCACCTTAGCCACCATTTAACTTCATATCTTGATATTCTCCTTCTACCACTCTATCTATCCAACTGCAACTTATCCCACCACAAAGATGCACAACTCTTTAATTTTTTACACCTAAATATTACCCTCATGGAATCATTGATCTGATCAAACATTAAGAATTTATCCATATCCATTATCCAATCAATTAAACCTTCAGGATTCAAACTTATAGAGTAGATATAGGTTTCAATTCTAGGCTTACCTCCCAAATATTTATGGCTTTAATCATTCTTTCTTCAATTGCAATTACTCTCTCTAGTTCTTCTCACACAATGTTCCCTTCTTCTTCTTCTTCTTCACTCTTGTCATTCATCACTGTTACAATACCTCTTCTTTGTGACACCTCCATGACCTCCAATATTACCAACATCTGGATCATCATTTTTTTCACATCTTCGATATCATCAACATCTTTTTTTCTAGGTCTTACATTACCTAATCTTACTAGGAATCATCTTCCTTCCATTCTAAAAATACAACTTTTCACATCTTCCCAAAGATGGCTCATTTTAATTATAGATTACCTTTGCAAACTACTGATAAACATTTATTGATGGGCTCAATACAACCATTAGATTCATAACAATGAGTTGCACAATAAATTCTAGATCCATTTGGGTTTCTTTCACCTTTATGATCCCATCGACTTGGTGGATGTATGAATAAAATGTTGTCAAGATCAATCATTTTTATTCTCTTATATTTTCTCTTCTTCGTTGGCCTCTCTATTTTTATTCTTCTTCCCCATCTGCGTAACTTCCATGATGATTTCAAAGAATCCTCACACTCCTTTCTTGGAAAATTATCCCCAAAATCACTACTCTTGTTGGAATTGTCTCCACATGGAGGAGCCTTCAACACTCAGGATTCTTCCAAATTTGGTACCACTTGATGCAGGTGTTAATCCTACAAATCAGAGATCACATGGTAGATTGCAACCACACATGCAACTGCATGAAAAAATCATACAATACAAATACTCACAACCATTTTTATATATTTCACTCAAACAATGGCCAAACCTCTCAAACCTTAATACAATATTGAGGCCAACCCACGTGGTCTCTACAAATATCCTACAATCTACCCTACTTCTAGAAAGAGCCAAATGCCCCTTCTATTTCTCCACCTTATTATTTATACATGAAATTTAGAAGTTAGTTTCTTACATGAAGTGTTATCACATTAATTTTGCTCATACACAATATCTAGGTGATTATTCTTAGAAGCATCACCAATGAGAAATAATGAAACATAATCATGCTACCTCATGGATACTTAAACACCCTAGTAATCTAATTCAACCATAAAGTTGGTTATTTATTCAATAGCATGACCAACCTTCTATTTTTTCTCATGAGTCAGATGGGAAAAAATTTGATACCCACACAACCCTTTTAAATCAGAAAATAACTATCTCCACGGTGCATTAATGGAAAATAGGCCTAGCTCAAGTGGTTCTAGGGTGGTTTACTAGGAAAATAAGAGCTCTCGTCTCATAAATGTTGAGTCCTTTGGACTCCCAAGGGTATTTATCAAGAATTAGGGATCATGTTTCAATGAGAAGCATTCACACTAGAACCAGTTCATAATTGAAGCTCCAACTTTTCCTTTAAATGAATTTAGCCCTGGGATAACATTTTAAATAGAAGAATAATTGTAAGTTTATACTGGAGGAATGAGATTAGAGACCAATCATATTACTCTCTCATCTCTACCATTCATTTCCCTTATGCTTGCTTGTGCTCTTTCCTCAAGGAACCAAGATTTCTTCATTCACCATAGTTAGAGAGAGATTTCAAGAAGGTAAAGGATCCCACTTGCATTCATTCACTCTTATTAGGTGGTGACATCACATATTTGAATATTTTACATTGGACTAATATATGAGTATTGTTGTTTCCCTCCTATTTTTGTATTTTGAAATGCAATGTTGTGGATAAATTTGTAATATATTTGCATGTATTAATTCTTATTGTTTGTTTGATATTATAATACTCTTTTGTTTGTCCAAAAACTATCATTTTATATTGTTTACCTTACAACCTATCTAAATCAAGGGGTTTGGCTCACCAATGCAACAAAACCCCAAACATGTGAAATCTATCCATTCCAAGTCTCATAGTAATTGAATTATCTGTAATTCATGAAATTCCAATATTCCAGTCACCAACAATCTATAGATGACAAGGAATCTTGTTGGTGCTCTAGGTCGGATGGTATTGCGTATAGATTCCAATTCGTTGACATGGTTGAAGGTCATGTGTCCTCCAATATGAATTCTATTATGACCCGAGGGGGGAATATATGGGGTTAAATGTATATGATATGATCCCAAGGGGGGCATATATGGGACCAAATGTACATGTAATGTGTAAATGTATAGGTAATATGTAAATGTATTTCTGGTTTATTTTGATATTTTAAAAATTTTGTTCATAACAAATTATGTGCCCAAAGTGAATTGTGTTAGGCCTTCATTTTACCATAAAATTAGAATAGGTGTAGGACCCATGCTCTATGACACACATTATCAAACTATTAGTCATTAATCTTTCCCCAAAGGTTACCTAAAAGTATAGTGCAAAAATCCCACAAATTCTTGGCAATAGCTTGATACTTTTGTGGATTTTTCCCATTCCCTTGAGCTCACTTATCCACATTCTCTTTGTCACAAAAATTTACATGGAGAGTCCCAAATATTGATGTGGGAAAGTCCCACAATTTCCTAAGTAGTTTATCTAAGGATTTCTTGGAATTGCCCCAATTTTCCCTAGTGAACAACTATAGTTAGGACTTTCCTTAGAACTCCCCAACAATGGAGTGGATCATTCACCAATTTTCCCAAGACATAGGCTTGATCTTTAGTCTTGTTGATTCTTCCATGGGAATAATCCATCAATA
>ML778077.1:1825498-1839764 GCA_009831015.1 Picea engelmannii | reverse complement strand
GGGGTCTGTATTTAATCAAATCTGAGAAATAACCAGAAACGCCAAAGAAACTTTCACAGGGCAAGATAATACACTCACTGGATCTTTTAGTAATTAAAATGATGGACAGAAGAAAAGATAAGAAAAATAACTTCAACTAACAAACAATTAAGAATTTCTTAATTGAAGATATTTAGAAGATAAACATTAAAATCTTTTAGAATCGGAAACAGGGTATCATAGATAAATCCTGCAACATTACGCTATTCATAAAGATTAGTCCTAGAAAACAAAATGATTACAGAGAAAGAAAAACATTTAACTTAGAAAATCACATCACCAGTGAACATACGCAAGAATCCTGTAAAATGCCTCTTATTTATTAATGGTGGATCTCTTCAAAAATGATACAGTTTGATCGCAATAGGGTGTGCGAATCAACAACCTCCAATACTTCGAAAGATGAAGTATTTATAATTACAAATACAAACATTCATGTCATAACTGATCAGGACGTGCTCATTCTATTTTTAGTCTAACTAACTTGACTAATCAAAACTGCTTTGATGACTCGATACAACTGTTTGCGGAACTTCTGGGGTAGGTCATTGGTGAGATGCCTTCGCAACCTCTTCTGACTGGACAGGTGACTGGATTGTGACAGCTCATCTGCTAATCTAGTAGATCACACAATTCTTCCCATCTGAGATGATCTGACATTGTGACTTTAAGCAGTCTCCGATATACTTCATCCATGTCTGTATATTTAGCAAGCGTAGGCTTGATGATGAATATGTGTTTAATCTCATGTTGAATACTAATATCCAACTGCAGGGCATCCATGAATGCTTTGCCTGTGATGCTTCCTTGTATCCCTGCAAACTTGGAACTATCCTTGGACACTTCCATCAACCTTTTCTTGTAATCAGGGAGTGTCATTAGTTTGTCATTAATGACCTTCAGGCCAAGTAGGCCCTTCCTTTGGAGAGCATCTATCTTATTGAAAAACTTTTGTACTCCTTGATCCATGACTTGAATCTTCTCCTCAAGCTGAAGCATGAGACCTCTTTTGGTTAGAACCCTTTTTACCTCAAGTATAGTTTCTGTCCTGTCCTCAATCTTCAATTCTTCAAGTTCCTCCCTGGTCTTGGAATTCAGGAACCTTATGATTTCATTTGCTTGTGCTGGCATGTCTCCCAGCTCCATTTTGATTTTCTCAACAGCCTGTTTTCTCCTCTCGAGCAACTCATTTTGTTCAAACATGATTTGAAACATTGGCCAGATTTCATTTATGGACTTGGAAATATCTGTCCACACAATCTCTTTGACCTCAGCCAAGGTCCTCCCTACCATTGTCTTCTTTTGGAGTTGTTGTAACTCCTTCCTGATTTGTTCATTCACCTACTTTTCTTTGGATAAGCTTGTTTGGAAAGAAGTCTTCAGCTCTTGGAGGTTCTCCACTTCTTTCTTAAGCCTACTGATTACTGACTCTTGCAGGTTCATCCTCTCCATGGACTTGGCAAGGTCTGTTGTTCCTTCTGGTGGTGGCACTGATATATGAGCTTTGGGAAAAACTTAGGATAAAGCATTTTACGGGTTTTTCCTCAAATTTCAAAGAGATACCACCATGGGGTTTCGAACAAACTATTCCTAGGCATTTGGGACATGGTGTAATATATTTATTAATCTGTTTTCATGGGGGAGAAGCAAATGAAACAACTAACCTACCTGCTAACCTATCTTCCTGGGACAATTAACCCAGATTAAACTATTGGGTTAAGAAATTACTCTACCTAAGGGCTATCTGACCAGGATTAGACAGTCTGGTCAGATTTATTCACTAATATAACCTAGGGGCTATCTCACCAGGATTAGACAGTTTGGTCAGATTTATTCTCTAACCTATTAACATTGAAAATTCAAAAGAACTTGGTCATGCTTGAAAGGTATGACCAAGTTACTATTATTGCATGGGGATTTTGTTTCAATTCTTTTATGCCCTCTTTTCTTTCCTTCTCTTTTCTTTTCTTTTTTCTTTTTTCTTTTTCTTTTTTCTTTTTCTTTTCTTTTGTAACATGAAAAATCAATTGCCAATGAAAACACTAGATACAGACAATGTCCATAATATCCAAGTCATAAGTTGATTCCCATAATTTATGGGGTGATAACATACTCAGAATTGTTGCAACCACCAGTAGTGTGATCGAGGGGGTGTTTTCCCTAGGAAGTGGCATTCTGGCGAAGAGCCCCAGTCATCTTGTCATCTTCCTATCATTAGCGTCCACATATGTCTGCCAAGTCCTCCCTGTAAGTGTCCAACAAAGCTCTAAATGGTGAAGTTTAGAGTGCGGCCCGTCCTGATCCCGATGCAGACAGTTCATGAAAGTGAGGCAGCAGTTGAGACCTCGTCTCACCCCATAAATGGAAAACATATAGAGAGCAGTCGTAAAGGAAGACTGTCAATTATGGATAAATTTTCATGTAAAGAACATAATTGTGTCTGGCTCGCATCTGACATGAGGATGCCTGCACAATCCGACAGAGCAGGCACCGACTAAAAACATTAATGCGGTGGTCTGATCATACTCTTGGTGGTTGTAGAAATTCTGAGTATATGTATGCAGTTTTGATATTTTTTTATGGTTGATGGTTGAGCTACGCTCCCGTATTGTAAATTTTTTATGAAGCTCTGGTTCTCTGATTATGTAATGGGATTTGAGATTTCTTATTTAATCTAATTCAGCCTTCTTTTCCGTCTCATTTGCTTTCTTTTTCAGTCGATTTTTTGTAACTGTATTATGATGTATGTTTGATTTCATTCCGGTTATAACTTCATTCAGTTTCCTAAAACTCTAAATCGAAGAGGATCTTGTTTTCTGAGTTTTTTCTTCTTGGGTTGTTGGAAGACCGGATGTCCATAGAAAACCTTTATGTTCTCCTTACCATTCTTCCTCATACTCATATATACTACACCTTACTGACTAAAGTTGAATCAAGACCTCATTTTCCTGTGCATACCAGTCCAGTTTTTTGAGTTAAAGCAATATCATCTTGAGTTTGTGCCCATTCGACCCACCTTAAATTTATTCATTGTGAAATAAAAACTGATGGGTATTGGGCTTACCTCCCCTGCAATCAAGAGGTGACTTCTAGTGCTAACATTTTTGGCGTCGTTGTCGGGGATGAATTGAAGACATTTCCCTGGGTAAGAATGACAACGATCTACTGATTCTAAAGGTGCATCAGACATCAGTACCATTGAAGATTGCAACCTCCACCTGGTGACTCCATTGTTTCGACTCCATTGTTTCAGTTCTGGATCCTAAAGGCAGACACATGAGGTCCACTTCACTGCTACCTCTAGCAACGTCTGAAGCTAACCCAAAGGAAATTATCAGAAAGGGAAAGACCGCTCAAAAAGGTACCTCCATAGTTGTACCAAGTTTTTTTGATAATTTGCATAATCCCTCTTTACAAACTCTAGTAGTTGTTTCTGATTCTCCTATTATACAAACTATTGGAGTTTCAAGAAATTTAAATTTTGGGAGTTTTCCTGCCTATTTCTCCCCTCCTATTCTTGGTTTGGAAGGAGAGATCTTTGACACCCCTTTCTCCCCCAAATTTGTGAAGTGGAAGGAGAGAGATTTGACCTTAGAAGACTTTCCTACTCCTCCTCATATTAGAGTTGTTGCAGTTACAGAAGGGGAAACCTATGTTACCTCTAGCCCCTCATCTTTATCTCCTAATGCTCAGCCTTTTCCTTTCTCACCCAGAAGCACAGCCCCTGTCTCGCATGTCCGAACTCCATCTCCTCCTGTTTCTCCTCTAGTTCACGTCCAAATGGTAGGTGCTAATCCTCCTAGGAACAGGATGGCTGAGATATTGGTTGCTAGATATGCCCCTCTGGTTTTACCTCATCCTATGAATGCTCTCCCAGCCACGGACTACCTTAAGCGCATGCCCCAATTCACAAGAGAGGGAGACATGACTGTAGAAGAGCACCTTGCATCCTTTTATAGATTTGAAGAAATTCAGGTCATCGAAAATGAAGATGTGTGGATGAGAGTTTTTGTACAGAGCCTTGATGGTGATGTCAAGGACTGGTTTAAGGACTTGGCTCCTAGATCTATTGACGGGATTGTTGCTCTGAATGATTCATTCTTAAGACACTGGGGGAATAAAAAATATATCCTTTATTATATTATAGAATTCGGGGCACTTAAGAGAGAAGAAGGGGAATCTATTTCAGACTTCTCGAAGAGATTTAATAAGATGTATAAAAATATTCCCGCTGAAATTAAACCTACAGAAACCTCTGCCAATATGACTTATGCTAATGCTTTCGACCCTGATTTTTGCCTCCTGGTGAGAGAAAGAAGAACTACCTCCTTGGATCATATGCAAGATGCAGCCATTGAAGTAGAATCTAATATATTAGCAGTTGGTAAGCTTAGGAGTAAGGTTGATATAGACAAAAGAAAAGGTAGGTCTAAAGGTTTGACTTCTAGTTCTTTTGTTTCCCCCCCTCAAATGGATGAAGAAACCAAACTACTAAAGTCACTTTCTGCTAGAATGGAAAGGATCGAATTGGAAGGAAAGAATAGCTATAGGAATCCCCCAAATGTTGATAATAGGGGTAGTTTCAAAACACCAACTAATGCCCCTCAGACCATCCAAAGAGATCAAAGAGGCCGGGATAGGGATGATCAAAGAATTCAAGCCCCTCTCCAAAATAACCTTGTCATTGATGAAGAAGAAGAGGAAGAGGAGGTTGATCCTAAAATCCATTGTCTTGGGGATACCTCCTCATTTCCCCATTTAACTCAATCTGCATATGAGGAGTCTCTATTGGACAGCCGACTAAATGAGCTGAGTAAAGGGGAAAAAACCAGCTACACTCCAAACAAATATAATCCGAGGTCCAAACAAAAAGAATGGAAATCAGACATCCCTGATCGGCCTACCAGAGTAGAAAAACCTACTAAAGATATTGTAGACCGGAGCAAGGAAAAGAAGGCATAGGCCCCCCCACTGGTGGTCAAAAGTCCTATTCCAGAAGTGAGAGAAATTCTAAAGCCCCCTCCTCTTTCAGCTTTGAGCATGAAATACAAAAGATTAGAATCCATGTGCCCATTTCAGAGTTGTTCAAGCATGAAGACTTCAAAAGGTTCCTCTCCAAAATGTTACAGCCTAAACCTTCGTCTCATTCCACGGACTCAATAAACCTCCAAGATGAGAAGCCTACAGTCATCCTAGGTCCTTTGGTAGAAGATAGATATTATTCATCCTATCCCTTCTATACTTCACTGAACATACATGACAAGGTGTTGCACAATTGTTTAATGGATTCAAGGGCATCTCACAATCTTATGCCTAAGATTGTCATGGAAGAGCTCGATCTAGAGATTACAAAAGCCTACCATGACCTATATTATTTCGACTCTAGGAAGGTCAAGTGCCTTAGGGTTATCAAATACTTGGAAGTATCTTTATTCCAGCTGCCAATGAAAAGCGTGATCATGGACATCGTGGTAGCTGATGTTCCCCCTAAGTTCGGGATGCTTCTGTCTAGAACTTGGATAAAAATACTAGGGGGAACTTTGCATATGGACCTCACCTATGCTACCATTCTAGTGTTTGGGGGTGAGCATACGAGACTTTACAGGGAAGCTTAGTTGGCCTACATTATTAGTGATGAAGCAAACCCCACAAACCATCCTATATTTTCTCTTGACACAGATTTGGGATCTAGTTTGCTACAACTCACCAACGCTCCCGAACCTCCTCTGAAAATCAAAAAGCGGCCTATTACTTTTTGTGAAAATTCCCCTCCTATCACCTCTGTGTGGAAAATTTTCTTCGATGGAGCCTCTTCTAAGAAAGGTGTTGGTGTTGGAGTGGTTCTTGTTTCACCTTCTCAAGAGACTATAGCTATGTCCTACAAGTTAGAACTTGAAGCTACCAATAATGTGGTAGAGTATGAAGCTCTCATCTTAGGTTTGAGGGCTGAAAAAGACATGGGAATTGAAGAGATATCAGTATTTGGGGACGTTGAGTTAATTGTCCATCAAGTCATAAATATGTACCAAGATAAGCACCCTAGGATAATAAGTTATAGAAATGAAGTGTGGGAACTTATTGACAATTTTTTCCTAGCTTTAAAAATTTCATTTATTCCAAGAGAAGAAAACATCATGGTTGATTCTCTGGTTGTTTCAGCAAGCAATTTCAGAGTCCCTTTGCCACCAAAGCTCATGTATGATGTAGAAGTAAATTACAGACCCTCTATACCTGACAATGTCAAGCATTGGAAAGTATTTAAGGATGATCTTGAGATCAAAATATTCCTTGAGACTGTTGATGAGTTTTCTACACTACATATTGATCAATATTAGGATTATGAAAGTAATCTCATGCTGATGTTTTCTTAAACAAAATCGCTAAACACCATATTGTTCAGTTTCCTAGCAATCACATTCCGAAGGGACTAGTTCCTTTGGAAAGACTATTTGACAAAAATGATGTGGCAGTGAAAGTTAAAGGATCGGTTTATGATGTTGATGTAACTGAATGCAACATTGGTACAGAGAAAGATTCAAAATTTGTCAAGTTGTCGAGCAACCTGTCAAGGGAACAAAGGGATGAATATGTTGAGCTATTAAAGGAGTTTGTTGATGTCTTTGCCTTGACTTATGAGGATCTCAGAACATACGACACAAGCATTATTGAGCATAAGATCCCACTAAAGGAAGAGGCCAAGCCATATAGGCAAAAACTAAGACAGATCAACCCTATGGTGTTGCCTATCATGGAGAAAGAGGCAAAAATGATTTTAGATGCCCAGATTATCATTCCTTTGAGGTATTCTGAATGGGTGGCCAACTTTGTCTTAGTGAGAAAGAAGAATGGAGAAATCAGACTTTGTGTTGATTTTAGGAACTTAAACAGAAGCTCCAAGAAAGATAATTACCCATTGTCGAAAATGGAGCACATATTGCAGAGGGTGACAGGTGCATCAAGGATGTCCATGATTGACGGCTTTTTTGGCTACAATCAGATTTTTGTCTTACCTGAGGACAGAGAGAAGACAGCATTCACCACTCCATGGGGTACATTCATGTATGCCAATATGCCCTTTGGATTGATGAACGCAGAAGCAACTTTCCAGCGTGCTATGGACATCACCTTTATTGGGGAAAGGGATAAATTTGTATTCATTTATCTAGATGACATTACAGTTTTCTCTAGGACTGATAAAGAACATTGTCATCATCTGAGAAAGGTCTTCCAAAAATGCAGAAAATTTGGTCTCTCCCTGAATCCCAAGAAGTCATTGTTCGCTATGAAGGAGGGGAAATTACTGGGGCACATAGTATCAGCTGAGGGAGTAAAGATTTATCCCAACAGGGTGGAAGCCATCCAAACCTTAGCACTCCCTAGATCCAAGAAATAAGTTCAGTCTTTCTTGGGGAAGATTAATTTTCTGAGAAGGTTTGTTTCTAATTTTTCTGAACTGGTGAAGGACATTACAATCATGTTGAGGAAAGGAAATGAAATCAAATGGACTGTTGAATCTCATAGTTCCTTCGATCAAATAAAGAAGGTTGTGACCGAATCACCTGTGCTCATCAGTCCTAATTACTCCAAAGATTTTATTATTTTCTCCTTTGCTTCATTTGATACAGTGGCAGCCATTTTGTTGCAAAAGAATGATGAAGGGTTTGAATAGTCCATTGCCTTTTTTAGTAGGGAATTGAGAGATGCAGAGCTGAAATATGACATCATGGAAAAATAGGCCTATGCTCTGGTTAAATCCCTCAAATCCTTCAGGGTCTATGTTTTGCATTCAAAGGTTATTGCATATGTCCCTTCAGCTTTTGTGAAGGAGATTCTCATTCAACCTGACATAGATGGGAGAAGGAGCAAGTGGATTGCTAAAATCCTTGAATTTGACTTGGAGATAAGGCCCACCAAATTGGTTAAGGGTCAAGGTTTAGCCAAGCTGCTAGCTTAATCTAATTGCAAAGTCTAGAGGGTAAATTTCATCAACACTTGCTTAGAAAATCAGCAGGATGAGTTGTCTGATACAAGTTCTCAAGTCATCCCTCCATTAGCAGGATGTTCTTGGTACAGGGACATCATTTTCTTTCAACAGAAGTTGCAGCCTCCTGATGGAATGGAAAAAAGAAAGATGAGAGCTTTAAAGCTCAAATCAATTAAGTATTGCCTCATTGATCAAGTTTTATACTCTAAGAGTGTTGTTGAGATGTTTAGACCCACAGGAAGCCCAAAAGATCATGTCTGATTTTCATGACAGTTTTTGTGGGGGGCATCACTTTTGGAGAACCACATTCTACAAGATTCTCAGAGCTTGTTATTTCTAGCCTAGCCTATTCATTGATGTTTGTGCTAAAATCAGGGCTTATGTCAAGTGTCAGAAATTCTCAGGAAAACAGAAGCTCAAGTCCCTACCTTTGAAGCCTATGGTAGCTTCAGGACCCTTTCAGCAGTGGGACTTAGATTTTATTGGGGAAATTCATCTTGCTTCAAGTGGTTAGCACGGGTGGATATTGACTACCACAGATTACTTTACCAAGTGGATAGAATCCATCCCCACAAGGAGTGCTTCCCACAAAGTAATCATTGATTTTCTTGAAGATATTATAGCAATGTTTGGTTGTCCAAAAATAATCGTCACTGATAATGTTGCATACTTCAAGGCTGAACCATTAATTCAATTCTGTGAGCAGTTTGGAATTGCATTGATTCACTCAACTCCTTACTACCCCCAAGGGAATGGACTGGTAGAGTCCTCAAACAATATCCTTATAAATATCATCAAAATATTGTTAGAGGACAATAATAAATCATGGGATTCAAAGCTCAAGTTTTCTCTGTGGGCTGAGAGAGTGACAACAAAGAGATCTCTTGGCGTCTCTCCTTTTCATCTTGTATATGGAGTTGAGGCCATCTTTCCTTCTTAGTTGGCCTTACCCGTGGCAAAATTCTTCCAGGACTACCAAGGAGAGCTTGATGATATGATCAGAAGAATACAACAACTGGTAGAAGTGCAGGAGACCATAGAGCAGCTACTGGATAGAGCACGTGACCATCAACAAAAGATCAATCAGGCTTTTGACATAAAGGTAAGAAAGGAGGATTTCCAGATGGGAGATCTTGTGCCAAAATGGGATGCACCCAAGCAGGACAAAGGAAAACATGGCAAGTTTGAATCCTTGTGGATCGACCCCTTTAAGATCTCTGCGAAGTTTCCAAATAATACTTACAAGTTGCAGAATTTGGAGGGTGATGAAGTTTTTGGAGGCCCTATAAACGGTCATTTTCTGAAGAATTTTTTTTGTTTAAGCCATGAATGGCTTCCCATGTCATTGTAAATATCATTTTTCCTTTTGTTTATGCTTTTAATAAGTGACCCCACAACCCAGCAGTAAGGCGACTGGAGCGGCAAGTTCTTGGTAGCTCACAGGGAGCGTACCATCCCCCATGGAGCCTAATGTTAGCACACATTATTGATCGGGGGGTGTTTTCCCTACGAAGTGGAATTCTGGCAAAGAAAAAATGAAAGAATAGGGCTCAAAAAAACCCATCAAATGTTTTTATCCTAAGTCAGGCGATGATATGACATTTTGGTGCCCACGCAATCCCAGTCATCTTGTCATCTCCCTATCATCAGCGTCCATGTCTTCCTACCAAGTCCTCCCTACAAGCATCCAGAAAAGATCCAGATGGTGAAGTTTAGAGTGTGGCCCATCCTAATCCTAATTCAGACAGTTCATGAAAGTGTGGCGGCAGTTGAGACCTCGCCTCACCCCATAAATGGAAAACATGCAGAGGTAGTCGTAAAGTCAGACTGTCAATTATGGATAGATTTTCCTGTAAAGCACATAACTGTGCATGGCTCGCATCTGACCTGAGGAGGCCTACACAATCTGACACAGCAGGTGCCGACTGAAAATGTTAATGCGGTGGTCCAATCAAACTCCTGGTGGTTGCAACAATTCTGAGTATATGTATGTAGTTTTGATATTTTCTTATGCTTGATGGTTGAGCTACGCTCTCGTATTGTAAAGTTTTGATGAAGCTCTGGTTCTCTGATTATGTAATGGGATTTGAGATTTCTTATTTAATCTAAGTCACTGTTCTTTTCTGTCTCTTTTGCCTCTGATACTGAATGGCTCGGGCATGGATGATTCAATCGAGTTGTTGTAACTGTAATGTGGTGTATGTTTGATTTCAGTTCGGTTATAACTTCATTCAATTTCCTAAAAATCTAAATCGAAGAGGATCTTGTTTTCTGATTTTTTTCTTCTTGGGTTGTTGGAAGACCGAATGCCCATAGAATACCTTTACGTTCTCCTTACCATTATCCCTCCTACTCACATATACTACACCTTACTGACTAAAGTTGAATCAAGACCTCATTTTCCTGTGCATACCAGTCCATTTTTCTGAGTTAAAGCAATATCATCTTGAGTCTACGCCCATTCGACCCCCCTTAAATTTATCCATTGTGACATACAAACTGATGGGTACTGGGCTTACCTCTCCTACAATCAGGGGGTGATTTATAGTGCTAACATTTCTGGAGTCGTTGGCAGGGATGAAAGTGAATACATTTCCCTGGGTAGAACGACAACGAGCTTCTGATTCTGAGGGTGCATCAGATATCAGAATCATTGAAGATTGCATTTTCACCTGGCGACTCCACTGTGGTCAATCCACTGTATCAACTCCATGGTTTCAGTGTGGCTTCCTCTGGCTACAGCTATAGCCCCTGGGAGAACACAACGATAATATATGGTCTTTGATGGTGAACAAAGACCAGACACACTCATTCTGCATATCTTTCACCTGGTGACTCCATGGTTAAAGAATCGATTGGCGACTCCACTAGTCTTAAATGGAAAAAATATTGGCTCAGAGGTTTTCTCCTTTTAATTTTTCTGTTGCTCCTGGTTTTCCTAATGTTGTCCCTACTGTGGATGAATGGGGTGATTATTTTCCCATATTTAGAGAGTGTAAAGAGGACAATCCTGCTCAACATCTTCGTAAGTTTCATGAACTCATGCATCAATGGGAGATACATCATCGGGATGTATCATTAAAAATGTTCATGATCTCATTAGAAGGAGATGCTCGTGAGTGGTATCATTCCATACCCCCTACGAGCATTTCCTCTCTAAGAGAATTTCATGTAGTTTTCAATAGGCATTGTCAAAAGTTTTATTCCTCTAAGTTTATTTGTCATAATTGTTGTCAGGAGTATGAATACCATGATCAAGATATGGTTGTGTCTAATGCGTACCATGTGGAGGAAGAATATGTTTTGGGTAGGCTGATGGAGCTGGTAAAATCACTCTCTGTCGAGATAGAAAGGTTCAAATTTGAGGAAAGCACAGAGGATTTTCCAGTCCTTGAAGCAGATGTTCTTGGTAGCTCTACTGAGGACGATGATGAAGATTTCATAATTGTAGAGGCCTTTCATTTTGATCTTGATGTTCCTGTTGTTTCAAGATTTGATGATTATTCAGATGAGGAGCAGCAGAGCCCTGCATCACAATTTGCTGACCTGGGGAGCATCCAGTCTATATATGACAGCTACGAATCAGATTCTAAGCTAGATATGCAGGATTTCCAAGAACATACTGCAAAGTCCCATCCTCTGTTCATTGAAGAAAAATATTATGAGGATATCAACCATCTCGGGCCTGTAGAAGAGGCTGAGCAGTAGATCGAAGAGCAAAGCTTTCCCATGAGTCTTGTTTATCATGATTATGAATCTGACCCTTGGGAGAGCCATGAAGAAGAAAAGGAGCAACAAGAGGAGCAGTTTATCTCATGTCTAGAGCCTGTAAGTGAGCAGCCATCGTCTAAGGTCAGTTATCATGCATCAGTTTCTCATCCACCTATGTCTACTAGAGATATTCATCTATGTGTGAGAAGTTGTGTGATAGAGCAGGTTGCATGTTATAAATTTTCTAGAGTTTGTCACTTGGCTTATGAGCCCATGAAGGAATACATGGAGTTGTATTTCCTTCATGTTTTGAAGTTGCTTAGATTTATCCTAACCTCAGCATTAGAAGGAAAGATGAAGGATGTAACCACTCTATTGTCACGGTTGCATCATATGTTATTAATCACGGACAGAGTGAAGGAGCTTCCAGTTAGGAAGTTACTTGAATGGCTATGGTGGAAGTTTTCTTTCACCTAGCACTATGTAAAAAATCAATTAGTATAGGAATGTACATAACTAAGCTCCTTCGGAGCCCATGTATTTTGCTTTCATTTTTAGGATAGTGTGTTTATTGGCCTTTAATCCTCAACAAGATGTTTTTTGAGCATGAATCCATAGCCCAATGCAGAAGGCAACTGGAACTACTTGTTCTTGGCAACTTGCAGGGAGCATGCCATCCCCTGTGGAGCCAAATGTTATCACATATAGTTGTCAAGGGCAGTAGGTCGTCCAAGTTCATGGTCTTCACAGGAAGCGTTTGAGTGCAACATGCAAAGAAACTCATTTTGGTCTTAAAATACAAATAGACGGGTTGAATTTTGTCAACGATGGTGATTCCAGGAGCATTCCAGATTAACGTCCCCCGGGTATTTAGGATTTCAAAATTGCACGAAGTATAGCGCCATGAGAAAGGCCGAATCCTGAAGTCCCAAAGCAGATCTCAGTCATCGATTCAAAAAGGGAAGATCTGATCCATTGATCTGAAGAGGGAAGATTTGAGTCGTTGATTGTAAATCCTCACCCAAGATCACAAGATCGATGGTCATAGTCCATTGCGGGGACGCGACGTGCTCGGGCGATAATTTTCTTGAGCGGTCCCGTAATTGAAGTTGTGGTTTGGAAAAATTAACACGTGGCAAAATGTGGTGGATTGCGGGTTCAAAAGCGGTGTGAACCTAAACCACATTTGAGTGGCCCCACAATCATGTGTTTATATAGCATCTTATCCGAGAGTAGTGTGTGGCCACCCCCTGGACATTAAGAAGTGTTTCAATCCCAAGAAAAGGAAGTTAATGAAGTGAGGCGGCAGTTGAGACCACGTCTCACCCCATAAATGGAAAACATACAGAGAGAGACCGTAAAGGCAGACTGTCAATTATGGACAGATTTTCCTATAAATAACATAACTGCGCCTGGATCGCATCTAACATGAGGATGCCTGCACAATCTGACAGAGCAGGCAATGACTGAAAATGTTAATGCAGTGGTCTCATCACACTCATGGTGGTTTCATCATTTTTAGTATATATAGGAAGATTTGATATTTTTTTAAGGTACTTGGTTGAGCAGAGCTCCCAATTTTGCAATTCTTGTGATGTCAGAGCTGTTCTCTGGTTATGTAATCGATTTGAGACTTTTATGTTAATAGAATTCAGTTTCATGTTTCTTTCCATTTTGTCTATAAATGTTGTCTGAAACACTTGGGTATGGAGGATCCAGCCGAGGATCATTATGTTGTGATGATGTAGGTTTGATCATGGCGGTGTCGTGATCATTTTCATTCATTTCCATGTGTTGTCTTTTCCCTCTCACACTAGATGGCTCGGGCATGGAGGATCCAGTCGAGCTGTCACAGTTGCAGGATGATGGAGGTTTGATCATTCTATTGTTGTGGCTATGTTTCTTGCAACACATTTCAGTGTCTAAAGCATGAACTGAGGACTTCTCTTCAGTTTGATTTTTTCATCTTCAAGTTGTTGGAAGGTCAGATTCCCATAGCAATCTCATTCACCTCTCTCACTAAGTCTTCCCTCTACTCTCGCTTTAACTCAAATTTCCTAACTGAAGTTAATGTGGCCCTCACTTCCTTGTACATGTCTTGTCCAGTTTTGTGTTGAAACATCATTCAGATTCTGAGTTTTGTCCATTCACCTCCATCCATATAAAACCAACATCCACCTAACTGTGATGGGTACTGGGCTTACCTCCAATGCAATCTGGAGGTGACTTCTAGTGCTAACACATAGATGTGCTAAAATATTTGTACGACAAATCATTGTTGTGAATTGGTCATACTAAAATTTGTGCAACCTAGTGCTTTTTATTTATCACAAATAACCTAACAAAGTATTGTGACATATTATGTACAATCCAATAATTCAATGGTTCTTTCATATAAGATAAACAATCATGATAAATCTAACTCCATAACTTTGTCTCTTCCTCTTCTTTGATTTTTTATTTTGTGCATGTGTGTGTGGGAACATGTGAAAGAGAATCTATTTGATCTTCCCTTCATTAGATTATACACCT
>ML778077.1:1787779-1812423 GCA_009831015.1 Picea engelmannii | reverse complement strand
TTTTTGCTCATCAACTAGGTCACCATTTTCACTTTTCCACCTTCTTAAACATTAAATACATCAAGATAAAACCTTAAATCTGATGTATTTAATTATTATGCATCTTTAGAAACCAACCTCGAAATATTTGGTTGAGAAAAAGTTAAATCTGTGCAAAAATATGACCTCGCTGCCATGTACAGGTTTCGGTGGTTAAGAGATAAAAATTTGGGCTTGTTAACCACCGAAAAGCTCTTCTTTTGGTGGTTAAGAGATAAAAATCTGGGCCTGTTAACCACTGAAACCTGTAGCTTTCAAAATATAGATCTGTAGCGAATAAATTTGCATGAGAATCGCAATGACTCGGCTTTTATTCCACGAATCCTTGTCCTTCATGAAAAACAAATTGAGAACCTTGATCATTCAACCAAATTTGTTGCCCACGCATTCTTTGTCTGCAAAATCAAACTCTTCCAAAACTCGACATGCTTGATGAACTGGAAGTTGTAATTTCGGTGAAAGACCTCGATCTCTTCAATAACGCCTTGCTCCTAGCATCTCAGTGGATACGTTCGGATCCTGCATGTCTTGCTCACGATCTGGAAATTGTTTGTTGTCTTCATTTGCTTACAGGACATATCACACAATCCCGATATGTGTGGATGAAATAGTCATTTACAAACACCACCACTCTCGGCGTATTGATGAACTGTAGTGCATGCTAGGCTGACACTTTGATTTACATAATTCGTGGCTTAGATGTGGCTCTGTTTGACCTGATGACTTGGCGTGTTAAAGACTTTGACCAGCTGCAAAGCTAACACCTGTTTTATTCCATTTATTTGGGCACGTGATGAAACAGTTAGCTGCTTTTCAGCTTTGGCACTTTCGGTAGTTAAACTAGACCTGAATTTAGCCTGTTAACTACCGAAAGCTCTGCTTTCGGTGGTTAATGAGCGCTTTTCAGGCCCGCCTAAACCACTGAAACCTGAGATTCTCGCTTTTTCTTGAGAATACCAAATTCAATGCTTGTTCCAAGTTTATTTTCAGAAAATAGGCTCTCTAACAAGCCTATAAAAATTTAGAAATAAATTTTTGGACCTCTTCCTATCACCTAAAATTTGACAAAATGACAATGCTATTTTAGGAGATAACAGATCTCATGGATGCATTTCATGGAGCCAATATTTTCACTAAGCTTAATCTACATTCAGACTACGTACATCCCTTAGATAACCTTCCAAACACATGAAGGCCATTATGTGTTTTTAGTGATGCCTTTCAATCTTTGTAATGCCCCGTACACTTTCTAGAGCCTCGTGAACAAGATTTTCAAATCCTTCCTACACAATTTGTGTTGGTCTTCTTCAATGATATCTTGGTTTACGGTAAGGCATGGGAATCACACATAGATCATGTCGATAAGTCCTTGCAACTCTTAAGGGACGACCAATTAATCCTAAAGTGCTCCAAATGTAGTTTTGGGGCTCCTAAGGTTGAATATTTGGGTCACATTGTGAGTATGGATGGAGTACGCATTGATCCCAAGAAAGTGGTGGCAATGAAAGATTGGCCCCATCCCAAAACACTGAAGATATTGTAGGGATTCTTAGGACTAACCGGCTACTATAGGAAATTTGTGAAAAATTATGGAAAAATTGTATCTCCCCTAACTTAACTCCTTAAAAATATTGCCTTTGTCTAGAGCAAGGTAGAAGAATAGGCCTTCATCACTTTAAAGGATTCCATGTGCACTACTCCAGTATTAGTAGTGCTTGATTTTACTAATAATTTTCTCTTGGAATGTGATTCCTTAGGCAAATGTCTTAGAGTAGTCTTCATGCAAGAAGGATTCCCCTTTGAATTCACTAGTAACAATTGTGTGACCACAATTTGGGAAAATCCACACATGAGAAGAAAATGATGGCTATCCTTCATGCAGTGGAAACCTGGCACCCATATCTCATAAGGAGATGTTTCCAGATTTATAGTGGCCATCATAGTTTGAAGTACTTCCTCAAACAATGGTTGTCTTCACCAGAGAAACATAAGTGGGTCTCCAAGATGTTGGGGTATCATTATGAGATCATATATAAGAAGGGTAAAGAAAATGTTAGGGTTGATGATTTATCTAGACAATTTGAGGAGGAGGGATCACTTCTTGGCTTATCCTTACCAAGTCCAGGATGGCTCAAGGAAGTTCGCAGGGAATGGTTGGAAAACGGTACTTTAAGACTACTCATCCAATGGCTTGACACAAATCTCAACCTACCTAAATAATATGCATGGAAACAAGATACATTACATTATAAAGGGTGCATTGTTCTAGCAAAAGACTCATCCTTAAAACAACAAGTCTTAGAGGAGCTACATTCATCGTCGATAGTTGGTCACTCTAAATTTCATAAAACCTATGAAAGAAATAATCCCTCGTTCTTTTGGTAAGGAATGAAAACAAATATCCAGGATTTAATAACATCTTGTGACCCTTGCCAAAGAAACAAGGGAGAGATTATGAAGATCCTAGGGGCATTGCAATCACTACCAATCCCAACATAGATCAGGACCAACATCTCAATGGATTTTATCATGGGTATAACAAAATCAAGTAACAAATAAGTCATCATGCTAGTTGTCGACCATATTTCAAAAGTTGTTCATTTTTGTGCCTTAGGTTATCCCTCCACTCCTTCCTTAGTTTCCTAGGTCTTCATCGATCAAATATTTAAGCTACATGTTATGTCCAGTTCCATTCACTACAAGGAAAAGACCCTCTAGCGAAGGTTTTTGTGGATGCCCCTATAAAAATATCCCAAAAAATTGTTTATAGTGGATGATACTAGCTGAGGTGAGCGGCCAGAGGTTTTAGAAGATGTTTTTACACTTGTTCTTTTATAAGCACATAATGCATTGGTACGTTTTCGATCACAGGTGCATCGGTGCCCTCAAAACTAGTGCACCATAGCAGGGTTATTTCAAATAAAGAACAATATTATCCAGTGCGCTACTGAAATAAGGATGCACCGGGAAATAATGACGCACTGTAATTGCGTTATTTTAAAATACACAGTGCGCAACATAACATTGGAAGAACTGGTGCGCTATTACTAGAGTGCACCGTCATATGGTTAAACAAAAAACATTTACACAACAATGTAGGATTGTGTTAAAAAATATATATCGATGCCCTCCATTGTATCATGCACACCGGTGTGCACTAATGCTCGAATGTGGAGCACCATGTTAGGGTTGATTTCCAAATTTAGGTGGTGCACTCTATAAACCCAAGTGCATCGAGGCATCTATTATTATACCGCATCGTGTCATGCTTAAACAAAAAATTTCTCACTATTGTAGTTTTTCAAAAAAATAAAAGGCGATGCGTTATGGACTCGTATATGCATCGATGTAAACACAAACACATGTGCACCATGCTAGGGCTGTTTTTTTTTAATATATAATCAGTGCGCTCATTAAACATGTATGGCCTAGTACAGTTGTGAATCGGGCGCACCGGAACATGTTTTTATTATAAAAAAAAATTACCGGCAGTAAAAATCATTTTTACAATTTTCAATGTTGTAGAACTCAAAAGCACAAGTACAACCTTTGTCTATTTGAAGCGCCCTTCCATCGATGCTTTCCTTGGTTGCGTTCCTTTCATCTGTTGTTGGGTGCGTGAATTTCGATTTTTTCCAAACGGTGGGAAAATTTTATTTTTTTTAGTACGTCGCAACCATGCCTTGTCGACGACAAAATGTCTAGGTAATCTCATTGTTTCTTCATAACTTAAGTTTTCACCGGTTTAAAATTTAAAATTGAGTGAAATTTTATTGTAAAAAAAAAAAACAAAAAAAATTGTGCAGTGCGTTCAAGGCTCTTGGCTCGCACCGCATACCTTGTTACATTTCTCAGCGGTGTGTTGGTAAACATAAATGCACCAGCGCGTCTATTTAACGACGCTGAAGAAAACAATTTAACTGGTGGGGTGGTGCATCAAATACAGATAACGCATCAGGGCATTAAAGTACATAGTGCACCGCCCTTAACAAGTATATTTTTTACGCATTGCATTGGTAAACATGCGCACTGAGGTGTTCATGTTTACCAAGTGCACCATTGAGAAATGTAACATTGTGTTGCGGTGCACCTAGTATTGTTTTCGGTGGCACCATGCACAGTGCGATAGTAACGACCGGAACACACCGTAATAAAGTTCCATACTCGAAAATTTGTTAAAATTTATGTGACAGTGCGACTATGTTAGTTACACGCACCGGTGCGTGTAGGGAACGTATACGCACCACAATTTTTTGCTAATTTAAAATAATTGTTTACCTACTTTAAAATTTTAATTTATTTTTTGGTTTAAGCAGTGCGTATGATAAAAGTAATGCACCGGGGCATATGTGTTGTAGTGTAGTGCCCCGGTGTGGTATTGTTTTCCAACGCACCGCATAACACAGTGGAACATATTTTGTTTTGTGCATTAGTTTACACTGACGCACCGGTCACAGTGCTCACAATATCTATGGGTGCACCGCCAATGGTGCATGACTATTTTTTTAGCGCACCGTTAATACAATTATCTTATTTTTTGAAGGAAGTTATTTTTTTGTATTTATAGATAAATTTACCATTCAGTACATTTTTTTTTAATGTTTTATGTATGAGTGAGGCTGATGTATTTCATATGTTAATCTTGCAGATACATGAGCGGAGAGAGCAGCAGGAGCAGAGGGTGGACATGTACAATGTTATACGGGAATGGGAGATGAGGGAGAGGGAGAGGGATTTGTACCCTCGCCCTATTACTCCAGCCACTCATGCTCTCTTGAGGGATGTAGGCCTCCTGAAGTACTATGAGGAGGCTACATCCCTTAAGGGGCCATCTAGGTTGTTGATGCATCTGATCCGTTGATGGGATGTCCATCTAGAGGATTTATGTGTGGGTATGGATCAGTGGTACCATCCCATTGAGGAGGATATTTACTTTATCACTAAGCTATCCAAGAGAGGGGAGGATTTTCCACAGTTCCCAGATGTCCCAGTAGGTGTTTCCACTGAGATTCATCTCATGTACTCTCAATGATATATTGGGGTTGAGGTATTATCCCCAGCTGATTTTTAGGTGTCTGGTGGACAGTTGAAAATTGCCTCTTTCGGTGAAGAGCAGGTTAGGTGCCTCTCATTCTTAGTGACTACCATAGCCCATTTTACTCGTGATATGTAGCGCATTAGCTTGCCTATTTTGTATTATGTTGATTCGTTGGTACAACGGCCACGGTGTATCAGATTGTCTACCATTTGTTTACGGCAGTTTTGTATAGCGCTCGATAAATGCCAGGCTATACGTGGGAGGTCGAACTTCCCATTTGCCTCAAAGTTGTTTTGATTAATTTTTGAGAGGTTTCCAGAGACGACATTGAATTTTTTCCGTCAATACCCTAGGCCGAGGACTCATGTGCGGATGCGCATGTGGGGGGAGATGATGCCCAAGAGGGGCTAAGTGGAGTTTCCAGCCAGGATTGCGCCAGACGCATTAGGGCTACTTGGCAGTGCGGCAGATCACATGTTCGTCATGGTGTTGTGTCCTTATGCGGGTTTATATTGACGACGATGTTTGAACATCCTCTTCACATTAGATGAGCCACCAGATGATAGAGGTAATATCAGTGTTTTGTTTAAATTAATATAGTTTCATTTTATTGTCTTACTTAATTAGAATAAAATTAATTCTAACACATTCTTTAACTTGTTTTATTAAATTGTTTAATGATTTAATTGTGTAATTATTGTTATGTACTATATATTGCAAATATTGGCACTTTCATTGGGTACGTGCCTCCTCCCCCGGCAGATGACGATGAGGAGATGATGCATGAGGCCACGGAAGGTCAGGGTCCTCGGGTGCAGATACCTGGTGGCATGCATCATAGGCCCGATACCAGATTCAGGTTGGAGTTGGGCAACCAACTCTCTACACTTTTGACTGAGGTGGGAGTATGCCCTGCCCTGATGCAAGACATCAAGGCAGATCCTACTCTCTTGGATATTTGGAGGGAGATGTCACGTGATTTGATGCCTCTTATGCATCATATCGTCGGAGTTTCCAGGCTATTAGCAGCAAGGAGGGATCTCGATTATAGGAACAACTCTTCTTCCAGTACGGCTTGTTTGTCCAGTACCCCATTGATTGATGAGGGTGGTTGTGATCATCCTTCTCCAGATTCTCCTTCATCTCACCTAGATTATGAGGAGGCAACACATATTCCTCATCCTCCTCTTTCACCTCACCTAGATGAGCATGTCGAACCTATTCCTCAACCTCCTCTTTCACCTCACCTAGATGAGCATGCCGTACCTATTTCTCATCCTCCTCTTTCACCTCACCAAGATGAGCAAGCAGGACATATTCATCATCCATCATCTTCCACTACAAACCAAGCCTCCACTAATGTTTTAGATATGCAAATTATGCCATCGGATGGACCATATATGTTATAACAGTTATTTGACTCGTCCATGATATATGTGTGTGTGTGTGTGTGTGTGTGTGTGTGTGTGTGTGTGTGTGTGTGTGGTTTTTTTTCTATTGATCATGTTGATGATGTACTTAATTTATATGTTGATGTTGATGTGTATATGTTAGGTCATGTTAGTTTTGGATGTTAAATGTCCTTGATAGATGTGCGTGTTATAGCATTGTTCATTAGACATGCATTTTTCCGGTTGATCATGATGATATACTTAATTAATTTATATGTTGATGTTGATGTGTACATTTATAGGTCATGTTAGATATGTTTAATGTTAAATGTGCTTGATAGTTGTGTATGTTGAATGATGCTTGTTAGATGTGTATGATGATGATGTTAGAAATGCTTGTCTTTTTTTAGATGTGATCACAATGATGATGCCCTGTTAAATTATTAGATATGTGTGCTAGTTAATTAATGATGTTTATATGTGTTAGAGGTATATATAATTAGATGATGTTAGCTAGCGAATATAAATGTTTATTTTAGGTGTCGTTTATGTTTGTTATATGATGGTTATCATCATCATGTTTATTTATATAAATTACAAAGTTCAATATGGTTGAAACTATAATTATAAAATGGAAACTATAATTGCATAGATAGTTCATTATACATATTCATTCTAACTAAAAAAAATTCAAAAAACAAATTAAATATGAATAAATATTATTTTCCATTGTACTAATTACTCTTTTTTAATAGACTCTTCTACACTAAAAATTGTTATTATAAAAAAATTATTATCTCCAATGATAAGCATTATATTGGCTTAAAAATTTTATGGATGCAAATCTTCCTATTGTTATTTTTGTCATTATTTTGTAAGTTGATTGCTATCAAATTTTAAAATATTACTTCATTAATTGTGGTTTTACTCAACTTGGGGGCACAATTTTATCAATATTTTCAAAAGCAATGATAAAAGTATGTAAACTAACAAACACTACTTTAGTTAAAAACCAAATTAGCACAAAATCGTGTTATAAATTTAATTTTTTAATCATAAACCACATTTTTTTGTTAATCTTACTTTTAAATCTACAAAATAATGAACATAAACTCAGTTTTTGAATCATCATGTTAACATATCCTCAAAAATGTTGTACTATTAAACATGCATATCAACCATATCATTACATATAATTATATCAACATAAAAAGTAGAATTTCATATCCCATTAAAAGTTCAACTAGACATTTAACATTTTTCAGGATTTCACAATTGGAAATACTTAAAGAAGAAGTTCACTCGAATGATGTCTTGTATCTTTCTAACGTAACCTAACTTCCCTTGTATGGTGTTTTGATTGCAATGGCTAGCACGAATAGATTGGTCGAACTCGACTTACACTCCACAGTATTGTGTCATGTGTCTATCATCGGCATCCTCTGTGCGAAAATGATGTCCATATGCCCACATAGATGGGAACAAATGCACCTATAAAAAAATGAACAAATCACAGTGTCAATATGTGTCTAATATTTTGACTGTTAAAATATAAAATAATATAGATATGCTTACAATTCAAATGTGCATTACGAAGTTAAAAATTATGTACACAAAAAGATTATTATCGAGTTGTTGCAACCAATCCCTATGTTTAGTGCATCCTCTTTCTCACGCGGATAACGACCAGATGCACCATATTTCTCTCTGACTTGGTCAGCAACACAATTGTTTGGCCATATCATTGACATATTTTCTTTTAAATGATCATGGTAAGGCATGCTTCTACGATTGAACCGTTTGAATTCTTTCATGTCACTTTCCCATTTCCTCCTCTCTTGTTTGTACAATGCGACCCACGGCTGTGATGCCTCCAAATTGTAAAGAATGAATTTATTGATGGCATCAATTTCTAAATTCGTTGATGTATTCATGAAATCAAAACAACATGTATTACATATGAGATCATGAAAATATACATTATGAAGTTCGGTATGAACAGTTACTATGTAGAAATTTGACAAATGATAAGTCACTTACTATCTATCAAGTGCCTTTTTCCATTCATTTGGAGAAGCCACCCTTCTCTTTTGTCTTCATCCCTTTCGTCGTCCCAAATCATTGTCCCTGGTGCGTTGTAGATCTGCTTGATGTACTCACTGGAATAATAGAAAGACTCATATTATATGTACCCATCTGCCATAGACCCCTCAGGATTTTCCCTTTGACGAACAAATCCTTTCAATTTCTTCATGTACCTCTCTAAAAAAGCATCCAATGATAGGAGACCACCCCGACCAATTCAACCTCATCTACTAGGTGAATTAGAATATGAACCTGCTAGTCCATGAAACTCGACGGTAGATCCTTCTCAAACATTCAAACAATCTCAGCTATCTCTTGACGCCATCGTGGAATGTTATCCATATGAATCTCCTTTTATGTGATCAAATGTACAAATGCAGATAATTTAGATATGGCACACGTTAGGTCATCGGGGAATTCATGGTTCACACACCCATGCACGAGTAGAGGATAATAGCACTACAAAGTAAACACATTAAAAATTAATTATGTTTTATCCCATGGCATAAAAATAAAAATTATAAATAATAAAATCATATTTTTGACATATGTCGTACCTTTAGAAGGTTCAAATGGTAATGTGATTTCAACTGCGACAAATGGTATTAACGCATAGTGAAGCAACGTTGTAGGGAAGACCTGTATAAAGAAGGCACCTTCACACCCAATATAACTAAGAAAGATCTTTTTTCTTCAAAATCCATGGGACATCACCTTCTTTGAAAGACCAAGAGGGACCAGCCTCTCCTCTACTTTCTTGTCTTGGCCAATGTTTCTTTTTAGTTTTTGAAGAAATAAGATCTCTCCTCACATCCAATGTGTCACTTTGTTTTGATGATATGTGCCTCCATAAAGAAGATGAAACATTTTTAAATATATGCATGGGATCTAGTAAGTGGGCAATCTTAGGATGCTCCCAAAAGGGGAGCTCATAAAATATAGATTTCCTTTTCATGCCAATGGGAAATTTCTAAACATAGGTGTCGAAGATTTTTGGATCATCGAACATAGGCTCCCCATTTGAATCGAACATTTATGTAATCTCCTTCTCCTTATCTCTCTCATATTCTATAAGCCATTATGTTGGTGTCATTATTGTAGGCATTTGGGTTCTCTCTGGTTTACCATTGAAAGCGAATATCTCTTCTATAAGGGTGTTCTTTTGGGAGGAATACCCTCGAGTAGTCGTACACTGGCTTTCGTAGGTGGTTGGACCACCTAGTCTTTAGAGAAGGTCCACAACATTTAGATCCATGATATCCTTTAGTTACAAGACTTGCGAAATTATTGTATACATAACATGTTAGTGTTTAAGAATATAATTTCAATCATAATGAATAATGAATAAAATATGCAAATAAATATTGTTACGTATATAAACAAATCATTAAACATGTTAATTACCAGAGAAAACTCCTAAGCCTAGATAATCATGTGCGGTGTAAGAACATATGTCATACAACGTAAAACTCCTCTCTGTTGTGATGGGTCTTGATACATCGTATACATGTATCCCTTCCCATAATTCCTTCAATTCATCTACCAATGGTTGTAGGTAGACATCCATACTCATCACTTGTCTTCTACGAGGTATTATAAGAGACAACATAAGATGTTCATTATTCACGGACAACCATGGGGGGATATTTTTATTGATCACTACTACAAGCCAAACAGAATAGTTGGTGTTTTGGAGGGAATATGGGTTCACGCAATCCATTGCTATGCTGAGTCGTAGACTTCATACTTCATCCTTGAATTTTTTTGGCCATGTATTCTCTATATGTTTCATGGCTATTGAATCTGTTGGGATTCACATAAATCCATACTCACTTCTATACGAGGAATTCCATCCCTGAATCCTTGGGATTATAGGCATGTGCATCAATATCTTATGAGGAGGACCATGCGATTTACCATTTTTATTTGATTTATGGTACTTATCATGCCCATACTTCAGACATATCTCTTTGCCTTCATATTATCCTCTATATAGAATATAATCATTTGGACATGCATGATATGATATATACTCAACACCCAACATTTTCAACAACTGTTTTACCTCTTCACAACTATCGGGAAAAAACATTATCACTAGGAAGAGCCTTATCTTTGAATATCCTAAAGCTAGTGGGAAATAGAATTAATGTACAAGGTCATTTAACGTTTATAAAAGCAATCAGTTCTAATATTGATTGTACTGTGACAAGATTTTGAAAAATTAATATAAGGCACTTGCTGGTCAATTACCTCAATATTCCCGAGAAACATGTGTTTGGCATACCAAACTTTTCTTTCACTTTGTAAAGTAACATTTTTGTCCCAAGCTGGGTAGACTTTGACTGAGCACTAGGTCAAAAGAGAGGGGTGGCGGAAGAAAATTATAGGCTTTCGAAAATGGTATCATTGATATGAGCATCATCCCCTAGCTCATTGTTCTAGAATGCGTCTAACAACATTGTCTCCATGGCATTCCTATCATGTAAGTAATCATCCATACCAACCTCTTTTTTATTGTCTCCATTGCCAACTTCTGAATAACAGCTAGTATTGTTGTAGTCATTCCTAATTGGTGAATATGGACATAGTGGGAATTGAATAAGTGGTTGATTCAACCATTCTTGGTACGCTTCCTCTCCGAGTTTTTCTCTCATTGCATCCTTCTCTCAGGTTGACATTGTTGTGGGGTGCAACGGAAGATGGTAGGTAGGTTGCTCATCATCGGAAGATTCTTAATTTCAAAAATATTGAACATTAGTACATCAATGATATTAGTAAGCACAATGCAATAATTTGTTTGTTCAAATTACATTATACCAAACAATTATTACCATCGTCGACCAAGGATTTCGGCTGGAAGATAGAATGTCACAATTGGCAGGGTAAAGCGATTGTTCATTTTCATCTACCAACGGCTTGCAGTATGTTGCTCTTGACAAGACCTTCCGATGTTTTTGAACCAGTACTAGAATATTTTCTACATATGAACTCAATTCTAAATCAGGATGCTGCAAATTTGGATACATTTTTATTCAAATTGACATGGATAAAAAAAAAAACAATGAGATAATCGAAACATAAATAAAATAAGTTAAACTTACTAGAGATGGAAAGGGAGAACTCTATGATAGACTTTGGACAATATGGAAGGGGCTGGAATTTGAAGAATTGGTCATTTGATCATATACTAAGATTTGTTCCCTGCATTTCAGCAAAATTAGCAATAAATTTTCTTGTACATATCTAAAATAAATTTTGAAGACCATACCACAATCTGAGTTTGAATATAGTTTTGAAACCATTTTTTAAGAATATGACGACATAAAATGTAAAATTTATTCTGAAGTATTGCAAGTCATGTGAATTCATCATAAAAGACAATTTCATATGAATATACTATTTTTTGTGCAAATAAAAGTTCAAATAACTTTAAATGCATACCGATGCGCTTATAAACCACAAACGCACCGGTGCATTGAAAAATCAACCACATCGTATTTCTAGATTTTGTTAATAAAAAATAATTATATGTCTCCAATTCGTCGAATAATATGGATGCACCAGTGTGTAATGTAATATGGTCACACCGGTGCATCTTACATAAACGCACTGTCGTGCCGAAAAAAAAGTTACAAAAAAAAAAAAAAAACGTGTTTTTTTTTAAACAATTAAAAAAAGAGCGAGAATCGAATTTCATAAAATCATTTAAATACTAAAAAATTATTCACTATTTTATTATTTTGCAAAATTTTGCAAAGGAGATACTTGCAAGAAAGACATAAGGAGGAACATTGTGGAGGAGCAGAATACTTTGAAACCACAGTATTATTCAGAATGTGAGAATTTGAAGGGTATGGTGATTCACTCTAAACCCTTTTAAGGTATTCAATATTTTCATTATTTTTCCAAAATTTACAGGAAACATATTTGGAAGAGAGACATATCGGGGAGCATTGTGGAGCAGAAGAATACTTTGGAACAACAAAAATATTCAGAAAATCAAGATTTGAAGGGTATAGTGATTCACTCAAAACCCTACATTCAGAAAAAATAAACAAATAAAAATCATATTTACCTTAAACCCTTGTTTTTTTTTTGCCTATGTGAATGCAAAATTTCATCCTAGGTTTAACTCCCTTTATCAATTCAGAATTAGGGCTTTTCATTTTAGGTATTTTAGATCTAATGGGTTTGTTTTTATATATATAATTGTTTGGCATGTGATGCAAAGGCACCACTTACTGCATCAAATCCCAAATGTAGTCAACTCTCTGCCTTTTTTTTAACTTTTTTAAAAGGTTTCTGATTTGACGTTTAAAAAAAAAAAATGTTTTTCGCTTTTCTGGTGAGCCTTTTCAACAGAAATGTACCAGTGTGCTTCTGTATAAGGAACGCACCGATTAAGCCAGATTTTTTTTTAAAATAAAATTAAAATATGGTGCATAAAAAAAATATCATTGATGTTCTCATCTAAACACCACAAAAAATGTTGTCATATAATTTTTTTTATTTTTCTTCTCATCGGTGTGTAATTTTTCTATTGTTTTTTTAAAATGATTTTTTAATTTTTTTGCTATGTTTTTATTTTCTACTGTAATCGTTGTGATGTCTTCTATATATATAACACTATTGCAATTCACAATATTTAAAAATATATATATTTAAATTGATCGATCTGTGTTGTTGTATGGAACGCACCGGTGTGTTTTTTGTAATAAACGCATCGATGCTTTGTATATAAAAAGCGCATTGGCTACAATGATTTTTTTTTCATTGAAAATTATGTGATTTATTTATAAAATATATTTAATAATTTCAGTATTGAATGGTAGATGTTGTATATTGATAAAAATATGAGTGAGAAGAGTTCAAATAAGAAACGTTATGGTCGACACAACAATGACACATCTGGAAAAACAAAAAAAGGCAGGTTCTTTGTAAATTCTATATAAAATTAATATGGTTGAATTATATGTAAGTTTAACTAATATGTATTGGTTAGTGTGTGCCATGCAGGGTCACAAAATAAGGAAGCTCGATAACATTATTTATGATCTAAGTGCAGAAGAGTGTAAAAGCTTGATGGAAAAATTGCAGAGGGATGAATCAGGTGAATGAAAAAATAGTATTCAATCTATTAATTCACATATGTTTAATGTTCTATGGGCACCAACAACAAGGGAACAAAATGTCATCATAACAAAACAAATTAATTAATATAGAAGATGTAAATGATGATGAATTGGTCCTTAGCTCATTTGGAGTGGTGTTGGAGATTAATCAAAGGGGGGAGGCGGGGGGGTGGGGGGCGACCTTTACAGAACTATGAGGGATATAGTGGAATGAACTTATAGACATGCTTTCCACTTACAATATAGAAATCAATCCAATGATTCCAAGAACCAGGTTATATTTAAACTGCATAGAGAATTTCCAAAACAATGGTTAATGAGACCTGTCAGACTTGCAATAGCAAGAACATACAACAACAAAAAATAATCATTCAAAAAGTAATATTCCTAAAAACACTTTTTTAGAATATATATAGATATTTAGTTTTTATATATCAATATAAAAATATTTTATTGTCATGTTATTTTTCCAGAAAAATTATGAAAATCTCAGAGGACCAACGAGCTGATATCCAAAATATGCCAGTGGGAATGTCCAAAAAAGTGTACAAGGAGATGGTCAAAGAATTGTATATAATTGCATCGCGGGATGAGCTATATCAACAACAACATGCTTCAAATGTATGTAATCATTGAATTTTTCTATTAGGTACAAATAATTAATTATACATTAAATATTATTTTTCAAATACTCTCTTACAGAAAAGAAAAGAAAAGAAAATGGAATTCATTCTGCACATCAAACTGGACGACAAGGAAGAAAAGGGTTGATAGAAAAGTTTGTGAGTAATTGTTATTTCCTTATAACATCTTAAGGTTTTTTTTTTATATTTTAAGTTGTTTTACAACAGTCATCCTTGAATGTCTTCAAACAGGTGCTAACATACGAAGAAGAGTCATGAGAAAAATTGATTGACATTGGGTTAATTAAGGGTTGTGAGTATATGTTGGCATATCAAAAATTAATTATCAAATTTGTAAGTATAATCTATGTTTTTTTACTTCCATCATTTTATAATTAATGAAACAAAAATTATACTTTATATTAAATCTATGATTTATAATGGCATATAAAACTTTTAGGAAACAAAGTATGGAACTGAGCCAACGGAGGAATTTTTGAAACAAGGCATGAGATTTGATTTTGAACATGTGTGTATGATTCATGAGTCACTTCTTGCTTTGGAGGTACGTCGTTTTTCAATTTACATTCATGAATATTATTTATTTCAATTTTCATTATTCTCACCAATGTAGATAGACTCATTATAGTTTATTTTTATGTTTGTAGATGGAACTTCAAGAAGAACAAAACAATTGAGATAATCAACCAAACATTCAGCAAAATAACCCAAGGCATGGAAGTAGCTCGAGCACTAACAGCAGTTCCAGTGAAAAATGATGACCAATATATTTGGATATCAATGCAAGCTGCAATTGTATTTTTTTGAAATAATTGTCTGTGAAAATCAGACATTTTTGTTTAATGTAATGGGCATAGTGTCCCAATTTAAAGACAAAGGATTATCGATAAGTGTCCCATTTTGTATGACAAAGACCCTCTTATTCATATAATAAAATATTTTTTAATTTATTCTATTTCGTTGTGAAATGTCGTTGTGAAATGTTACATCATTGATTAAATATATGGATGACTAAATATTATAATAAAGAGATGAAAAATCTGATGATATAACAAATTAATCCAAACATCATATCCAAATTCACTAATCAAAATATAAGATATATGTAAATTTTTTGATAAATAATGGAATTAAAAAATAACAATAATTACACTATCACAAGTCAGTGTTTCTCGGTGTATTCTAATTATTAATCTCATTGGCATGTTTAATATTAAAACTCACCGGTGTGTTTCATATGAAATTTGCATCGACGTTTTTATGTAATCAAGTAGCATCGGTTTCAATATTAATTTAATACCACAAAATTTTATTAAAATTTTGGTCATCAGTGTGTTAATATTATACGAAGCATCGGTGTGTATGTGATATTGATACACACCGATATGTATATTCTATTGATACGCATCAGCGCTATTGTGTTATTGATAAGCATCGAGGCTTGTTTGTTACGAAAAATCACCAGGGCTTTCGATTTTTAATGCACCGGGGCATTTTTCCCTGTAACGCACCGGTGCATATTATTTTATACAACATCGATGCCTTCTTATTAATAACGCACCTGTGTGTTCTATGAAGAAATCCCCGATGCTTAATTATTTTTAACTCTCCCAGTGCGTTTTGTTGTTAAAGCCCCGGTGCTTATAAGACAAATGCCCCGATGCTTAAATATTTTACTGCCCCAGTGCTTGAAGTTAAGTGGACTGTGTTGGTGTTGTAGGTGTATGTATGCACCGGTGCTTGTGCCTTATACAAACACATTGATTTGTAAACATCCGCTAACATCTCCGGTCACCCAGATTTTTTTAGTTATAATCGACTTTCGTTATAGTATCTGCAAAAACATTCGTTATTGATAACAGATGTTGTAGCGGAGGTTTTTTTTTCAATTTTGTAACACTAGAAACCTCTGCTAAAAGGTCTTTTCCTTGTAGTGATTGTCATGAATTAAGACTCCACATTCACCAAAAAAAATTGGTAGGATCTATTTAAACTTCAAGGTACACAACTAAATATGAGCATTGCATATCATCCCCAAACTGATGGCCAAACAGAAGTGGTCAACAAGCGCTTGGAAACCTATTTGAGATGCTTTGCTTCTAAAAATCCGCATCAATGGGCACACTGGATTCCCTTGGCTAAATGGTGATACTAGACCACTTATCATGGAGCTACTAAAATTACATTGTATGAAGTTGTTTATGACCAAAACCCCTAGTTGTAGCATCCTATGTATTATACACCTTTAAGGTTTGGGATGTAGATAAAATGCTTCACACTAGAGAAGTCGTTATCCGTACCCTCATGGAAAATTTGGTTATGGGACACAATCAAATGTAGCAACAAGCTTATTAGCATAGATATGAACATTATTTTGCCTAAGCGAATCAAGTGTGTCTTTTCCTACAACCTTATAAACAAACATCACTCAAAAATAAAGTTCCCCAAAATCTACCTCCCAAGTTCTATGATCCTTATCATATCATGCAATGCATTGGACGAGTTCCCTACAAGATGGCTCTCTTGACCCACTCCAAGATTCATATAGTCTTTTATATGTCTTGTTTGATGAAGGTTGTGGGATTGAACTGCAAAGTGCGGACCAACCTACTAGAACTTAATGAAGAATATTCCATTTGGCTCTAGCTAGAAGCAGTATTAAATACAAGAGAGCGTCAATGACACCAACGCACAATCGGGGAAGTATTGATCTAGTGGAAAGATATGCAACCAAAAGATGCCACATGAGAAGCAATAGTGATTCTACAACAATATCCTCACCTTCAGCCTTGAGGACAACACTGCTTTCGAAGGGGAAGGGCATGTTAGGGTCCTTCCCTAACCCCCTTACTTAGGACACTTTATGGATGTATGAGGCCACCTTCCTTGAATAAACCCCACTAAATAGTTATTTAATAGTCACTCATTGTAAAATGGGTTCTCTTCATTAATAATGTCCAAATTAGTTAGTAGGACCTCATTATAAATGGGTCCTTAGGTAGTTAAGATTCTTTATTGATAGTTATATATCGAGTAGAAGGTTATGTAATGTTATGTCAAGTATTGTTATTGTATTTGGAGCTTTATTCTAGGAGGTTGCCCACTTTTTTTTCCCGAAAGAAATTATCTCAATTTTATAAGTGTTATAAAATCATTTACAATTCGCTGAAAAAAGAACCATAGCCAGCTCCGTTCTATAAACAGATCGGACAGGGTCTTACAAGAAAATACAAAACTGCCAGGTAACAACAGGAAGGCAAATAACAGTCAAAAGGCATGAATAGTTATCCCAGAACAAAAACCTTCGACTCTACTCCTGCTCAGACAGCGAAGACAAAGGCAGAGCTATCGGCTCATCAATGGATGACAGCCACCGTTACCACACGAACAGGCAGAAACCAAATCAGCAACCAGTGCTCACTGAACATATCTCAACGAAAGGCGAATTTGTCATAGGAGTTCAAAGAGATTGTAGGAGGAAGTCGAACTCTCCAGATCTCTGTCACAGTGGAAGATTGATAGTCTGTCAATCACTTGTTTAAGAGCACGCTTCGAAAGTGCATCTGCCTCAGAATTGAAGGATCTGGGAAGATGACGGAAGGTGATGTTGGAGAAGGAGAGGGCCAGCTGTTGCGTTTTTTGTTTCCATCCTTCCACATGGATGGATTGAAGACTACTCTTGTTGTTGATCTAGTCAATGATTACTTTCGAGTCACCTATAACATGTAGATGATTTAGGGACCAACGGGAAGCAATCATAAGAGTGGCCCATAAGCCCAAGAGCTCGGCTTTGGTGTTCGATCCCCTGCCACAATTTAGAAACCACTTTGTCGTCCGTTGCGGGTGGGATTTGAAGGTGCCTCCAGCACCACAACAAGAGCCTGTGGATAGAGCCGCTCCATCAAAAAATGCCATCGAGTAACCTTCTGGCAGGAAAGTATCCACCGCTTTAAAAGGAAGTGTCTTGAAGGTAGTCTGCTTCCACTGAAAAGAGGCCAGTGTTCTGTAAAAGACCGCCTGAAGGGAGGGAGAGGCATCCTCGAAAAGGACCCTGTTACGTTCAATCCAAACTTGACAGCAAATGAAGATAGCCAGCGAAGGAGGCGTTGCTTGGACAGTCAATCAGGAGAAGAAACACTCCGAAAAGGTGTCGCTGGTCCAATGGAAAGAAAGGGAGTAATGATGCAAAATACGATTCCAAATCGCTTGGGCAAAAGAACAGTGAGTGAACAAGTGGTGGAGGTCCTTCGAGGCTCTACGACAAAGCACACAAAAGCCCGAACCCTACCAACCTTTTCTACGAAGCAACTCCCAAGTAAGGAGTTTGTCACTAGCGCAAAGCCAAAAGAATAATTTATGCTTAAGTGGGAGCGACCAGGACCATAAGCGGCTGAGCCAACATGGTTGTGCCACGATCTTCCTCTCCGACAGCAGAGCATCATAGACATTTTTGGCAACCACTCTACCATATCCGTCTCCCTCAGTCCAGATAAGGGAATCTCGAGCGACAGAGAGAGAGAGGCCCGAGCATCTTAAAGTTGTCGTATAAGAATCGAATTCCTGAGCTAATGGCCCACTGAGAGCCAGCTCACTACTATGTAACCAAAAATCCAATAGAGGAAAGGCACTGGTTACCTTCTTCAGTTGCGCAAGGGAGGTCAGATTCAGGGAAAGCAGATGGGACCTGAGCTGTAAGGAGAGAATTGATTTTTCATCAAGGCCAATTAATTTGTCCCTGCCAATTTTTATTTCTTCGCCCGTTCCAAGACGCCAATGAAGCCAATGTAGAATAACATGAGAGGAGGAGACCAGCCCTTTCCAGTAGGGGGATGCCCATCGCTGAAATAAACAAGGCTTATGGAGCCAAGAGGTGAGGGGTCTGTCACCTAAATATTTATCTTTGATAACCCGTTGCCAAATGTTGTCACTGGAAACCGCTCTCCAGAAGGAGCAAGCCAGTAACGCCATGTTGAATATAGAGAGATTCTTGAGTCCCCATCCCCCTGCCCTTTTTGGCCTGGAGAGTGTCTGCCAGCTGCTAAGGTGGAAACGTCGATTTCCTGCAAGATCATTCCACAGGAAGTTGAAGGAGAGTCTGCAGAGCAGAGAGATAATTTTGGCAGGGACTCGTTCCAGAAGCATCCAAAAAATTGCTAGACTTTGCAAAACCGTCTTGACCAGGATAAGACGTCCCCCCAGGGATAGCCATTTGTTGCACCAGAATCCTATCTTCCTTTCAAAGGTAGACACCAGCCAAGACCAATCAGATGCGAAGGAAGCTCCCGGTTTAAGGTGGTACCCCAGATACTTGAATCCAATAGTTAAATTAGTGAAAGAGAAGGGGATGACGCCTTTAAGAGAAGAGAGTTCGGACTTAGAAGGACCCCAATAATGTACCATCGAATTCAGAGGGTTAATGGACAATCCTGAAACAGAACAGAAAATCTGTAGGATGTCCATGATTGCCTTCCATTCCGCAATATCAGCTTTGGAAATTAATAGAATATCATCCGCAAACATGAGGTGGATGATCCTGATGAGATTTGAGACCTTAATACCAGAGATGCGGTGCTCGACAAGGCTTTTTTGGAGGAGCAGGCTGAGCCCTTCCAGGACTAAAATAAAGAGGTAAGGCGATAGGGGGAATCCCTGGCGAAGCCCCTTCTCGCTCTTGAAAAATCTGGACGCCTCCCCGTTGATCAAAACTGCAAAGTTGGCACTTGAGATGCAAGACATAATCCAATTAGTGAACATAATTCCAAAGCCAATAGAGTGGAGGATAAGTCTTAGAAATTCCCAGTCAATACTGTCAAAAGCCTTCTTGAGGTCCAGTTTCATGACCAAAGCTTTTTGTTTTTTTTGTATGATGCTATGAATGCACTCGTGGGCCACCCCGATGGCGTCTTGGATCCTTCTTCCCTTTAAGAACCCAAGTTGTTCAGCTGAGAGACTCCTTTCCAAAATCGGCTTAATCCGATTGGCGATGACCTTGGAGATTAACTTGTAAACTAGATTGCAGAGGGAGATCGGTCTGAAATCGCTGAAGGAAACAGGGGAGTCTTTTTTAGGGATAAGGACCAGAAAAGTAGAGTTTAAACTAGAAGATATTTTACCTTTAATCCGTGCGTCCTCCACCATCAGAGGAAGGTCCGGGCCAACAAGATCAAAGAAATGGGTGAAGAAATCGGTCGTCCAGTCATCAGGCCTTGGAATCCTCTCCTTTCTAAATGAAAACAAAATATCCTTTATCTCCAGCAGAGTAACAGGCTTATACAGTTCAGTGGCTTCAGAAGCGGATACCAAGTTTGGAAAAAGGTTGGCTGTAGAAACTTTTGCCATCAGATTTTGCCCACTGCTCGAAGATAATAAATTTTCAAAGTGAGAGGTTGCTTCCCTTTTAAGAGCCTCCTGTCCACGGATGGACCCATCAAATTCGCTTTCAATGGACCAGATTACCTTCTTATTCCTGTTTAGACTAGCAATTTTATGAAAATATTTAGTGTTTGAGTCTCCCCACTTGAGCCAAGTCGCACGGCTACGGAGCCTCCAACTCTTTTCGTCTTCCCACAGAACAGCATTCTGATTATCCTCCAAAGCTTTTAAAGAAGTCTCCTCAACCGTTGACAGAGTTGAAGAAATGGATTTTGTGATGAGATGCGAGATCTCTGACTCCAGCCTATTCAGATTGAAGTCCTCCGCCTCTTTCTTGCGTTTTTGCCAGTCTTTAGTGTGTGTTTTTAGGACATTCA
Source organism: Picea engelmannii (assembly GCA_009831015.1). Lineage (NCBI taxonomy): Eukaryota > Viridiplantae > Streptophyta > Pinopsida > Pinales > Pinaceae > Picea > Picea engelmannii. The sequence goes on along the minus strand of ML778077.1, from coordinate 1,791,342 downwards.
GCTTCCAAGCTATTCTCAGCTGAGGATTAGCTTCAGAGTGAAAACGCTGGTCTGACCAAATAGAATGAACCAGGGCGGTGAAGTCAAGGAAGTCGGCCCAATGGTGATTGTATTTGAAGGAGAAAGGCTTGAATCTGAAGGGGAGGTTCAAGGTGAGAAGGATGGGCGCATGATCGGATAAGAAGGGAAGAACAACTTGAGAGGTAGGGGATACTGAGGAGGTGAAGAGTACATCGGAGAGAAGGAAGCGATCAAGCCATTTGGCAATGGCTTCTGTGCCCCTTCTCCCATTTCGCCAGGTAGGGGCGAGTTTAACTGGCACGATATCTATAAGATTAAAAGCATTAAATAAGTCTCTGTAAAGGTTAATACCTGAGCCGGATAGGGAGGGAGATCCCCAGTGTTCATCAGAGGAGAGTGTAAGATTAAGATCGCCTCCCAGAATGAGATTAGGGAGAGAGAGAATACCGCTATCAGTGAAGCGCATCCAAAAAAATGATCTATCAAGGCAGGGGCCGTAGACATTTAAGAATGCCAGATTCTGATCAGTGGCAAAGCAGCTGCCTAAACATAGAATACCTCCACAGGTAAAAAAAGGCTTTAAATCGTAAAGTGTCAGATCCCAGGCCACCAGCATACCACCAGAGTTGTCGATTGAACTTAAAGCCATGGAGACCCAAAGTGGGCGAAATTGGTGCAGGAACGCACTGGCAGATTGATCAGCAGAAAGTGTTTCTTGCAGAAAGATGACCTCAGGATTTGTGTGATCCAGAAGACTTCGGAAGGAAGCAGCCTTGAGGGTGCCCCCGATCCCTCGAAAGTTCAGAGAGAGCACTATCATCACTTGGGATGTGTGATGGCCTTTAGTGCTCTAAGGGCCTTTCCTTCTTGTGTAAGTGATCCAGGGACAGCAATATGTGAAACAGAGCCATCTTTCTTTTTCCTCGCGCTCCTTGTCTGAAGAGGAGAGAGCTCAACTCCGATACCCCTCGACCAAGCAAAATATTTGTTTTGAGGTTCAGTACAGGTCGATGAAGACGTTCCCACTTCAGAGGATGGCACAATGATCTCATTACCCCGAAAGACTGGTAACCGAGTGGCCGAATCCGGGATAAACTGAGATGGGTCCGAACTAATCGCTGTCAAGAGTGAGTCCTCGGCCTCGACCGGTTGGTTGTATCCAGGAACAGGAACTGAAGGATCGTCGAAGGCTACAGGAGAGGGGGAAGGGACGTCTTGGAGAATCGGTAACAGGGGAGGAGTTAAGGTCAAGGGAGGGGTAGATATTTTTGAGGAGGGAAGGGTACTGTCAAGAGAAGGATCAGGGCAGGGAGACAACGGTAACTCGGCTGCAATGGAGAGTGGCTTAGTAAGGGTGGGTGTAACAAGCCAGTCCAGGATATTAACAAAAAGTTTTTCAGGTTCAGAGAGAGTAGAGTATAGTGAGGGGCAAAGAAGGGCGAGCTTGTTTGTCATGGAGACAGGGTGGCCAGGGGAAGACAACGTGGAAGGATCTAAAGGGACGTCCAAGTAGTCTAAGGAAGGGTCGACAGAAGGATAATTAGGGGGATTTAAAAACAGGTCCACGCTATCATCTGATGGATCGCTTGTGGACTTACCAGGACACGACCGTCGGAGGTGACCGGTCTCACGGAAACGGTTGCACCTGAACGGGATTCCAAAGTAGTCCAGTTTCTGAAGAAGCTTCTTCCCTCACCAATTGATCTCCAGAGATTCAGGTAGGCCTGCATAAATATCCATCTCTACCAGCACCCTGGATAGCATCCTCGTAGTGCCCAAGCGTGAAGGGGAGTCCAGGGAAATAAACTTCCCCAAGGCGTTGCCAATAGCTCTAAAGGCTTCCTCATTCCAGAAGTGGAGAGGAAGTCCCGGGAGCAACACCCACAGATGACGATGTTGGAAGTAGTCAGAGTCCGGATTGAATGCCATACGCCATCGTTTGAGCATAAGGTTGCTGCCTCCAAAGACCCAGAAAGAAGAAAGGAGTAGAGAGGTGTCATCTGGAGATCTACAGTTAAAACAGAGCCATCCTTTCTTGAGAAACAGCACTTCCGCACAGTAGGCGAGGATCGGGAACCAATGCTGCTTAATCTAGTCCTCCAGAGGAGGAGCATTCAGATTCTTGTAGGAAACGCGTCCAACCAGTGAGCAAGTAGACATTTTACACAGGTTTTCGAGGCCCACTCCATCACCTAGCACTAAATGCCTAGATCTCCTGTTAGCACGCCACACCTTACTTCCAAAAGAAGCTATTCGAGGCAGGGAGGACTGAGTTTTTGGGTCTGTCGGACGGGAAGAGATGTTAGAAGCAGGGGTAGATCTGTTGAAAACTTGTGAAGCACTTGTAGGAGCAGACTGGATCGGCGCACTAGTCGTAGGAGGAGGACCAAAACAGTCAGAGGACTCGGCGGGAGAGGGAACAAAGTTTGAAAAATGCTTGGAGGGAAGTTTTAGCGAACTATGAACCAATGAGTTGATTTTGTCTAAAAGTCCCTCCTGATTCCAAAAGAGATCATCTCTTGGGTCCGAGAGAAAACCAGGCTGGGGGTCCATTTTAAAACCTCTAGGGGACCACACCGGCCCACTGCACAATACAGAGTAAAAGGAAGGAGTCTAATGGCACTAACAAAAAACCAAACTGGACCGTGGATTGCTCGAAGGACCTTGGATACCACTCCCTGTCAGAGCTATGAGACAAAGGGAAGTCAGTGGACGACAGTGCTAAAGCAAGAACGAAGGTAGGCAGGAACAAAACAAAACAAGGTTCGAAAAGTGAGTCTGTGAAGGAAGGACTTGATCTAGAGCCTGGTCGTAACTTGATCAGTAGACGAGCTTGGACCAGTTGCCCAAAAAAGGACATGTGGAATCGAGAAATCTGGAACCCGGTTCATCTAGGTTTACCTGGTTCAAACGAGCTTCATCGCTCATGGTCGCTTGGAAACTTAATCCAAGGCTCCCACTTGAAGAGACAAATGAACATAACTCTCTATTTTTAATTATCAAAAGATCATTCTCAAGATTTATCTATTTTCTCTTGATTTTGTACTACATTTTACATTTTATGTGATCGCTTTAAAGTTTTGGAATTAAATATAATGCAAGAGATGAGAAGTTGGTCAAATAGAATATCAAAATATTGATATCCGTACAACTTTGCAATCATTGTGTTAAACAAGCTTTAGATTTAGGTTTTTGGGTAAAGAAAACAAAGGAAGGATACAATTTAGAGTGTGTAGTAGAGTTAAAGAGGTTCAATAAAATATTTGTAGGGGATATTGGTCAACAAAGTATCTATGTGCATAAAGATGTTATTGATGGAGATATTTCCTTTTGACCCATCAAGTATGGAGAAGTTGAAGAGGAAAACTAAGATAGCTAGCCAATAGTTGCTCGGCCAATGAAGAAATTGTTAGGATATTTAGACACTTAGGAGTTAGTTAAGATCTACTTGGTCTAATATGTCGTTAGGTAAAAGTGTGTTTCTTTAGTATGCATTAGTATGCATTTGTAGTTAGGAAATCCGACGGTCACGATATGTTCCC
>ML778077.1:1714439-1784687 GCA_009831015.1 Picea engelmannii | reverse complement strand
GTTGGCTGGGGCCGTGGATGTTTCCCCGTAGGGGTTTTACCACGTGAAAACATCGGTGTGTTGATCTTTGATCTGGTTATGTGAGTGGTTACTGAAGGTGTTCGTCCTCTGTTGGAATACCTGTGTTGTCGAACAGAAATGGCCCGCTCAGACTTTACCGGCGGTACAAGCTTCGTGAATTTTAGGTTTTAATTGTTGCGGTGAAATATTTTTACATCAATCAATTTACATGATCTTAAGACTAATGGCATTTGGAGGGGTTTTTACTAATGGTCTTGTTGGTTGACTGGATTATTCTTTAAAAGTAAGTTTGAGGGATTTTTATAATGATGATTAAATTCAAAATTATATATAAAAAAGTTTTATATTTATGTGATTAATTTAAGTTCATACAATAACAATAATTTAATTTAAAATTACAATGCAATTAAATATTATAAAATATAAAATATTTTTAATAATAATTATTCATTATAAATGAGGTCTTAAATAAAATAACAATAATTTAATTTAAAATTACAATACAATTAAATATTATAAAATATAAAATATTTTTAATAATAATTATTCATTATAAATGAAGTCTTAAATAAAATAATAGGAACATATCAACAAAATGATTATAAATTATAAATGATTTTATTTGATTATATATATGGAATTTATGAAACATACACATCATATATTTATAATTTTATTTGTTGGAATTTATGAAACATGCACATCGTATACCGTATACCAAATATGTATGAAATGTACAAAGCATTTTATACGTTTAACATTAAATTTATAAAATACAAATTTATATAATATTGTATTTATATAAAATAAAAATTTATATAAACATAAGTAATTAATAAAAAAATATTAATTATGAATTTATACAAAATACTCAATTTCAAGTTAATATGAGTATTTTACAAATATTTTATTGAGATATGAGTAATTTATCTATTTAAGGAAACCACATCTTTTGAAATAACATGCTCTTAACCAATTAAAAACATTTTTAGGTTTTATTTCATAATCATTTAAGTTTGCAAAAACATTTTTAGGTTTTATTTCATAATCATTTAAATTTACAAAAACATTTTTAGGTTTTATTTCATAATCATTTAAGTTTGCAATGACATTTAATTAAAAATAAAAATAAAAAAAATTAATTAAATTTTATATTTTTTTATCAATAATATACACTTTATCTAATTTTCCTCTTAATTCATAATAACTAATAGATTTTATATTAAAAAATGTTGGGACCAAACTAAATAACATTACAATACAAACTTTTAGTTATGTTTAGCCTTGGCTTAAATTTTGAAATAAAAAACTTAACAATAGAGAAACCATATGGTCTCTTATCCCAATTCTAGTCATTAAAGGCTTATTCCAATTCTAGTCATTAAAGGCTGGGCAAGAATACTATGTTGTGAAAGTAAAAACAAAATGCAATTAAACATATTAAAATAAGAGAAGATTACCAAAATGCATACCCTTGATAGGTTTCAACTTGCACTAGGGTTCCACCTATTGAGATCAAGACTATGATTAAATCCCTAATGTATAAACATATGATAATTAACATTAAGGATACAAGACTTCTTAACATTGCTTGGAACTCACTAAAAATTACTTGAAATTTAAGAGAGGGTGGCATAAAGATGTTGGACTCATGACTAAATCATTGGAGAATAAAGGAAATGCCACTCTACAAAATATTATTGATACCACTAAAAGCAATTTCAAAAGTAAATTTAAAGAGAAATTGTGATGCATAAAAGAAACCGATAATAAATTTAGTAAGTTAACATTATAATGACACCACTTTTAATTACAATTAGAAGATCAAAAGTTTATTTCAACTATAGCTCACTTTTAATTACAATTAGAAGATCAAAAGTTTATTTCCTAACTTAAAGAAGAAAATTAACATATTTGTATAATAAGGATGAACTCTCACGGACTTTCCAGTTAGTGGGTTAAAACATCCATGTAATCATAATAAAACTGAGAAAGTGGACGATGAAAAACATTCAAAATACTCTACTTATACACACATTGGAAATCAATTTCATAATATTTTTAACAATATCTGTATTCATAACTTATTAACTTAAGATAACTAAAGAGATTTAAGAAAATTACTCTCCAAACATTTTTATTATAAAATCAAAATGATAAAGCAAATCAACTCATTATTTCTCAATTTTTTTAAGATCCGATAGACCAAAATTGGTTTCAAAAATGATAATCATCATCATTATTTTCCTCATAGATTGATCGGGGCTCTGCGGCTAGGGTTTTTCTAGATGCATCCCTAGTCCTTGGGCTTGTCCTTCTACGCTCGTGTGGTCTTCGCAGCTGGGCGTTGGTCTACATATTTCGATCTCGGCTGCTTTGATCTTGCTCGTGTGCACTGGTGGTGTTGCATTTTTAGGGTTTTATGGCGTCAAGTGGTTGCAGATTTGGTTGTTAGAAGAAATGGGCTTGTTGGTCGATGCGACGGGAGCTCCAAGATTTGGTTCTTCTCCGACGTTTTTGCTTGGCCTCCATTCTCGTCTCTATGAATCTTGTTCTTGGGCCCTTCTTTCTAGGGCTCGTTCTGGGGCTCCTTTTCTTCAGTGTTTTTTTTTTGTTCAGCAAAGTTTGCGTGTGGAGTTTCTCTCACCTCTGGTAGTGGTGGATCTTTGCACATGCGGTTGTGGGTGTGATTGGTCGTTTCCACTTCTCTTGGGGCTGGTTTTGTCCCCTTTCTTCGCTAGATCTAGTCTGCAAGGCTCTAGGACACTACTTTGTGGGCCTAGCTTTGGGTGTGCAATGTTTGCAGGAAGAGGCAACTTTTCGTGTCTTTTATCTTCCTCATTTCAGAGGAGGTTTTGGGCCAGATCTTTGAGGTCCTTGCTCAGGGCGTGTTGTGTTGGGTAACACTTTGAGGTCCTTATTGGGGGCATGCGGTGTTGGGTAACACTCTGAGGTCCTTATTGGTGGCGTCCAGCTGTCTGGTTTTTCCAGTTAATATTATTGTACTCTTCTTAGTGGCTTTTAGCTTGTTTATGGGCCCTCTCGAGCTTCCTTTTTCTGCTCACTTACACATGACTGGGGCGTACTTCTTGCACGTTGAAAATGTAATTTGGTTCTCTTCGGATGAATAGAATTACGCTTTTTTTCTTAGGAGAAAAAAAAATTCCTCATAGATAAACATAATATTTTGGTTTTCCAAATTTTGATATAGTGGCAACTTGTAACAGTTGTTGTGATAATGACCTAAATTCAAATCTTGGCATGAATTATCGAAATTGTCTATCTATTAATCTCAGCCACAAATGTGTGGAGAAAATAAATGAACCATACTATTATGTAAAAATATAAAAATATATAACTTAAATTATATTTAACTAAATATGGGTTATGAATGGAGCAGGGGGCAATTATATCCCTAATCTTTGATACTCATATCTTTTGGGACCTACATATGACAAATGGTGGTGGAAGAAACCTTGGAAAATTAGGGCCTCTCCCAAGTGTAAGTTGTTTATGTGGCTTATATTCAACAATAAAGTTTTAACATTGGAAGCCCTCCAGAAAAGAAACAGAGCAAGTCCAAGTATTTGTTTACTTTGCACGTGTAGTGAGAAAAACACTTCACATTTGTTCTTGGATTATAATTTTTCTTAGAAATTATGGATTGAGTTTGGGGAGATTTTGGGTATCTAGAACCTATGGAAATGTGAATTCATAGACACTATTTGTTGATTCTTTTCCACCAAATATTGATATCGGGGCGCTTAGAGGCATGAAATCTCTAGCAAGAGCCAAGCCATGATCTTGCTCTCCCTCAATATCAGAGAGGTGGTGGGGGGGGGCCTAAAAGTCGCCTCCTTCAGAAGGCTTCTTTCCAGAACTTCTTCGGACGTAATTTTCTTACAGGAAACTTTGGTAGATAGTAAAAAGGTCAAATTATTCTTGAACAAGTTCTGCTCCAACTAGCATACTTTTTCTGTAAAATCTCTTGGTACCTCTGGGGGATTGGTTGTTTCATGTGATCCTACTCAGTTTGACTTAAATCCCTTTCTATGTTGTGGTGGCATCCTATTGACGGGTACTAGATGGTGGAACAACCAGCAAATCAACTTACTCAATTTATATGGTCCATGCACTAATAGAAAGTTATTCTAGGACAAGGTGGAAGCTTCGGGCCTTCTTGACCTTGAAAATTTGATTATAGCTAGTGATATGAACTTAAAAACTACTGTGGGGGAAGTGTGGGGGGGCTCTTCCACACTGGATACTCTGGATGATTACTTTAATTCATTGTTTCTAGCACATGATCTGATAGACTATTCTCCAGATATTTTGGTTCATACTTAGGGCCATGGACAAGCGGGTTCAGATTCCATTTCTAAGAGACTTGATTGGTTTCTCATCACTGAACATCTTGTCTCCTCGGAGTGTAGGATCAGATCCTAGGTGGAATATCCCAATCTGTCGGGTCATGCCCGGATCCTCTTGCAATTTGACTTTCCTGTTCATCGGATTGCATACCCCTTTAAATTGAATTCGAGTTGGTTGCTTGAAGAAGAATTTAATACTATTGTCAATGATGTCTGGAAAGATACCTTATTTGTGACTGAGCCAGGAATCTAGCATTGACTTATCTGGAAGCTAAAATTTATTAAAGCTTGCATCAAACTTTGGGCATCTTCCCACAAGTAACAAAATATTCGAAGACTACAAGACCTTGAGCTTGAGATACAGGCTCTCCTTCTAGCAGATGCACGGGCGGGGGACACCAGGGACAAGTATCAAAACTTAAATTGTCTAGAATATGAGTGGAACCTACTTCTACTTGCAGAAGAAGCACTCTGGAGGCAACGATGCAGAGCCAACTGGATAAAGTGTGGCGACCTTAACACTAAATACTTCCACCATTTCGCGAGCTCTTGCATGAACAAAAAGCACATTTGGGAGATAGTAGATGAAGTTGGTACTCTCCACAGTGGACAACAAACCATAAAGACTGCAACTGCAAGCTACTTTAATTTTTTCTATGAGGCGACGCCACATGTTAATTTACAGGATCCAATCGCAGTGGCCAGAATTTTTCCTCTAATAGTTACAACGGATGATTCACTCCTCTTAGATAGCCCTTGCTCACTACAGGATATTTTGGAAGCTCTAAAATCTTTTTCCAAGGATAAAAGCCCGGGCCCTTACGGCTGGACTGTAGAACTCTATCTACATTTCTTTGATTTAGTTGGACCAGACCTCCTAGAGCTAGTGGAAGACACCAAACTCAGTGGAAAGGTCACTGGTGCACTGAACTCGACTTTTTTGACACTCATTCCTAAAGAAAATAACCCCACCACTTTTGGCGACTATAGACCGATTGCACTCTGCAACCTATGCTACAAATTAATCTCAAAAATTATAGCAACCAGGATAAAACTCGTTCTCTCGAGGACACTTTCGGGTGAACAGTTGGGTTTCCTAAAGGGACGTCAGATCCTAGACACCATTGGCACTGCCCAGGAGTGCTTATACAACATAAAAACTAAAAACTCAAAGGCCCTTATCCTAAAGATGGACCTCAAGAAGGCATTTGACTGCATTGACTAGGACTTCCTCAGATTGATACTGACACAATCGAGATTCAGTCACTCTACGATCAAGTGGATCATGAGTTGTGTGGTAAGTGAAAACTTTTTTGTTTTGGTTAATGGTGAATCTTCCTCTTTCTTCCATAGTGGTAGAGGACTACGGCAGGGATGCCCCTCTCACCACTCTTATTCATTCTGGTTATGGAAGCCTTAAGTCTGCTTCTCAAAAGAGGTCAAGAAGAAGGAAAGATTACTAGAATTAAAGCGTCCATGATTATCAAGGTTTTATACCTCCTATTCGTCGATGATGTTGTTATCATGACAAATGACAATCTACAGGAATGGAGGGGAATTAAAGAAATTTTGAAGATTTTCTGCAGCGCTACGAGCTTGATGATTAATTGGACAAAATCGACTTTCCAGTATGCAAATCTGCACGAACAAGCTTTGGAACAACCAAAAGGAATATTCCCTTATAATTTTGTTCATCTTTCTGCTGGTTTTAAATACCTTGGATATATTATTAAACCTGATTCCTATAAGACCGCGGACTTGAACTAGCTCATAGCCAAAGTTGAGAAAAAAATTGGACATGGGTGCACTAGATGGCTCTCCTTAGGAGGTCGGTTCACTCTCATTGAAGTTTTCTTAGAAGGACAACCAGTTTATTGGATGGCCCTCGCAACCATACCAGCCATTGTTATTGTTAAGCTTCGAAAATTGGCCTATAATTTTCTCTGGTCGGGCAACTCTGATCATTCTCGCCAACACCTCTACAATTGGGAATCCTTGGCCAAACCAAAAATTAAGGGAGGATGGGGGATCAGAAACATATTCCACTTCAGCAAAGCATTGGCAACCAATTCTCTTTGGTGTGTGTTGACAAAGCCGAGCATTTGGCACTCTATCATTAAAGACAAATATCTTCCCCGTGTATTTGTAGCTACTTGGATTCTGACTGCGACTCTTACTACCAAGGCGGCCTCACAGATCTGGAGAAACATGGTAAATTCGACCAAATGGATAACACAGTGGCTATGTTGGAAGCCAGGCTCTGGACACTCTATTATTCTTGGCAGGGATTGCATCATAGGTTTGGATAAGGCCTCTTATCTCCCCCCATAGTTGATCATACATTTAAATTCTAAAAATATGAGGTACCTCTTTTAAGCTAGAGGAAGCACCAGATCCAGAATCCTATCAGACGACTAGATTACTAGTGTCGAGCTTGACCTCTCTGCAAAGCACGCAACAAGTTAAGATAATTATTGTATGGAACTATCTCGCTCGGGCATAAAACTTCACGATATCAATGATCAGCTGTTGTGGTCAGAGGGTCACTGATCGGGACTCCTTACAGTAAAAAACGTCTACACAACCATTACAAATACTCTCTGTCATTCAAATATTAGTGGCTAGAGGAAAAATCTCTAGTCCTGGAACATTGCACACAATATTAAGTTGTTCACCTGGCTTTTGATTGAAAATAAATTAAACACTTGGGATAATCTGCAAAGAAAGGGCTGGGTTGGCCCCAATATTTGTCAATTGTGCCTCGGTGATGAAGAAACAATGATGCATTTGTTTATTAAGTGCCCATTTACTCAATTAGTGTGGGACATAATTACTCTGGATCAAAATATAAAAAAACTGGTTGGGATGGGACTACACAATCTGTCTGCTTTGATTATTAGTCAACAAGGGAGCACAACATAATACATCTCCCTTCTCTGGTTTGTTGGTTCATATGGCTGGATAGGAACAAAAAAATATTTGAAAATGGGACCCCATCCACAAGTTTCGTTGCATATAAAACACTTGGAATGCACAAAAATTGGAAAGACATACACCCAAGCAAGATGACACTTCAGAAAGCAAAGAGGGCATGTGTTACAGAGAATACACCAACGGGGTGGTTTGACGGAGCAGCGCAATCCAATGGCACTCAGAGTAGAGCTGCGGAATCACTAAAAAATCATATTACATATGGACCTTCAATTGTGGCCCAGGTACCAACACCAGGGCAGAATTATTGGGTGCCTAGGCCACACTACACTTGGCATCCAGATTAAATATTGAAGTCCTTCAGATTCTTGGGGATTCTAGAACTATTATTGAGTGGTTGAACAACAGGGGCAATCTACAAGCCATCTCCCTCATGGCCTGGAAGGACAAAATCAGACTACTTCAACCCACTTTCAAAAAGCTCAGCTACAAGCATATATATCATGAGCACAACAAAACAACAGATCTTCTATCAAAGGCAGCACTTCAGAAAAAAACCGGCATTATTACATATAACCATTGGGTTGATGGTCATGAGGGCCTACCATATATCCTAAAACTATTTTAAGTCATGCAACACCAGTACTTCAGTGGACATCCCAGCCTGAGCAGAGGAAATATCTTATGCTTTTGTTTTATATTTTGAGCTTATATGACAGGTAGATCTTGGGATTAATCTCTTTTTGTAAACTTATGATTCATAGCAGTACATATTTCTATAGTTTCAAATTATGATCTTTCTCCTTTTTGTTGGCCGAAAGACCACTATAGGCGAAAGATACATTTGGCAGTGGACATTATTGTCGGGATTGTAAATCTTGTCATGAGAACATATTATATTTTAATATAATTGAGGAATTTTCCAGTTAGGGAAAAAAAAGATCTAAAGTGATTTGAGGCAATCTCGTTTCTGGTTCTGTGGGGAATATGGATAGCTAGAAACTCTATTTTGTTTGAAGAGAAGATTATGCCTACTTTTTAGGTAATTGCCCAAGTTAATGCTTTATTTGCATATTATGAGGTAATTCCAAAGGTTAAACCACAAAGAATTCTATCAAATATATAGGTGGACAAGTCTTTAGCTTGGGGATATTTCAATGGGGCTTGTCAAGGCCTTGATTCAATCAGTGGGGTTGGCTTCATTCTATATCTTTCAAAGACACATTTTATGTCAAAGGAAATATATGAAGATGAACAAACAACCAACGGGAATTCAAGGCCTTCTATTACTTACTAAAAGCTTCCTTGGACAAAGGAATTGATAAACTTGAGGCCATAGATGATTCATCTATGTTCATTAATTGGATGAAAGGAAATCTCCAAGTACAAAATAATTATCCCATTCCACTAGCACAATGATAACACAATGATTAAAAGCAATATCCAAACAGTTTCTTTGGGTTAGCATACTTATATGTATAGAGAGCACACCAAGATTATAGATCAAATCTCAAAAGAAGGACTTCAAGTACGAGAAATTTATGATTCCTTGGAAGAAGTACAAGATGACCATATAATGGTTTTACAATAGTTTTCATTTAATGATTTATGAACTCTTTGTGAACTTGTATTTTGCCAATACATGGGATTGTAAGTATTCTATTTGTTTTCAGTTATTTGATAAATAATACTATTGATGTTATAAAGGTTGTGGATCTTTCTATTTCTAATCTATAGTAAAATATTTTGAAAAAATCTATCTCTAAATAATCTTTTTTAAACTATACTTAAAGCACCTAAACATTTTATTTTTGTTTAACTTAAATAAAAATACGTTTTTCCAAGAAAAACCAAAAAAAATAAACACTAAATATAAAAGATTAATTTTAAATAAAATTTCCTTAATCTTATTACAACATTGTTTATGTCAATATATGGATATTTCTTCGAAATGAAGTATTTATGATATTGATTAAAGTATTTCAAAACATTATTACGTTACCTCTTACTTAAAAGCATTTCAAAACATTATTAATCTCTCTCACGTTAGGGACTATATTATTTTTGCTTTGTAAATCAAATTATTTTAACTTCTTGAATTGTATATTTTTTTAATGTTTTATAAAAAAAATGTTTATTAATTTTTTAATTTTAAAAGGTTAAAGTTTATTTTATTTTTTATTGATTTATTATTTATAATGAAATTAAATGGTTTTTTTTTTCCAAATGAAAAAAGCTTAACTTTTATGAAAAGAAATAAAAATTACATTTTGAATAATGCACGTAGAAAGCATGCATTTGGTCTGAAAAAACTTTCGATCTAAGAGAAAGAAAGATGCAGTAAAAATGGTCCTCTAAAAGCAACCCAGTACAATTGAAATCTACAGGAAAGATAGTCACAAAACTCAGCCAAAAAAGCTGCATAGGCAGACCAAAAGAAATCCTGGACAGACCATGCAAGAGCAGCAAAACAAACCCTCAAAATCCAGAACCAGAGGGATAAAACAAGGAGTCTTGCAACCACAAAAGCGAAGAAGCCAGAAACTGCACGCCCTAACATGACCTCAAAGTGTTGACCGAGGCCTTCAAATCAACATTACACGCCCAAAAAGAAAGGACCTCAAAGCTCTGACCCAAAACATCGAAAAAGACGCAGCAACCCTAACATCCACTCCAAAAAACCAGAGCATGAGAAGAGCGCAGAGACCCCCAACCGCCAAGGCCTCCGAGAAAACCTTGACATTGCATCAAGCCCTGAACGAACTAGCAGGGATGGATCGGCTAGATCAAACCACAAAGAACATCATAAAAATCTCTACAGGCACAAATGGCTACAACAACAAAAGACCAAAACCCCACAAACGACAGATCATACATTAAAATACAAAAAACAAGAGAAAAAACCACCACAAAACACCAGATCATAACACCAGATCATAGACAACGCACCTACATCCAAAAGCTTAGAATCCCAAATCCACACATGGGAGAGCGCAACCACCAAACAAAACACCAGATTAAACAAAGAAGAAACAAATCCGCACAATATAAACGCGACCACCAACAAAAAGAAACCTCCCACTAGCAACCATGGGAGGTTAGTCGGTGGAAGAGAAACACCACGAACGCATAAACGCCTGCGGCCAAGGATGCGGCTAGGAAACCCTAGCCGGAGAGCCCTCCCAATGAGATTAAATGTTTTGAGGGTAATACATTTGAAATAATTTTCAAAATGATTTAATTTTTTTTAAATTGACTTTCGCTGAAGTTGACAAATATAAAATCGTTGTACACCTTTGTTGTCTTTTCCCTAGAAAAGGAAACATATATTCGATGGTTCTCTTTTGTACAAGTGCACGTGAATGCCATTAAAAGAAGTTTTATTTGATGGAATATAAGCAAAAGTTATAGATTAAGCCACGAAAATTTTAAATATTAATTCTTTTAAATATATAAAATATAGGTTGAATGGGTTTTTTATTATATAAAAGTTTTTAATAATAAATGTTGTGTGAAGTTTAGTTTTAGTTTTTTTAAGTTTGTGAAAATATATTGTAAAGGTCTCTGTAAATGTTAGTTGAATGTGGCATTTATTAAGTAATAAGAATAATAATTTAGTTTAAGTTGTTAGTTTTATTCATCATTAAATTATTGTATTAGATATTTTTGGAATAAGAAATTTTTATTGTATAATAATTTGATTACTTAGTTTATGAAGGTGAATTTAATTATTTTATATTTAAACATGTAATTTTTTTTTGGAATAAGAAATTTTTATTGTATAATAATTTGATTATTTAGTTTACAAAGATGTATTTAATTATTTTATATTTAAACATGTAATTTTAAAAGTGAAAATATATATTGATGATAATATATTATAGAAATATATATATGTGTGTGTGTGTTGTCACATCAAATGGACCTACATAAACAATAATGTTGAGCAAAACCCAACATTCGATAATGTCATGCAATATAGTATATGAGGACAAATTCTACATGACAATAAAATCCACAGGTGATATACTCATACTATATGTGTGTGTGGGAGTTATAACATGTGACACTAGGAGTGTAGCACCCACAACCAATGTGATATATATTGAAATGGAGGTACTCTTTGTTGGGATCGGTTATTATAAAAGCTTTAGAGGGATTGTTTTGATGAACCTTTTTGAAATGGTTTGGAGATGGATGTATTTTTAGTCAATGTACTCACTTTTGAAAACACTATATAGTTAATATATTGAGAAATTTTCTGCTGGAAAAAAACCAATGTGATATATATGATCATTTGCTAACTTCTACTTAGATTAAAGTTTATCTTCGATAATTTTCATCACCCCCCCTCCACCCTCATATATCAGGGTGGGGGGCATTAATAGAAAAATATATTATATATTTTTCTATTAATGATGCCCCGTCCTCATAGAAAAATATATTATATATTTTTCTATTAATGCCCCCACCCTCATATATGAGGGTGAGGAACATTAATAGAAAAATATATTATATATTTTTCTATTAATGCCCCCACCCTCATATATGAGGGTGAGGAACATTAATAGAAAAATATATTATATATTTTTTTATTAATGCCCCCACCCTCATATATGAGGGTGAGGGGGGGCTTATTAGAGAAAAAGTATATATTATATATACTTTTTCTAGAAAAATATTAATAGAAAAATATATTATATATTTTTCTATTAATGCCCCTTATGAAAGTGGGGGGCATTAATAGAAAAATATATTAACAGATAAGATATCCAACTTCTGTAGGCAAGCACTTCCTTAACCAGCAAGCATTCGAACCTTACCAAGACCAATAAGTTATTGGGAAAGAATGTCCCAATCAAGACCTTAACGAATCAAAATATTCTCTCATTCATTCTTTATTCTTCATCACGAAGAACAACAAATACTCTTAATCATGTATTACAAAGTTCAATTAACATACCTTGACATAACACCAACTATTACTCATATAACTACTTAAGTATTCAATGTGTTTATCCAACAATTAGTAGTATTATGTATCATGTCACCAGACTTAAAACCATCCAACAAAATTTGATAAGCCTTTAAGGATTAATGGCATATACAACAAGCTCGTTCGTTTGGATATCATCAATTCCTTTTTTAAACTTAAAAATACTTATTATCAATTTCATATTTTTAATTTTAATTTTTTTTTTAAATTAATATTTCAAATGTATTATTAAAATAATAATTTATTTTAATTGTTTATTATTAAAAATATGTATAAATAATTAATTTAATAATTTAAATTATATTTTTATTTTATTAAAAAAATTAAATTATTATTATTATATTTATGATCGAGGAAAAATAGCTCAAACCATTATTAAATTTGAAATTAATTTGATCAAACTTCAAATCTTAATGTTTTTGAAGTACATAATAAAAATTTTAAAAAATTTCAAATAATCTCTTACCTTTTTAAAGTTTATCTTTTTAAAGTATGAGAAATCAATTTCATTTCAGTATACATTGATCATTATAAAAAAAAAATATAAAAAATAAAAACATTATATCAAATTTAATTAAATATAAAATATATTAAAAAATATATAAATCATTAAAAAAATATAAAATCATCTCTTACCTTTTTAAAGTTTACCTTTTTAAAGTATGAGAAATCAATTTCATTTCAGTATACATTGATAATTATAAAAAAATATATAAAAAATAGAAACATTATATCAAATTTAATTAAATATAAAATATATTAAAAAAAATATAAATCATTAAAAAATATAAAATCATTGTATTAAATATATAAAATATATTTAAATATGGAAAATAAAATCTACATGATAATAACATTGTAGAGGAAAGAAAAGGAAACAAAATCGATACATAATATAACATAGTATTTGTTTGTTTGCGAGAGATGGGAATTATACTTGAACGAATCCATTTTTGAGGAGATCTTTTATGATGACGATGATTATTGGCACCTAAGTGTTGGCCAGACCACACGCGTGCGCGTCACAAGTGTTCTAAGATGTGCACAAGTGTCACATGTTTTCTAAGGTTTGTGTGCGCTACAAGTTTTTTACCACGCAACACCAATATTCAGCGCGTGACAACTATTTTCTATCTTGCTTGCACCATCCAGTATCCAATGTGTGTGTTGACTATGTTGTCATGCAAAGACTTGTAAGAAGTCACCTACATATCCAATCTTGATTTATTGTAATGACTCATAACTGTTTTGTAACAGACCGAATGGTCGTGCTTAAGGTTGTTAGTGAGCTGGCAGATTTGTTATGATTGTCATGCTTTTGTAGAGATAAAAGGAATGTGTGTGGATCAGTAATGGTTAAACTTTGTTGGTCTTAGTTGAGTTGTTCATTGTAATTGTAGAGTTGTGATTGTAATATGAGAGAGAAAATAGATCAAGATCTGAGTTTTTGGTCTCTTGTTCAATCTTAATGAGTCTATGAGCAGGCTCCAACCCTTTATGTATCTGAATGTCTATCTGTGATTAATGAATGAAGGTATGATACCTGAACTGATACTTCCTATCATGTGTTTTGTTATGAATAAATGTTTGATATATATGTTAGACTATAAATTACATGTATATGAAAGTTGCATATGATTGAGTAGAATATGATGCATAGTCTACGCTAAGTGTTTCCCATCTGCATTATCCCTTCATGTAATGTACAAATGTTCGAACTCTGTAATTTTCACGATGTCTCGGGTGAGACCTTATTCGGTCCTTGAATATCGAATATGTCGGTGCTAACGGGGTATTTGTTAGTAAAGTCTCTCGAACCCTGGATCTGAAATCTCGAGCCAATAATTGGTTCTGTTGTTGGGACCTAATGACTTTGTGCTACATGGTGGAGTAAGGAAATGATGTGGAATCCTTCAAGAAAAAAGAAAAAAGAATGGATCTCTAAGAAGAAGAAGGAATGTGCACGTCGAGAGACTAGAAACCCGCAAATCAACCTAGAAAGATGGAAGCAAAGGTACATATATTGAGATCTGCATGAAATTTTCTTTGTTGAGTTTCCTCGTTTATTGCATGAATGGGTAAAGAGACAGACATATATTAACTCTATGTGGCGAGCCCAAGAGCCATTGGTTTGGGACCAAGAAGAGGTAACTCATTTGAAATATTTGGACAATATGTGGGCCAAAGCCATTGGTTTATGGTTTGAATGAGTTAAAGAAGGATATATTGTTGAGTTTGCAATCGAATGCAACAAATATTTTAGTAGTGCCAAAAGAAAGTTTCCAGCTAGCCCTCGAAGAAGATTGTTAGACGAGATCCCACTTATGATCAAGATGTTGTTTGTGGAGAAGGGGCTAATGCGCATGGAACCTGATAGGATGGTAGCGTAAACCCCCTGCGTGGAAGTGGGGGGGGGATGAAAAGATGAGGGAAGAAGATGAGATAATGTGAAGAGAGAATGGATCTAGAAGAGCAAAGAAGAAGAAGAGTTGAGTGATATGCAAGAAGAGTCGAGCCAAGGAAGTGAGTCATGTACAAAATCAAGGAAGGGAGATCAAGGAGCGACAAAAAATTAGCAATATCTAAGATGAAGAGAAGAGGAGCCATGCCAAAAGGGTCTACATGAGAAATATTTGTGCCAGAGAGAAGCGCAAAAGAAGAGAGGTCGTCAAAGAGATGCGGCGTCGAGAATGAGGTATCAAGAGAGGATATCAAAGGAAGTAGTAGCATAGTTGTAGAGAACAAGGTCAAATCCCTTGGCTAATGAGAGATGTAGTTGAATCAGAGGAATATGAGGTGCAAAGTAATAACATCGATGGCACAGAAAATAGTGATGAAAGCACACTCCAAGAAAGTGAAGAGATATTGGTTGTTGGAAGTAGGATCGCACATCTCAAGATAAGAATCTATTTTGGATCCATCACCAAAGAAGATGAGATAATATGGAGGAACCCCCTCTTTGAACCACCCCCCTCATGCATTTCTAACCAAGAAGAAAGAAGCAAAGAAGAAATTACAGGAGAGACTGAAAGAATATATAAGTGGAGTAGAAACTGGAGTCAACAAAACTTTGCAAGAAAGTTTGTCAATACTAGTAGTAACTAGTAGCAATTAGTCGAGAAGATAAAGTTTCAGTTCAAATATGGCCAAACAAGATTCAACCCTCAGGATTCTCGTGTTTAATGGGATGGGAAGAGATGATGGAGAACAACATGGGTTCACTTGTGAAGCCATCTAGTTTGTGGAGTGAGTCACATTTAAGGCGTCTAAGATCATGCAGTTAGAGACTACATTCATATATAGAGCTCTAACATGGTACATGAATTATAAAGTTACTGCTCTAGTGGGACATGCAAGGTCCCTTACAGAGATAAAGAGAGATCGCCTTGGAGAATTATAGAAACCTAAGTAAGAGTTACAATGTATAACCAAGATTAAGGATATCAAGCAACAAGTGGGAGAAACCATGTGGGGTTGTGACTAGTGGTTCAAGATCTTGTTGGACATATTGACCTTTCAAATATAATATGTCCAGCATAGAGAGTGGTTTATTGTCGGACTCCTCCATCATATTCGGATCCTACTCACCTAACAGAAAGTGATGACTCAATATGAAACCGTAGATATTGAAATGCACCTAGAGTCTACATCAATAGGTGGTGATATGTCTGTAGGATTGGCACAGGTGCAATCTCAACTTGTGAACATCACCATGTAATTGCAAGACATGGAAAAGGGGAAAAAAGTGTGTGAAAATATTTGGTGCATCTTGTGTCACACAGAAGGTCACTATCGAAATGAGTGTCCTATGTTGGGAAATTACATGACGATGGGCATGCCAAACCCATTTCCTACTAGGTCATAGATGGAATGGTGCAATATTTGTAGACAATGGGGCCATGTACCTCCCTATTTCCCAACTCTACAAAAGTATCAGAATAGTACACATACCTCATTTTGTGAGTTCTATAAATCCATGGGGCACAAGTGAACCTCTATTGGTTGTTGTAGTTGATGAAGTGTAACATCCCCACTATAATCCCTATTTTAATTAATGTTTAATGTAGATATAATATGTGGCTACATCCAAGCAATGTATATGTGAATTGCATTTCTAAGTTTAAATAATAAAATGTGATGTCATCTACTAAGGGGATATGGACAAAGAAGGGGGTTGAATTAATCCACAAGAGAAGGAGGGTCTAGGAGAATGTCTAAGAGGGGTCCAAGGGGGAATTACCCATGTCTATTAATTCCACCCACATTCCTGAATTTTATTATCATTATGTATTAAACGCTAATTTTTTATTGAGTGTCCCCAAATCCAATCATTGAATGCATGTCAGAGGGTGGGTGTGAGAAGTCACATCCCATAGTTATTGGGAGCATGGGGGTTAAGTACAATCAACTTGGGGAAGTGTGTGAGTCAAGAAAGTTATCCAAAGAGAGGAAATTTTGTATGGGCATCTAAAACAATTTTTAGACGGTCAATGTTTTGCATGAACAACAAGTAGAGAGTAGAAAAGAGAGCTTGGAGCTAGAACAAACATCATTAATACATATGGGGTCAAAATTTGACAAAATGTTACGACGATATGGGTTAAATTAATCGTATTGTTGCAAATTACTACAATTTCAATCATTTTTTTGAGGCTCCCCAATGTTCGTTGTATTTTCAACATATTTTTTTCACCGTCACTTTTGCGATGAGAGGGAGTCCATATATCGACAAGGTTTCGTTCTCTTGTGACAAATGTTCATCGATATATTGACTAAAGTACATTGATATATCGACGCACTTTCAACATAAGCCGATGAACGTTCATCGATATACCGACGAAGTTTGTGGATTTTGAAAAAACCAGATGGGTGTTTGAAAGTGCTTAATGGTCATTGACTTAGTCAGCTTTGGCATTGTCAATGAGCGTCAAAAGTTCGACGAAAGTTAGATATTTTGACAATTTTTTTGTAGGTACGACAACATCTATAAAAGCTTGATTGTCTGGTCATTGTTCAATGCATGTAATAGTCTCTTTTCTATGACCTCCACCTTGTTTCACATTGAATTCTTGATTAATATAGCTTGGATTTTGGCATACTCTGAAGGTTAGAAATTTTTAATATTTCTTTGTCTCATTTTGAACGCTCATGACATTGGATCCTGACTAATTAACCTAGCGTGGGCCCTATTTTAGTCACCAACGGAAATCGTTAATGATCGATATTCGGGTGTCGATCGATCTAGAGAAGTGTTTTATCACACAAGAGAAAGCGTTGATAGATGATGGTCGATGGTAAGGTGTTGGTTGAATTGGCGAAGTGTGGGTTCACCCCAAAGAAATTGTCGATGCTCAATGAAGAAAAAAGGAGGATGTGTCATGCCACGACATCCAGAATTCCATGTTAGAGTCTGCATGTCATGCCATGTCAGCATCCATGTATCATTCCATGTCAATAGCTGCCACATCATCCAAGAAATGGATGATGGTCGATGGATGGATCGGTCGAATTGGTAAGGAGTTTTCATACGCTAATGAAATTCGTTGATGGTCGATGGAAAATGGTCAAGTCGATCGGTTTAGCGATGTGTTGTGAGTGGTTTCCAAGAGAAATGATGAATGATTGATGGTCTATGGTCTAGCATCGAGGATATTTTCAAGCCATTTCGGTTTTCCAAAGAGAATCGTTGATCTGCGGGGTTTGGAAAGGATTAGTGGATCTACGACTCGGGTTTCACCCAATTTGAGATCAAGAGATCATATTTAAAGGCTATTACAATAGTAGAACAATCAATTTTCTATGATTTTTTCAAGATTTTGAAGGTCATAAACTTGCAGGGCGATTTTGAGGCCCTGAACGACGTTTTTTAGGCAATCAAAACCCATAAGAGAAGAGTGTACCAAGGTACACTATGGTTCTACAACTCAAATAAAATAACTCGGAGATAACTATCCAATGAGATACTTCGAGCACAAAATAGAGATCATATGAGAAATTTACAGCTGAAACAGTCAAGTTAAAATTTTGGCACCAGTTTACTTCTAGAGGGAATAACTCCTTGATCAGAAGTTCATCATCAATGCTTTATGTTAAAAGGCCTTTTCCACCTCTTTTTGATCAAATTCTTGTGAATGATCATAGCTGACACATCTATTTCTTCAGGAATAAGCTACCACCATTCTAGCTAGTTTGTGTGCTTTTCATTTTACAGTCTTTTGTATTCCATTCATTAATAGAATCTGAATTTAAATGTATTGCTATGTTTCTTGCAATATCTCTATGTGTTTCCTTGTTATATCTTTGCCTTCATGTCGTTCTCTGCCTAGTTCGTATCAGTGGTACTAGAACAATCTGCTCTTTGTTGTTTCTTTGTGCATATCCCCGACAAGGTCACATTATCAGGTGTTGGGTCTTGAACTAGTTGAGTTTCGGGAAGAACACTCCCACCAACCTAAGCAACCTCCCATGGAAGAAGAAAAGAGAGACGATGGAGGAAGATATCCTATCAAATTGTTGCTCGAGGAAGCCCTCGCACGACAAATGAATAAGATGATGAATAATTTCACCCAAATCCTTCGACAATTGCCAACAACAACAAAGGCACCTTCAATCAACATTCACTTTGGAGGTGAAACAACCTTCAAGGTACAAGTTAAATTTGATATTCCTTTATTTGAAGGCCAAATAGACATCGACGCTTTGGAAAAATGGTTAATTTTGCTAGAGAGTTATTTCTTTATCTAAAATTTTTCCAACAGTGTAAAAATCACCTTCACGCTCCTTAAATCCCTTCCCCGTGTCAGAGATTGGTGGGAAACTTACTGTGAGAAACATGTCGGAGATGAGTCTACAATTTTTGGTTCCAAACCTACTTGGGTGACTTTTGTTAATGCCCTCAACGAGCAATACTACCATGTTGGAAACTACGATGACCAATACACGAGATGGACAACTCGGCATAAGGAGAGAGACCAGACAGCGCCAAAGTACACCAACATCTTCCATACCTTGCACACAAAGTTGTGCATTAAATAATTTGAGTGGAACCTAGTTCTAAAGTACCACAGTGGCCTACCTAGGTACATCCAAACAAATGTGCAGTTCTTGGACATCTCCTCACTGGGAGCCACTTACTGATATGTTGTCAAGATTAAGCAAAAGTTCAAGCAAAAGAATAAGTGGGATTTCAGTTATGCAATCCCATCACAATGAAATCATTGGAAAGGTGGCCCTAACTCCTAAAACAAAGGATAGAGCAAGGATGTCTAGCCCCAGGATAACTAGTCCCAGCCACAAGTGAAGAAGGGTAACGGGAAGTCAAAGAAGGACACTAGAAAGTGGTGTGAGTTCCAAAAAAGTCCTTGGAACAACATTGATGATTATCACTCCAAACAATCATTTTTGGCTAAGATGAAAGCATTAAAGTCAGATGTTGGCTCAGAATCTGATTCAGAACCGGATAAGGGTAAATAGATCATTGATGTGGAACCCAGTGTCACCATTGCTACCATAAATGTCCAGCCAGAGGAACCAGAGTAGCCCGAAGAAGGGGAGAGCCTCTTCCACTCATAGATGTGGGTGAAGGGGACACCACTCTATTTCATTGTTGACATTTGTAGCCAGAAAAACCTAATATCAATAGAGGTCATCAAGAGGTTGAACCTAACAATAATGTTTCACCCTTAGACATACACCATCGGTTATCTCAACTAGGGACGAGACATCCACATCATCCAGCAATGTCGCTCACACTAGGGGATCAAGTCCTTCAAAGATGAGGTATTGTGTGATTTTGCCCCACTTGAATTTTGTGATGTCCTTTTAGGACAACCATATATGTAGAAGCATCATGATGTTTATGAATCTAGGCCCTGTAGTGCCATTATTACTTTGGGAGTTCAAATCTATAGGGTACCAAAGGCAATCCCAACTATTGTGGTCTCTTTGATATTCGCGAAGTAGTGCATAAAGGTGGTCTCTCAAACCGGGAGATTTTTCCTCTTTATGGTCTGATCAGAAGGTGAACGAAAGATCACTGCAACCGATAAAACCTCTACACGAGGTCCCTCTACACAACAGAAGCAGGTGGACAAGATAATAGAAGAACACAAAGACATATTGCCTCACCTATTGGGGTGCCTTTGCACTGTCATGTAAATCACTCAATTGATTTGAAACCTAGTGCTCCTCTGTCTAATGGCCCTGTATATAGCCTCTATATTCTAGAGAATGAAGAAATCAAACGTTAGATGCAAGAGATAATTTTGAAGGGCCACATTAGACCAAATTCCTCACCTTTTGGGAGCCCAATTATTTTGGTTTAGAAGAAGGATGGGACATGGTGACTTTGTATTGATTATAGAGCCCTGAACAAGATCACATTCAAGAATCGGTACACAATCCCCCAGATTGAGGATCTTCTAGATTATCTCAAGGGCACAAATTTTGTTGGTAAGATTGATCTGAAGTTAGGCTACCACCAGGTGTCAATTGAACAAATTGATGTATGGAAGAAATCCTTCAAATCTAAAGAAGGTATCTTCAAGTGGTCGGTCATGCCTTTCGGATTGATTAATGCACCGACCACATTCATGTGAATGATGGATGATATATTATGGTCATTCACAATCTCCTTTATGGTCGTATATCTGGATGGCATCCTCATCTTTAGCAAAAACTGGGAGGAACATTTGAAGCACATTCAGCAGGTCTTGGGCACCCTGCGACAACACAATTTATATGCCAATTTGGAGAAGAGTTCCTTCAGCATGTAGATAATTCAATATTTGAGATATTTCATCATGGATGAGCAGGGTGTGCATGTGGATCCAACCAAGATCCAAGTCATTCACGATTAGCCAACCCTTAAGACGCTTACTGACCTCTGAAGCTTCTTGGGCCTCGCCAACTTCTACTGCAGGATTTTGTTGGGGTTCTCTCATATCGCTCAAGCCCTAAGCTAGGTGACCAAGGGTGGCACCAAGGCCAAGTTTGTTTAGGCTACATCACAACAGAAACCATTCGAGGATTTGAAATTCCACCTATGCTTTGCACTAGTCCTTACTTTGTTAGACCTACAACGACCATTTGAGGTTAGGACAGATGCTTCAGATTATGATATCAATGCAATCCTCACTCAGCATGGGCATCTGATGGCCTATCACAATGAAACTCTGTCTGATGTTATCTACAAATACCCCACCTACGACAAAGAGATGCACTCCATTGTGTAGGCATGCCAATATTGGAAGCATTACATTTTGAGAAAGGAAATGATCATCCACACTCATCACAAGCCTTTGCAATTCATGCAAACACAAGGGAAGTTACAGAATGACCACCATTAGAAGTGGTCGATGTACTTGTATCAATTTCACTCGAACATCAAATACAAGAAGGAAAAGACCAACCATGTTGTAGATTGCCTCAATCGACCCCCATTTGTGGCTCTAGCTACAATTATTAACTACTATGGGCATGAGACCTCTCCGTGGGTGCAATTATACAACAATGACTCTAAATTTGTTGCTACCTACCAGACACTGAGCACAAGAAAATCAATTCCAAACTTTCATCTCCGGGATGGATTGCTATGCCATCTGAGCCATCTCTATGTTCCTTCAAGTGAGCATGCAAAGACAATTTGGGAAGCTCAATAAAGTGGGTGACATGACACTTTGGCATGGAAAAAACAGTGGCATTATTGCAAAATCATTTTTATTGGTCGAAGCTTCGACAAGATGTCGACAAGTATATTAGATCCTACGCTATATGTGCCATTGTCAAAGTTGTCATTAAGAAATAGGGCTATACACCACTCTGCCTACTCCCGATAGGCCTTAGGAGTCCATCTCTGTGGATTACATGTATGGTCTACCTTCAACCAAGCATGGTAATAATTGTCTCTTCATGGTCGTTGATTGATTCTCTAAGATGGTAGTTTTGACACCCTGCAAGAAGAGTATCTCAGTTGAGGCCATTGTTAAGCTCTTCTTTGAGCCCATTTGGGTTCATTTTGGGCTCCAACGAACCATTATTTCAGATCAAGGCACTAGGTTCTTGATTTTCTGGTCTAACCTATGGTCGATGGTGGGCACCAATTTGACCAAATCAATTGCCTTCCACCCACAAAGTAATGGACAAACATAGGTAGTCAACAGGATGATTGTTCATATCTTGAGGACATATAATTCCTAATATCCATGCACATGGGATGATATCCTTCCTTATCTACAACATAGCTACAACATATCCCTCCACATCTATATTGGCCATAACCCTTTTAAGGTGTGCTTGGGGTTCCAACCATTGTCCCCCATTGATGTAGCTTTTCCCATTGCAGCTACACATGAAGAGTCCTCCCATGCTCAGACTAAGGTTGATTGAGTAGACAATTTTTTTGAATTAATCCAACACATCCAACAACAAGTTCATGAAATTTTGCATAAATCCAATGCTAAGTATAAGCAGCGCCACAATCAACATCAAGTACCACATAAGTTTCAAGTGGGAGATAAGGTATGGTTGCATTCGCAGAAAGAGCACCTCACATGACCCCTTTGGAATCTATGCCCACTTTGATATGGGCCTTACACCATCACCAAGGATGTGGATGAAAATGATTTTGAATTAAGTATTCCCCCTTTCCTTGGCTTGCACCCCGTATTTAATGTGGAACTGCTTCGACCATATTTTCCTTCGGGTGTGGCCAAGAAATTGGCCCCTATAGAACTAAATCATGAATGCATTGAGTAGTCAACAATTGATCAAATCATCGACGCCAAGATGAAGGGCACCCTTCAACAGAAGATCCAACTCTATCGGGTCGTCAAAGCATGGCAACTTCTTCACCAAGGCAAGTGGCTCACCAGAAGTCAAATTCAACAGAAGTTTCCTCATCTAATGGAATAACTTAATGCAATGGGGACCATTTATTCCTAAATGGGTGACCGATCCAAGTGGATACAGATGGCCACCCACCTATTCCACTAATTCAGAATGGTTCCACATCTTGGTAGTTTTTCTACAGTTTTTTGGGTCCTGAACTTCCAGGGTCGTTTTGAGGCCCTAA
The DNA here is from genome assembly GCA_009831015.1 of Picea engelmannii. Lineage (NCBI taxonomy): Eukaryota > Viridiplantae > Streptophyta > Pinopsida > Pinales > Pinaceae > Picea > Picea engelmannii. The sequence goes on along the minus strand of ML778077.1, from coordinate 1,761,298 downwards.
ACGATGTTTTTTTGGCATGACAATGCCTAATATGTAGTTGAAGACAGATATTGAGCCATTTGGGATGTGTACTTCTCGGCTAGACCTTTCCAATGGGATACTAAGTGCCCCAAACAGATATCTTATGCAAAATTTACACCCCCCATGAAGCTTACATATCAACTAACCACATCAGGGCCCACAAACCTTTTGGTGTTTCATTCTCTAGGGTTAGGGTTTTAGGTGTTTAGGTCTTTCTCATTGATGCTTTGTGTTAAAATTCCTTTTCCACCTCTTTGTAATCATTTTCTTACAAATGAGTGTAGCTGACACATCTCTTTCTTCAGGGATAAGCTACCACCATTCTAGCTACTTTGTGTGCTTTGCAATTTAAAGTCTTTTGTATTCCATTCATTAATATAATAAGAGTTTAATTGTATTATTGTGTTTCTTACAATATCTATGTGTGTTTCCTTGTTATACCTTTGCCTTCATGTCATTCTTCACCTAGTCTAGATCAGTGGTATTAAAGCAATTCGCTCTTTGTTGTTTCTCTGTGCATGTCCCTGACGAGTTCAGGCTATTGGCAGTTGGATCTTGAATTGGTTGAGCTTAGGGAAGAACACCCCCACCAACCTAAGCAGCATCCCATGGTAGAAGAAAATAGAGATGAAAAAATAGGAGATCCTATCAAATTGATGCTCAAGGAAGCCCTCGTGCGATAGAGGAATGAGATGATGGATAATTTTTCCTAGATCGTTCAACGACTCCCAAAAACAATGGAGGCACCTTCAACCACTAGTCACTTCAAAGATGCGACACCCTTCAAGGTACAAATTAACTTTAATATTCCTTTATTTGAAGGCCGGATAGATGCCGATGTTATGGGAAAATGGTTAAGTCTACTAGAGAGTTATTTGTTGGGTATGTGCTATATTATTTACATGGGGGTTTGGGGGCAGCGTGCTCGAAAATTTTTTTGCCTCGAAAAATGTGTCACCTTTTTTACCTCGATTTTCGTGTCCATTGTTGGATGGTTTTTCGACACATGGTTTTCCGCCGATGGTTTTCTATTTTTGGTTAAGGAATTAGGTTTGTTGACTAATCCAGGTCATTGGATTAGGGTTTTGGATGTCGTTGGCTCCTATATGTATATTGTATTGTAAACAATGTATGATATGGATGAATATAGAATATGTTGGTTTTCCTGGTTTGGGTTTCCAGGGAAAAAATCTTTGTGTAATGTGTGTATATGCCATTGTATATTTTTTGTTCTTTTACTGAAAATATGTTTACAATAAATAATTGTACAAGGTTAAAATCTACATTATTTCTTTGTCCAAATATTTTCCAACAGTGAAAAATTCACCTTTATGCCCCTTAAAGCCCTTCCCCATGTCAGATATTGGTGGGAAACTTATTGTGAGAAACATGCTAGAGATGAGTCTGTAATTTTTTAGCCCGGACCCACTTGGGAAACTTTTGTTGATGCCCTCAATTAGAAATACTACCTTGTTGGAAACTATGATGACATGTACACGAGATGGACAACTCTGCGTCTGAAGAGAGAACAGACAACGCTAGAGTACACGAACATCTTCCATACCTTGCGCACAAAGCTTGGTATTAAAGACTTCAAGTGACACCTAGTTTTGAAGTACCAAAGTGGCCTACATAAGTACATCCAAACATATATGGAGTTGCTATACATCTCCTCACTGGGAGCCGCTTATTGATATGATGTCAATATTGAGCAAAAATTCAAGCAAAAGAATAAGGGGGATTTCACTTCGGCAAACCCATCACAACAAAAGAATGGTAAGGGTGTCCCTAACTCCCAAAACAAAGGACAAAGCAAGGATGGTCAGGCCCAGGACAACCAATCCAAGCCACAAGCAAACAAGGGTAGTAGGAATTTGAAGAAGGACACTGGAAAGTGGTGCTAGGTCCACAAAATCCCTTGGCACAAGACTGATGAGTGTCACTCCAAACAGTCATTGTTGTTCCATAAACTTAATTTAGGATAATTTTTGTAGAAGGGAATTTAGTGGAACTTCAAAATGTGTTATGTGTTTCAATGTAGTTATTGGTTATTGGTTCTTGTAATGCCTCGTAGATAGTTATTGGGAGATGGAACATCTAATAATGTAGTTGTCCAAATAATGTGGAAATTGTTTATTTCCTTAAACAATGATTTAGTGAAAACATTAAATAAAATGTATTTGGAGAACATGGTTTATAATTATAGGTAGGACAACTTGCAATATTTATATATAAATAAATGGTAGAATTTTTCAAGGAATAAATTTTCCTTGAAAATTTTCCCTCGATATTTACAAAATTATTTTGTCAAAAGAATGAAAAAAGGATGATTTATTAGGTGTGTCGAAAAATTAGAATAAGATTGAAACCTATCTTAAGTTAGTACTTGCAATTTACCATTTTTTCAAGAATTTTCTTAAAAGAAATGGAAACCAATATCGCTACCTTCTACCAAATTGAATTTTGATGGTGCTTCATGGGGTAATCTGATACAAACATGAATTGAAGGAATTCTTAACGACTGGAAAGGCCTTTAAGTGGTTTCTTATGCTAAAAATATTGGTGAATCCATTGTCAGTATTTGAAAAAAAAAAAAAAGGCAATGTGTATGGGTATATTGCAAGGGATATGGAAAAACAAAATTTGATGAATGAGGTAGATTTTATTTCATAATTAAAACTTGTTACTAATGATCTATTGTCAATGCAAACATCTTCAATTTGGAAATTGTTGAAAGCCGTGGAAATGGCTTGTATGATTCTCCCTAATTTTGAAGTCAGGTGATTTTTGCATACTTGTAGAAAACACAATAAGGTAGAACAAATTCCTTGTCCAATATAGAAGTTAGCTTGAATTGGGTTTAGGATCTAATATTCAATAAATAGAATCATTGGAGCCAATCCAAGCTCTCACGGGAGCTAATTACTTCGTAAATCACAACAGGAGGTGACAAACATGAAAATCGGGAAGATAATATTTGTAGTGGGGCACACTCATTCCATTAGAATGGAAGAGGACCAAATAACATGTGGCCCCTTCCATCCTCAATAATCACTACCGATATGCGGATAGAATGTGATTTGAAGTTGGGGGAGATTTAGTCTTGGGAAGCTTCCTTTCACTCTATCAATTTTTGAGTATCCACCACCTATTAAAATTTGGGACACCAAATACACTTTTTTTTTATTATGTGACCACTTTCCCTGACTTAACAAGCATGGTCGTTCATCGATTTATCAAGAGCTCCCTAGATTTAGTGCACCAACCACTTTTTTTAGTATTCAAACCCTTGTGGATGATTTATAAACTATCTTGGATATTCCACTGATTGACTCACCAAAATATATCTAAAACCACAACTACTACAATGAGCCTATTCTCAACTATGCAATATTTTTTTTTTCTGTATTTTTAGTGACTTAATTGTTTGTAGATTATTTAAATACTAGGAAATAAGAAAAAAAGTACATCATTAAAGACACATAAAAGAACACCATAACCTCAATATTTACCTCAGAAACCCGACATTGAATGAATAACAAAATGAGGAATTATGCCTCTCTTCTTTATCAAATGAGATTACAATGCAAAATACAAAGATCATGAAGATCTTTGTAGAGCTATGAGTCATTATGGTCTTTTCCTATCCCTAGTCCCCTACAAAATACTATTTGTCTTGTGTGTTATTATCTCTTTATTACTCTTGGAAGTTTCTCTGCCATGGAACATAAAATTACTACAAATGGACCTTAACCCCTTTTCCCCTCATTTTGGTTGGGGTTTTAACACCCTTTCTTTGAAGTTAGGGTTAGGGTTTTTTAATTCTTTTATACTTCTATAAGTCTTTAGTAGGTTCCCATACTTTACTAACTCCACATGGGCGAATGATGGTGAGATAAATCCACTTGTTTGAGACATGGTGAGTTGACATCGTTGCCACATGGACTTGTAGGGAATAATTGGATTGTTGCCTTATAAGGGGCATAAAATTCTCATAAAAACATTGTTTGATGAAAGAAAACCATTGCTGGAAAGTTATTGACATTTAAAATGTAATGACAACCTCCCAAAAAAATATCCTTGAGGTCAAAGACCTAAAAATTCCACTTCTTTGACATTGAATAGAAGGATTTTCAATTTTGGTCCATTAGTGTAGTTTCAGGATTTGACCCATGCTGACCCTTCTAGGTCACAAATTCTATCTTTCTCATTCCATAGCATCAATAATGCCATATAAAAAATAGGCAGATCAGTTTTTTCTATAATCCCTCCTCATTTTGGGAGGCTTTTGGTCTCCAAAAGATTTAGTTTTGAAGGAGACGAGAAAACAATTCCTCACCTTTCTCCTTGGAGTGCCATTTGGCCTTCCCCGATCACCATCCCTTTGATCCCACTCGCCAAAGTTGGTTTTTACCTCTTCTAGTCATTTTGATATTCTTATGCAAAATGATATCCTTGGGTAATTGTGCTCATGCATGTGAAGCCAAATATATAATAGAAGGTAAGACTTGGCTCTCTTCATGCTCATTGAACAATTATGGCTCATGGAGTTTCGGGGTCTCTACATTTACTAGTGAGTAAATAAGCATATAAAGTGGAAGATTGAGTTTGTAAGAATTTTGTCCTACCTTCTCCAATACTTCAAAAGGTCCATATCTCATGGACTTTATTTTATTTTTTAATCTATGTAATCTTTATGTATTGAGGCACAACCAAAATCTATCTCCTAGTTTGAAGGTCTTTTCAACCTTGTGTTGCTCATGCATGCCCTTATAGTTCTCGTGTGAATTCTTTAGCTTCTCTTGAACCTGTAGATGTGTTTGCATGATCCTATCTATGAACTTTTTGTTGGATTACTGAGAGGGGGGGTGAATCAGTAATAGATATTTTTAATCCTTTTAACCACAATATGCAAGCGTTATTTATCTTTATGATCGATATAACATTATCATCCAATAAGTGCAGAGTAAATAAACCATGAACAAATGAACAATCATACACATACACAATACACCAGTATTTTTACGTGGAAACCCAATTCAGGAGAAAACCACAAAATGTTTTTTCTTATTTGTCTTTAAGAATTACATTCATTGGAAGCACCAACTTCCTTTGTTTTCCAGCTACAACTAGACGGAAGCTCTGACCCCCTATTTTCAGGCTACAACCTGAGACAAGCTACAAATTCCCAATTCTCTGGCTACAACTAGAAGGAGGGCACAACCCCCTATGTTCTCTGGCTACAACCGGAAGGTGGCTACAACCACCTATCCTTTCCCCGTCCAACCACCATGAAATATAGGTGCCACATATAGAAACTGAATATGTCACTGTCACAACCTGTTCTGTCAAATCTATCACTGAGAAACCTGTCACTATATACTCATCAACCAATCTGATTTGATCAAATATACCTCAAACCATGTGCTAGAACCTCACTGTTATACAACCTCTATCTATATCAATAAATTCAACAACATAACTCAACTAAAATCCCTCAAATATGAACCAATACTAAACTTCAGTAGATCTGCCTTAGATCAACTCTACAGCAAGCCCTAAACTTCCAAGAGGGCATCCAATAGATCTACAAGGAAAACCCTCAACCAAATTCATAAGTTCAACACTACACATTTACAAATCATACATTTTTTTCTTCTTGTAGTGTCCTGTTGCCACGAGTTTTCTGCCGTGATTTTTCTACTGCACTTTTTCTGCCGCAATTTTTCTGCCGCACTTTTCTTGCCACGATTTTTCTACCGCACTTTTCCTGCCACACTATTTTCTGTCGCACTTTTCCTCCCACACTTTTCCTACCACACTTTTTCTGCCACACTTTTCTTGCTACACTTTTCTCTATCGATAATACCTACCCAAATAACCTTTCAAAAAATAGATATTCAATGATATTCAATAGGTGCTAATGAGAGAGCCTTTCTCTATGATTTATACTTCCATGTAGCTTCCTCAAGGGGTTACCTTCTAACCAACTTAACCCACTTTCCTTCTTTTAGGGCTAACCCACTTCTAACCACTTGTCTACTTCTAACTCACTTTGCTACAAATAGTAAATTCTCCACTTCTAGTTGCAACTAATTTTTTTTTTTTTTTTGCTTATTGCAACAACTTAACCCATGACTAACTCCTAGTTTACCCACTTGACTAGTCAACTTCTTCTAGGGGCTTCTAGAATTAATTTGACTTCTTTGACCTTCTAGATAACTCATGAGGGTTCTCCACTTCACCAGGCCATAACTCTCTAATCGTGAGGAGCTATGTGACGTTTTGCATATCATCGGAAATGGCATGACATGTACTATCCATCTAGAATAGTCTTACCTGCAAATATATTAAAATTCATACCATTATACATCAATCAAACTGAATTCCCTTAATCATACGACTGGGGCTACCAGAATTTGCTACTAGACTTGCTTCAAGGATTGACATCAATGACAACCAACCCAATTTATAAACATTTTTTTGCCCTCAATGCATCACTTGAGATTGATGCCCCTACTTTAGGTTGTACATATATAGTATTCAATGGTGATCGTGGAAATTACCCCAAAAAAAAATCAAAAGGGGACTTATTAGTAGAAGTTTGGACAATACTACTATAGAAATGTTGTATGTAATTCAAGTTTTCATCCTAGGCCCATTGTATGCATCTAGTTGTATCCTCTCAAAAGTTGAAAAAAAATAATATTCTTCTACTTCATTTTCCCATTAGTCTATGGGTGGAAGGTGGTGGATCTCTTCAATTTAACATATTTACTAGAAATGATGCTCCTTGGAATCCCAAAATGCACCTAGACCGTTCTACATAATAGGCTTACAACTTCTTGTCCTTTGATGGTCTTTTTACAAGCCTTCAAAGCACACATCTTTCTAAACTTGTTAACTACCACATATAAGAAGTCGTGCCCTCTTCTTGTCCTCAAAAAACCCCTAACAAATTAGTCCATATATATGCTTCACTATGTCTTTGTATGGATTAGAATTGGATTGACTAGTCATTTTTTCATGTTGCTAAGATTGTTGGTACAACATAATATACAACCTCCAATAAAACTAGCTACTTATTCTTGCATGTTGGGTCAATAAACGTACCCTTGCGAGTTAACCACGGTCTTCTTGACACAAATATTCCCAACAACCTTGGAAGTATGAGCCTCCCTTATTAGTTGTACTATTTCTTATTTTGGTGCACAAATCTTTCCCATATTATAGAGTAATCCATCTTGGAGATGGTAATCAACAAATTGGTGTTTTTGTTGACCCTGCAATTTTTTATGCACTCCCTTGTAGTCCTCATCTTCTGTATTCCCCTCTTTATATGCTTCATGGGTGAATGGTTCCATGTGCATAATGGCTCCCAGAGCTGTTTTTTTTTATGTTGGCAGTGTTAACAATAGATTGACCAACCTGTTGGCAATGACCTTATTATATTTAATCATTATATGAAATTGTTGTAGAAATCCCATCCATTTAAAATGTATTACTTGTTGGAGCTTACTTTAAGTCTACAAGCATTACAAACAATGATGATTGGTATGGATAATGGTCTCCTTGCCAAATAAATAATGCTTCCACTCTGTCACCGCCTACACCATTGCATAAAGTTTCCTATCATATGGGGGGTAGTTCAATAATGCTCCATGGAATAATTATTATTGATACCAAACCAGCCTCTTCTCTTGCATTAAAATTGCACCCATGGAAAACCTAGTAGCAATTCCCACTTCAAATGACTTTTGCAAGTTAAGTAGTGAAAGGATCGAGGCTTGACTAAGCTTCTGCTTCAATTCTTTAAATAATTTATGTTGATTTTGACCACACAAGAAACTCTTGCCACTGGTTATTATAGTGTGAAGTGGTGTTGCCACAACTCAGAATGATGCTACAAACTTCCTTTGAATATTTGGTAACTGCCACATAACTCCTAACTTCACCGAAATTGGAAGGAGTAGCCCATTTAAGGACAAACTCTATCTTTCCAAGATCAATCTTCAACTCACTTCCACCAATCATATGCCTCAAGTACCCCATGGATTCCATAACAAACTCACATGTCTTTATGTTTGTTATCAACTAATGTTTTTGTGGTGTCTCTAAAACTTGCTTCATATTTACAACATGCTCCTCCCAGGTAGAACTTGTTGAGGGGTCCTAAATCCCTTTAACTCAACAGCAGGAACCAAACCCGCCATCGAGGCCCAATTAGACTCTGCAGCGTTTGATAGTGGAATGGTTCTCCATATCTTGCGATCTGGCCAATTAATCGATGGGATTTACATTTTCTTGTGAAGGCTTCTCCTTCTGTTCGGACGTTCTCCTTTTTGTATTTTTTCTTATAGGTGGGACCGATACAAGATAAAAGTCGGTATAAACCAACTGGGTAACAAAGTGGAAAAAGCTTAACTACTGGATAAGGCTGAGCTTGGGATAACCCTTTCACTCTAGCATGCGGACAACAATTCTCTACCACAAGCCTAGTAATAATACATTAACCTACTGGTGTTCCAATTATTGACTGAGGTGCGATTTATCAGAAGAAAACACATATGCAATAAATGATGGCAAGAAAAATAATTCTCTTAACTCTAATCATCAATAACATAATAACACAACGATTTAATTTTCATCACTAAAGACAAGAACTGTAAAACATTGAATCATATAACTTATCAACAGATTTAGAAGCTCTTACTCGTTACAGCATCCATTCATGAGATGAAATCAGAAATAATTCGTCTCCACATCCAATCATACACACTTTTGATGAAAAACCCAAACTTGTCTCTGGTCCTAAACATGACTTCTCAAGAGAAATAGTTCTTTACAAAATCCAAAAAATGAGGGTCTTTGCAACAACCATCGACCTTTGCTAACAAGTCGATCCTCCTATTTATAACATATTATTAACTAAAAATAACTATTAAAGTGTAGCTAAGTAAAAAAAAATCGCCACAAGGTGTTTTCTTCTATCGGTCTTTCTAAAATTCATCGCATGATGTCACTTGAGTGGATGACTCTTCTCATACTCCGACCACTTGACAAATAAATCCTCGCATGTGTTAGCATACGAGAATCTATGTTGTTCCATTGGGGCGGAAATAATCTTTCTTATCTCTACAGCCTGAGCCCAATACTTGATTGTCCTGGCACTTAACTGCTGCAACATGGCTCGAGCTTTGATCGGGTGCTCCATGAACCGTCGCACCTGTCCTAGTGCCATGTCTGCCACCTTCGCTATTTCTACAGCCCATGCTGAGTCTTGTTCGGCATATGATTTGACTACGTCGTGCAAGTCGACAAAGTCATCGGGTGTGTCGAATTCGGGGAGGACGATGTCTCTCATTGCTCAGTTGATATTGGTCCAGATTTTCTCGCACTTGGCCCATTTCTCTTGGATTTCCCGATGAGGTTCCTGAGCCATTTTAACCTAATATTTGGTCGATTTCTTTATGCAGTCGATGTTGCTTTCCCTCAGCACCCAGATGTCGTGCTCTTCGACGTCTCAGCCTTGTTGCACCGCGCTGATATAGTCGATCCTTTCCACAGCTTGGTGTGCTTTCTCGTACCACCTCTCCATATCCTTGCACATCGTTGGTGCCATGAGGGTGTCTTCCTGAAGCTCGGCTATCCTCACAGTGAATAGGTGTCGTTCATCTATAAATTTGTTGTAGGCCTCCTGGAATTCACTTCTTAGGAACATCACGGCCTGTGTGGTGTCCTAGTAATATTTCGCCAAGTGGCGCAAATGTTCTAATTCCTTCAGAGCAACAACCAGCCCTCTTCGTCCTTTTTTTCTCTATCCAGGGTGGCATCTGTGATTTCCATCCCTGCATCGATAAGTTCAAATGTCTTGGCATGCTCGGTGTTGATCAATTTTTCCTCTGTGATGATGAGGATGGAGCGATCTAGAGTGATCCTCCTCTTCTTGGTGGTCCTCTGTACGATAGCTTTCTTTTTCCGATCATAAGTGATGGAATGTATGTTAGTGACTTCATCCATGGGTTCAGGGATTTGTTGATCTCCCCAGGTGAGCATATTTCCCAGGCTCTCGATGGTATATATTTGTTCAAGACTAGGTTCTTGAACTTCCTCCATGTGTTTTGAAGGCCTAGTTTTTGTTTGTTTCTCATCGAGAAGTTGAGTGCCGATTGAAATTGAGGCATCGGGGGTAGGTTTGGTACTTACTTGATAATCGATCGCTGGGACGTCGAGTTCCTGTTGTGGAGCTTCTTCTTTCTGTTCGACTGATCCTGGCTCTTCCTTTGGACTATCATCTTGGGTCTCTGGTGCATCGGGAAGTTGAGTGTCTAAGACACTTTCGACCTCTTGTTCATTCTGTGGAAGGCCCTGAATTTGAGTGTCAGGAGCTTGGGAATATGCCTTCTCTGGCTCCTTTTCCTCCGTAATTGGTACAAGAGTCACCAGGGACACCTCCAGGCTTTCTTCATCATCATAGATGTTTATCAATTCATGGAGGGGGTTTGGAGCGCTTGTTATCCCTGACGTTCTTACCATCTCTAGCTGAGCTGAAATGTCCACCGACGATATGACCTATGGTGTTGTAACTTCAAGGTCTTCTGACTCGGCGATTTCATCAATTTCTATTAGCTCTGGGTCGCTTGGATCTTCTTAGCTTTCATTTGGGTTATCGGTAGGGGACCCTGTTGTTCCTATGAGGTCTGAGTCATCTTGCAGCTGATCAATCACTCGTTGTGCATGTTCTATCATGAGAAATCCCCTTGCACATGTGTCTTGTGTCATAGGGAATCCTTTATCATGCACCAGGGCCATTGGGCCAACCTCTGTTTCTTTTGTCGCTATAATTTCTTCCCTGGATCTGAGGGCTTCCTGAGCCAATTGCTCTATGGCCATCGCCTCTTCATCCAGGATCATGTCTTTGAACCTAGTCATTTTAAGGTCGTCCATCCTTGCCACCACCTCATCCCAGTCTTGGGCATTTTCTTTGAATACTTCATCTTCAAATTTGTCATGGGCGTACGACTAGCAGGACAACACTTGCGAAGCATGTTTCAAGACCAGGCCCTTTTGATCATGATTGCAAAATTGACCTGTCTAGAATCTGAACTCTAATTGGCTTAACCCTTCTTGTTTGGCTTGAGCAGTGTCCTTCACCATGTAGAAACCTACATGGAATCCATAAGGTATGAATGCTCGCTTCTTGTCCTTGACCAGGGTGGCGTTGTAGCCTTGCAGGATGGTCTGGTAGCATATTTCTCCCACTACAAGTCGGTCAGGAACATGTGCTGGTAGGAGATGTGGTGCTCCGGTGGCCCTGAACACCCTAATGTATGTGTCACACTCGTCCAAGTACCAGTGGCCTAACTTTGATATCATCTTCTTGGCCGCAGCCGATAGTCTCGGGCATTCTTTCTTAAAAAGAATGAAATAAATTTGTGTGATGAATACATCACAGATGAGGGAGTAAGACTTTTTGTACCTATTCTCCCATAGGATGCTGAAATATATGTGGACCAGGACCTCTGCGGCATGCCAGCTCAGATTCATGCCGGCGAAAATGATTCAAGCGCACATGACATCAACCAAATATTAAGCCATGTACAAGATTGGTGTCTCTCCTTCCTTCGACATCTGAGCCTGTTGTATGTAGATGCTCAGTTGCTTAGAAATGATGGCTCCATAGTTGAAGCCGCTCTCGAAAATCGCCACTGTGTAAGCTAAGGGAATCCATGCCTCTGAAAATTTGGAGCAGTCCTTCTCCCCATATAATCGGCAGATGAGAGCCATCAAGTAGATGTATGGCTCCCTTTAATTGGTCGTCTGGTACCAACCGATGCTCCGGTTGGTGTATTTATTGTCTTCCCTCCACCATGAGGCCATCACCCGGCTAGTGTCATGGCACTCGTAGAACTTAACGATGAAATCTGTATTCAGTCACTACTCGAGGTCTCGGAGTTTGTCATATTTTTGGACCTCTACCAGAAGGAACACTCTGACACACCCACCATTGTCATCATTAATCAAACATTTATGTGTGTCTGTGTGGTCAATGAGCCACTTCAGGAGTTCGACACAAGAAAAGACAGGGGTTCTTCTAGCCACCATATGCATGTATGACCGTTGGATGTTCAGGAACACTTCGTCATTGAGCACTCTAACATCTGGATCATTGTGTGGGATGTATTTCGGGTATTCCTCCCAAATGATCTTTTTAAAGAGCTCTCCCCAATGAGGGAGTGTCGTCTTGGACCCTGTGCTTGCCTCTGTATCTCCAAAGGCCAGAGGTTGGACGAAAGGCTTCTTTGTTGATGTTTTGATGACAGGCTCCGGTCTCAACGTGTATTCCAATTGTTTTGTGACCCCTGGGGAGGAGCCTTCGCCTACCTCTGGTTCTTTCAGCTTCGACGCCCTCGGGGATCGTCTAGTGGTTGGCTTTCTTGGCGACATTGTTCCTACAACTGAAATAAACCTTCAGAAACTGTGTAAAGAACAAAACCAGATAAAAACACATGAAATGTAACCATGTAAAATCCACAGACTGGGAAACATACCTTTAAATCTTGCTAAACCTGGTTATTAGATACTCACGGGACCTCTGCAGCTTTTGAATTACTCGTCTCACTTCTTCGGATGCTCTAAATTTCCTTGCACACAGAATGATTATGCTTACCACGACTCAAGAGAATTTAAACCAGGGAAGAACTTACCATGTCACATTAGCCATTCAATTCGGGTGATGAGTGAAATTTAAACAATCTGTCGTCGAATCTATGCAACTTAAATTCATCGTGGGTTGACGACGGAGACACGGGAGTGATGTGGTAAGTCAGTGATTTCAAACGACCGTGTTGATTGACACACAAGGTAACAACTAATGTGGGATTTGGTATTAATTGGACCCTTAAATACACGAAATCTAATCATATCTAACGCTAAAATGTCCCATCATGTCGCTTTCTCAGTAGGTAGATCGGAGATTGGGGATGCGCTATTTACGTTTTTGTCGATGTTCCTCGCAAAATCTCCGACATCAATCAATCTCATCGTACAATGTTGTCGTGGCAAAGCTGACTTGGAGGTGTGACTTGGACTTAGGGAACAAAGAATGACTCGGGGTAAAACTAGACCGTATGGTTCCCCAATCTGGCAAAGACACGTGGCGTTGAAGACCGGTGACCTAATTCGTGTGTATTAATCGGAGTCAGGAATTTCTTCAAGTTGTGTGTTCTGAAACAAACCTGGGTTCACCGATGTCGAAAAGGTATCAGGGTCGACGATCGGCGATAAACCTATCACACATTTTTCTTTGGATTAGCTTCCTCGAAAAAGTCCCGATGTCGAAACGCTTCGGGGATCGGCGATCGGAAAAACTTTTTAGCATGGTCATAATGTTTGCTGCGATCCTTTTAGTTCTTCCATGATTCCTATAAGCGCGTTGGGTATCGACTATCAGTGGTATCTTATTTTTCTTTGTTAACGTCTATTCCCCTCGCCTTTTACCGATGTGAAGAGGAATCGACTATCGGAGATATCCTTATGCAAAACTTGGCGCAAAAAAAAACTTACTTTTTTCAATGCCGATGGAGATTGGGGATCGGTGACTGAGGTTTCCCGAGTGGCTCTTTTCCTTCTATGAATTCATTCTGATGTCAAATCTAAGTGTGTTGGGTGAGGTGTTTTTTTCTTTTTTTTTTGGCTTTTGATTCTTTATTCAGGCGTTAAGGCTTATTTAAGTCATGGGGTTTCATAAGTTCAAACAAACCTAAAAATCTAATGAGAGTCAAGATAATAAGCAAATCCAAACATTTCTAAAAAATGAAGTCGAATCAGATAGTGCAAAGATCAAGTGGTACCCAAAAAGTGAAAAAATGACATAGGCTTTTTAGGGTGTGTTGAGTGTTCAACAGAACTAAAGATCAAAATTTCATCTAGATATATTATGGAAAAAGAATCTATGAATCGATGCAACACAACATTCATTAAACACATAAAAGTTGATGGTGCATTATTCAAACATAAAGTCATTACTAACCATTTGAATAGACCTTGATTAATCTTGAATGTGTTCTTCCAAGTATTATCTTCATTTATTTGAACTTGATGATTTTGTATTTCAGATTTAGATTAGTAAAGTATATTGCATGTTGCAACTGACCTAACAAGCCCCCAACTTGGGGAAAATGATACTAATTATTGAAAGTGGTAATGTTCAAATCTCTATAGTTAATACACATCCTTCAAGTCCCGTCCTTATTTAGTACTAAAATAAGAAGGGAATGACATGTTGAGGTACTCACTCTTATGACTCCTTGCTCCAACAACTTTTTCAATTGTTTATTCACTTCATATAAATCTAATATGGGTTGTTTGTTTAGTGAAGGATAATCTAGTAGTAACTATATTTTGTGCTCTACTTCCCTCTTGAGTGGTATACCTTTTAGATATAGGAACACTTCTTTGTGTGCTTGTAAAACCTCTTATAGATGATGCTTTGTTCTTTCATACACCCTTCCAAGGATGTCCCCGTACCCACTAATTCGATGTATTTTTGGCTCTATCTCAATAAGAGAAGTAAAAACTTCTTACTTCAAATGATTAATCTCCTTGCTCAATGGGCACTCATTGTAGATATCTTAGACTTCTCCACACATGCATTAATGATAGAATATTTATAATACTTGACCAAGAAACATTGTGTTTCCCTTCCTATGAAGATGTCTTCCCACACATACATGGATGGCATACCAAATACTACATTGCAATCATCAAGAGGTGCAACCAAACTCATACACGCTATCCTTGCCTCTATTGATAGTAGTGACATTGAATCCATCGGTGCTTCTCATATCCTATAGTGTAAAGCCAATATTCAAGGAGGTTTTTGAATACCTCCCACTTAGTTATTAACAGGTCTCCCTCTAGCATAAGCATATTGGTGTGGCTTTCCCACCAAGTCTGTGCATTTTCTTCTAACACAAGTTTGAAAATTGTGATTTTAATGCTCCTCTTGTATATTATGCACATTAAATTAGACTCCTCTTGTTGAGTCATGGTGAACTGAAGTCATTGTCACATGGACCTATAAGGAATAATTGGAATGTTACCTTATAAGGGGCATAAAGTTCTCATGTGAACTGTGTTTGAAGAAAGTGAACCAATGTTGGAAATTTATCGACATGTAGAATGTAGAGATGATCTCCAAAACAATTTTACTTGAGGTCAAAGACCAAAAAATTCTACTTCTTTGACACTAAATAGAAGGATTTTCAATTTGGGTCCATTAGTGCAATTTTAGGATTTAACCCATGTCGACCCCTCTGGGTCGCAAATTCTATCTTGTTCATTCCAAAGCATCAATAGTGTCATATAGAAATGATGTAGATCCTTTTTTTTAATCCTCCCTCCTCATTTTGGAAGGCTTTTGGTCTCCAAAATCTTTAGTTTTGAAGGAGATGAAGAAACAATTTCTCACCTTTCTCCTTGGAGTGCTATTTGGCCTTTCTCAATCATCATCCCTTTGATACCACTTTCCAATGTTCCTTTTGACCTCTTCTAGTCATTTTAATATTCTTATGCAGAATGATATCTGTGAGTAATTATGCTTGTGTTTCTGAAGCCAAATCTTTAATGAAAGGTAAGACTTGGCTCTCTTCATACTCGTTGAATAATGATGGTTCATGGAGTTTCAGGGTCTCCACATTTACTAATGGGTAAATGAGCACATAAAGTGGAACACTGAGTCTGTAAGCATTGTTTCCTATCTTCTCTAATACTTCGAAAGGTCCATATCTGAAGGATTTTATTTTTTGTTTTAATATATGTAACCTTTATGCATTGAGGTGCAACCAAACTCTATCTGCTACATTGAAGGTCTTTTCAACCTTGTGTTGATCATGCATGCCCTTATACTTCTCATGATATTTATTTATCTTCTCTTGAATTTCTATATGTGTATGGATGGTCCTACCTATGAACTTTTTGGCCCTTGATGCATCACTTGAGATTGATGCCCCTACTTTAGATTATACATATACAATATCCAATGGTGATAGTAGTAATTATACAAAATTATTTCAAAATGGGACTTTTTGGTGGAAGTGTGGACAATCCCACTATAGGAATGTTGTATGTAATTCAAATTTTTCATCCTAGGCCCTTGGATGCATCTAATTGTATCCTCTCAGAAGTTGAACAAAATTCATATTCTTCTACTTGATTTTCCCATTGGTCTATGGGTGGAAAGTGGTGAATCTCTTCAATTTAATATCTTTACCATAAATGATGCTCCTTGGAAACCTAAAGTGCATCTAGACCCTTCCATATAATAGGATTGCAACTTCTTGTCCTTTGATGATATTCTTACAACCCATCAAATCATTCATATTTCTAAACTTGTTAACTACCACATACAATAAGACGTGGCCTCTTCTTGTCCTCGACAAAACCCCAACAAATTAGTCCATGGATATATTTTCCCATGCCTTTATATGCACTAGGGGTGGATATTATAGTCATTGCTTCATGTTGCTAGTCTTGTTGGTACAACATGATATACAACCTCCAATAAACCTAGCTACTTATTCTTGCATGTTTGGCCTATAAACATACCTTTGTGAGTTAACCACGGTCTTCTTGACACAAATATTCCCAACAACCTTGGAAGTGCGATCCTCCCCTATTAGTGGTACTATTTCTTCAATTGTTACAAAGCTTTCCCATATTAAAGAGTAATCCATTAGTTTTCCCTTCTTGTGAAGATGACATCCCTCGCATACATGGATATCATACCAAATACTACAACGTAGACATCAAGAGGCACCACATCTACTGCTATTTCATTAATGAGTTTTTCACTCATAGCAAATCTAAGCTTACATTGTTAGGTAACTTTTAACTCTAGATCCTTGTATACCCATTCCAAAGTGTGTGGATAAGGGTGATCATGCATCTCTAAACTAAACTTACTAATTGGGTTCTTTACAATGAGGTTTTCCTATGAACCACAATTGAATAGATCACCAACCTTGTTCTTCTTAATATGAATATTTATATGGAACAACTTTGTCATTTTCTTCTTCTCTTTCTGATGGAGCCT
Organism: Picea engelmannii; assembly: GCA_009831015.1. Taxonomy (NCBI): domain Eukaryota; kingdom Viridiplantae; phylum Streptophyta; class Pinopsida; order Pinales; family Pinaceae; genus Picea; species Picea engelmannii. The sequence continues at coordinate 1,744,182 of ML778077.1, read as the reverse complement.
ACTTAGGTTTGCCTCCCTTTGCATTGTTGTGTATACAATTTTCTTGTCCACGTCCAAGTTTCTTTCTAGCATCTTCTTCCTTTCTTCCACACCTAGAATATTCTTCTTTGTGGACTCCTGCTTATATTTCTCAGGATTCGGCTTTGGATGCAACTTCCAACATTTTTCTTTAGTGCGACCATCAATGTTGCAATGGTCACAATGGTTGTTAGGGTTCTTGCACACATGTATAGTGCAACAATATTCTTATTTTCCTATGTCCCCTTCTTCTTCTTGCCCTTATTAAAAGCTCCATGCTAGGATAAACCCATTGAACTACTTGTCTACACCTTTTTCTTATAAAATTTAGTGCATTGGGACTACACACATGCATCGTCAATGGTCTTGGGATTGAATAACATTACTTGCCTTCTTATGTGACTATGAAGACCATCTAGATACTCGATGACCACATCTTGAATCTTGAGAGATATTTCCAACTAAATGGATTGATTGTGAACCATGCAATGTACCCTTGTACACTCTATCCTTGTCTCTACCAATAGTAGTGGCATTGAATCCATTGGTGCTTCTCATATCCCATGGTGTAAAACCAGTACTCAAGGAGGTTAATATATATATATATATATATATATATATTAGCAAGTCTTCCTCTAACCTAAGGATATTGGTGTAGGAGTATGTGCATTTCCTTCTAACATGAGTTTCGAGAATGTTATTTTATGCTCCTCTTGTATATTATGCACAATAAAATAGAATCCTAACTATTGCAATCAATTATTCAACTCAATTGCATTGATCTCACCTTTGTAGGGCTTGATACTGACCTTTGCTTCCACTTTAAATAGATTATGACATGATTCTTTATTGTAGTTCATTTTTCAAGCTTCAATTTTTCCTTCTTTTCCCTCAATTCCTTGTAATCTATTGTTTTTTCATGAGATCCAGGCTACTCCGAAAAGAACTTGTTTTCTTTTTTTTTTCTCAAGAGTGGCCATGAGTAAAGCCATCCTCATGGAGGTATCATTTTGAGATTCCAACCTCAAAAATCTTAACTCCTAATCATCTATGTGTCTTTCCTTGTTCTCATCTACCATATCTGAGGGTTGTGACTGCTTCCTTACCCTTCTCATGCTAATATTGAGATCTACAAGGTAAATCTCTCCCTTGGATTTAGACTTTATGAGTTGGGGGAGCATATACTATGCTCAAACCACACAAACACATAAATAAAACCATTTTGATAACAATATTCTTTGTAAACCACCTTGGATATTTCAGTGCTCGATTGGCAAAAATAGAACAAAAACTGCAACTTGTGCTTAACTATGCGACTATTATTTTTGTATTTTAGTCATTTACACACTGTATATATTCTTTAACTACTAAGAAATAAGAATGAAAATATAACAATAAAGGCACACAAAAGAACACAATAAACAATATTTACCTTTGGAAATCCGATGAGAGAAAACCCAACAAGAATATGAAGGATTGTGGCTTTCTTCTTAATCAAATGAGAATACAAGGAAAATACAAAGATCATGGAATCAAATGAGAGTACAAGGAAAATACAAAGATTATGAAGTTCATTATAGAGCTATGAGACACACTATGGTATTCTACACCCCCTATGTAATGCTCTTTCTTTTGTGTCATGTTATCTCTCTACTCCTCTCTACGACTACTTTTCTACGAAGCATTAAATTGCTACAATAGGAGATGAATCATTTTCCCTCCTTTGGGCCAAGGTTTTAACACTATTTGTTAGATGTTGGGGTTAGGGTTTTTAATTCTTTGATGCTTCTAGGAGTATTTGGTGGATTACCATACATTATTTATTCCATATGGGTGAATCATGGTGAGTTGATGTCATTGTCACATTTGTAATGCATCTAGGGAGGATAATATGGGCACCTATGGTAATAAATAGACCCACTAGGTAGTTAGAGGAAATGATATAATAATAAAATATAGTTGGCATAAGCCCTTAAGAATAATCATGAGAAAGTATAAATGCACATGAGTATCATTGTATTGAAATATGTTGGATGTTATTGTAATGTAGCAAGCATGGCCTATGGAATGATTCCTTCCATAAGGAATAATTGATGGTGTTACCCCACCTTAAGGATTCTTCTCTACATTCTTGTGTCTATTATTGTGTGGGTGTATTTTGGCATTTTTGAAGTTAAGAGCCATATTCTTTATTTATCTATAAAGGTTTATTACAAGTGAGATCATACCTCTTTCTTGGGCACAATGTGGGAGAGTTTTTGTTTTCTTTTTGCATATTTTTCAAAGAAAAAAGAGGACAACAACATTTGGATCAATTTATAAAAACTTTTGTGCAGAATTCGAAGAAACTAGATATAGATATGAGTTCCTCTCATAAAAATGCCCAATTTAAAAAAAAACATCATCCAAATTGAAGTTCGGTAAGTGGAGTTATCATCGACTTAAAATCAGTTGTTTTAGGGTTTTTCCGATGATGGCCGCATGGTTTGCATATCAAGCATATTTTGATAGAGTGCCCAGATTTCAATCAAACCAATGCTAGTATTTGCAAAGTGACCATGGCTTTTTCGTAATTGTGGTCATAATAGGAAATTAGAGAAGCATCACAAAAGTTATGATCATTTTACATTAACCACCTCAAACCCTAGTCCCATAAAGGAACTACATTAAAAATAAGTGATTTTCTTCAAAACCCTAGTTTTTGTTGTGGCTTTTCTTCCCAGCAAGATGTTTTTTTATAGGAAAAGATGATGGCCCTAGTATTGAAGAATTCATAAATTTTTGGAAGAAAAAAATATCAACCTTATGGAAACTAGCTCTATACTTAAATCTAAGGGATGGCGCTACCATATGGAGGAAATCAAATTAGATATTTACATCACTATTGGAACTTCCAGATACAGAGTATGAACAAGTACTTAAATATGAGTGGTCTTATTTTGTGAAGAAGGATAATGAGATCCATAAGGGTTTATTTTCATGCACAAACTTCATATCATAGCTTTATGGATGTATTCGATAGCAAAATGTTATTATTTCTACAAACCTTAGTAGCAAGCACAATTTCATCAATGTTAATTTGGCTAAAAAATTGCAAGTTCCCACAAAACATATTCAAATCACAAAGGTTGAGGGTGAGAATGTTCAAATTTTTAAAGATTTGAATATTACCATGGATAAATATGTGTTGCATTAAGTTTTTCATGTTATAGATATGGATGATGTGGATATTGTTTTGGGATATCCTTGGATGAACTCAATTGGTACAATTAATATTAATGTGTAAAAGAAGTTTTAAAGCTTTGATACTTGAAAAAGAAAATTACATCACAGGATATTTCTCTTGCTAAGAAAGAAGGGCCCAAGTGGGCACCTAAAGAAATCCTTGTAGGGGAACTAATTGCAATGCCTAATGACACATTAGATGAAGAGTTCGATGTTGAATTAGAAGAAGAACCTGCAAAAACACTTGAATAAAAGACCCAATAAGGGTATAAAAAGGCAAAAGAAGCTAAGGCGCTAAATGGCTAAAAGGAATATCTTGAAGAGTCTTAGAAATAAGAAACGATCGCAAAGATTGTTGTATATCACCAACTACACCACCCAGAGAAACAACAATCATCAAGGAAAGGGCATGAGTGTCAGTAAACTTATTATGGACCAACATGGAACCATAAAGGAAACCAATGTGGAGGCACATGGAGGACTAAAAGTAATGTATGGAGATATTAGAGTAACACAATGACAACCTAGAACTCAAGGAGCAACCAGAATTAACATCGTGGAGGAAAGGCCATAGTTGGACCCCATGTCGACATTTCATTAGGATGGATGGATGCTTATGAGTGGTAATAGTTGGCTACATTGTTGAGTAGGTCATATTATATGGCTTCTTCCCATGTTTTGGGGATGAAACAAGTGAATGCAGATGGAATGTAATGTACCTAGGGAGGATAATATGCGGTACCTAGGGAGGTACCCAAGGGGATAATGAATGTAATGTGGCCATAATCATGGAATAAGCCCACTTGGTAATTGGTCGGTAATAAATAGGCCCACTAGGTAGTTAGAGGAAATAATATAATAATAAAGGGTAGTTGGCATAGGCCCCTAGGAATACTCATTATAAAGTATAAATACACATGAGTATCATTGCATTGAGATATATTGGATGTTATTGTATTTTAGCAAGCATGGCTTGTGGAGTTATTCATTCCATAAGGAGTAATTAATGGTGTTATCCTACCTTAAGAGTTCCTCTCTATATTATTGTGTCTATTATTGTATGGGTGTATTTTGGTATTTTTGAAGTTAAGGGCCATCTTTTCTCGTTATCTATCAAGGTTTACTACAACATGGACTTGTAGGGAATAATTAAATTGATACTTTGTTGAAGGCATAACATTCTCACTTGGACTATGTTTAAAAAAATGAACCATCCCTAGAAATTTATTGGCCTATACAATGCATTAAGGACCTCCAAGGCAATTGTCTTCGAGGTTAAAAACCCCAAAATTCCACTTCTTTGGCCCCTAACCAAAGGATTTATAGTTATGCTTTGTAAGTGTGGTTTTAGGGATCCAACTTAGATTGAATTTCTAGGTCCAAAATTCTATCTTCTCCATTCTAGAGCATCAATAAAGGCATATAATAACTATATGGATACATTTTGGATCAATGGGGGTTATAACACTACCTCTCTTTCACTAACTTGGTTGTCCTCTTGCAGTTGAGTTGGGGGGTATTGATTTCATTGGAGATATAACAAATTGATATAATTAAATCAAGTGGTTTAAAGGGGAGAGGGAAAGATCAAAGTTTTAGACTTTTTGAAATGCTAACTCGTGTACAGGTTAATTCATACAAAGACAAGAAGTCAATCACATTTTCTCTTGGTTAATGAATTTTCAACACAGGGAATTAAAGTGGTCCCATCCTTACTATAGTAGTGTACACATAATTATACCAAATATATCAACTCCTCACAAGCGAGTATAAGGATTGTTGCTTTGGAAACAAGGGATATTTATTACAATATGAACATAATCTAGGAGGCTAGGTGGCAGGGTTAGTGAGGTAAAATATTGACACTCTCTCAAACTAACCACTATTATTCAATCACCCATGTTCATATATATTGGATTGCTTCTAATCATTGCGTATGTTGGTTCTAAAGTCATTTATCCATTTATATTTATTCTTAGCATATTTTTCTTCTATGAAGATTGTGATTCTTTGTTTCAACAGTGTTATCTTTTCAGTAAGCCAATCTATGTTACTAGTTATTTTTCTTATCCATTGATGCCTTTCTCTACGACTCTTGTTCCTAAAAATGAACTACAAGTAAATACATTAACCTATTAGTTTGTTAACAATGATCATAACAACAAACCTTGCTTCCCTACCCTCTTATACAATAAATTTCCCTTGAAAGGTGCCATAAAACCAAGCCAAAAGGTGTTTTCTCTCGTAGGAAATCTAAAGGTGATAGACCACATAAACAAAGGAAACACAAGGTGGGTGGTAGCAATTATGATGGAAATTTTTTTCACAACATTAGATATTAAAAATGATAAAGGCACCATAAAATAAATACAAAGATTGACATTTGATTTCAATTCACGAGTTTGCCAAGGAAATAGAATCATTGTGTATTGTAGACATGAGTTCCTTAATTGATCTTTGATTATAAGGTTATTTTCTCTTTACATCTAAATATCTTAATCACACTTGTAGTCGTATAACTATTTTCCAAGCTACAATGACATATTAGTGGGTATTGAGAGATCTCTTCATTGGAAATATAAAAAGGAATGAACACATTTTGACTACCCAAGGAGGAAAAGTTCATTCCTTGGTTGAGTATGTCAAGATCCATGTCCCAAATCAAAACCATAACATGAACACTAGGAAGAGTGATGAGATTCAGTGTGCAAAACTTTTGAACTAGGAAAAAGGCTCAGAAACTATTGAGTCAATCCTGCATATTGCAAGGAATAAGGATACCTTCAAGATCAATTAAAGTATGTGTAAAGGATTGCAACCAACACTAATATTTAGAGGGAATAATCATAGGTTAACCATTGCATCAAACATTTGGGAGGAATTTTCTTTGAACATCGACTTCACTCTAACCAATTGTGTGGAGATTGAAGAGAAATTCAAGCATCAAGGCCCCTTTCTTTTTATCTTATATGAAGGATGCTAGTTTATATGAATATAGTTCATAGTATCCTTATTATAAACTAGAGTTCATAGTATACTAAATGATAATAATATGAAGGATGGTAGTTTATCTTTGTTTAAAGAAGTTTAATATAGGGAGTTTAATGATTATATATTTATACTAAGTTACCCATTCTATGGCCCAATGTGAATGAGATGTATAATGTACATGCTCAATATTGACTTGACATGTAACATTAAAAATAAAAAATAAAACAAATAAATATTTGAATGTTGACCCCTAATAAAAAACTGAAATATACAGGGGCGACAGGTGCAGGGGGGAGGGGGAATATTGTGCAGTCCTGGAGGAAATATAGTTGCACATTACACATGGGGTCTAGGGACAGTTTCAAATAACGAGGCAGAGGCTTATGGTCTTTTTGAAGGCATTAGACTAGAAAAATACATGGGAATATCCAAGTTTATAATAATCAATGATTATATGTTGATAATAAGGGCTATTATTAAAAATTCTAACATTGGGGGCAATGTTATCTTTGGTATTTTGCATCGTTTTCTCACACTTATTAAGGATTTCAAAAAGCACTCCTTGTATCACATTAAGAGAGACTTAAACAATGAAGCTGATAATTGGGTCAAGGTAGGTTCACGCCTCCACAAAGGTTTATGTATTTTGAATGGGAGGCAATTGTAACACACTCGACCCCGAAAGTACCTTTTTAAGGGATGGAGCACCAAAATTTCATTTTTTTCATTCATCTCGAATCCTCTTCCCAAGATCTCCATCACCTTTTGCTCGTCAAGAGATTTCCAACAACTATTACCATGCTCAAATCCGAGCTCTGGATTGGAAGTGATGCTCTTTCGAAGTTCTTCAGGCATCATTGGTCAAAGGCCACGTGGGTTCACCTCATTCGTACCATCCCACCTGGTACGGTCTCGACCGAGGTCATCATCCTTTAGCGATGACATGGCCACTGGAGGGGCGGTTACAAGGAATGTTCCTCGTGTCTTCATGATTACTAGGCCTTCGGTCCTTCCTCCTTCCGGTTCAGGTCTGAAACACTCCCAAAGTCCCAAAGTCCCAAAGTCCAAGAGTTCCCTAACACTTATGTATCTATGGTGGAGATTAATCTATCGTTACATTCAATGGCTGCGATTTGCCCTCTCTAAACGCCTAGACTTAAGGTATTTCGACGTTTGACGCTTTGTCATTGAATGCCCTTTTCTCTATTTGCATATCCTCTGGAGTCTCGAAACCCCGGAATCCTACCATGTGGCTCCGAACCTTCAGCCCTTTCGACTTATCCAATACACCACCCCAAAACCTCTGAAGTTCCAAAACCCTGGACTCCTGAAGGGTCCACACTTACACATGGTGGTGCGTTAAATTCAAATGCAGGGGTAGGTAGGTTTGGGCCTTCGACCCATTAACCCCAATGTTCCAACATGCCAAGTTCCCCGAAGTCCCGAACTCCCAGTGTCCCGAGTACTCCACCAAATTTTAGGCCAAGCGAGCATATGCCAGGGGGGATGACACATGGCAAAGGGCATATATGACATGTGGCCCCATCAATGGGTGACACATGTCACATTCCAATTGGAATATAAGTTTGGTAAAAGGCACGAATCAAGATGACACATGGCATGTCGAACATGGGTCCACGTCACCTTAGGTGACGTCAGCGTGCCACGTCACTCCAAACTAACAACCTTCGGGAGTCTCTAGTTTCTCCTTCTTGCAAAATAACCCGAAGCTCCGAAGCCCTAACTCCCGTCAACAACCTCTCAATACCCCTTTTATCCCATGGTCGAGATAGGTGCACATAGATCCATAGATCTACGACCTTCGTTGCTTTGCGACTTTGGAATTTAGGAGCTTGGCTATCCAGTTTCCTTTTTACTCCTAGAGTGGTCAACACCGAATTGACCATGGTCTAGATCCAACGGTCTGGAGGGATCTCGATGGTCCTCATCGCTTCACGACTTCAACGTTCGGGGATTTCGCCTATTTAACACTCTTATTCTCCCATAGTGGTCAATGTCGGATTGACCATGACGTAGATCCAATGGTTAGGGAAGATCCTGAAGCATCCTTGGATCGTCGGTTCTCGTCACTTCATGAGTTCGGCGTTCGGGGGTTCCACCCGTTTAAAACTCCCTTTCTCCTGGAGTGGTCAACGTCGGACTGACCATGATGTAGATCCAACGATCATGGAAAATCCTGAAGATCCTCAGATCTACAGCTCGCGTTACTTTACGATCGGGAAGTGGATTAGGGTTTAATGGTAAGACAGGTCCCATGATCACAGTTAAGGGAACTTCTGGATGTCGGTCAACCTCACCGGTAACCGTACCAGCAAGTTGTCTTCGGTTGGTTTCGAAGGTTGTAAAATCCTAACATCCCGAAGCTCCGGACTCCCAGAGTTCCGAAGCCAAAATAGCTTAGCTCCTTTTGGACCTAGCAAAGGGTTCCAAGGTCTTGGTCATGTGGATCCCATGACAAGTCTCAGGGTTGTATGCTCAACTCTTAGCCATGATTTAGTTAGGGTCGTGGACATGAGCCCTCGGTCATACAAACGAATGGTTTGAAGGAGGCGCCCTCCCTCCACAAAGCTCGAATTCAGTAACCTGTGAAGATAAATTTGAGGGGTCGACAGGACTGAAGTATTCCAATGAAATTTGAGCCAACTCTTACATTACAAAAACAATCCCTGGGAAAAATTCCCTTAAGGATTTTCCAACCAATACATAAATCGTAATCTTATTCTTAAATTCATTTGCAGACCCACATCTAAAAGTTCTCCTGCTGCTAAGCAGAGGCAAATAGAAACCATTCAAATACAAGGGTTCACAGAGAAACAATAAACATTTCTAATAATTAATACAACAATGCAAATTTTAGTCATAGACAGAGACATCCAACCACTCATTTCAATTCTATAACACGGTTAAGGAATACTTATCAATAAACTAGATAGTGAAGCAATTGTTGAGAGGGGTGCCCATTTCCACCCAACCGTATGCACAACAACTCCTAGACGAATTTATCGTTGCCCATCCCCTAGCTAGATCATGATGTTGTGAGAGAGACTCTTCCTTCTTGTTCAACGATAGTCATGGACAGAGGCCACTCTCCTCCTCCCATAGGAACTTGGAAAAACGATTTTCTCCCCACCAAGCAAGGGGGCCTACAACGAGTGCTTTCTCAGTCACTCGTCTTCTCTGCAACCCTGTTTATCAGCTTGGTTTGAAAATGCTACCAACAACTTCTTCCACCTAGAGCAAGCTTGTTTTTCAGTTGTCTTTGGAACCAGAGAGTTGCACACGCTCTTCCCCTTCAAGAAAAGTGGTCTCTCCACTCATCTTCTTCACAAATTCCCCCTTCTTTCCACAAATCCCCTTCTTTTCTTGCCTTCCTTAGCAAGATTGTGTGGGTCTGAATTCCCATTTCGTGGTCAGGTCAGGACATTTTCTAGATGGTTACTTTTCCCATCTCCTCACTGACTCTTGAGGAAGACTTCCCAACTACCAGCCTGATTGGTAATTTATTTATGGGTCAGAGGATTGTTCTGGGTCTGAATAGTTTAAATCCAGTAAGGTATTGGTCTGGTGGGGGTCATTTCAACCATTGTTGGTTCCCCTCACCATCTCTCTCATGCATCATGATCTACCTTGGCAAACCCCTCCAACAATTATGCAACAATATCCATTTTATTTAATAACAAAAATACATACATTGCCTTTTATAACAAAAAGGTTCATCAATTCCAACATCCACACATATTTAGTCCGCCCATAGTCTTTTGGCAAGTTATAGTTATATTTAAAAGTTGGGGGAAACACGGGTGTTACAACAATGATGGCTTTGTATTCCCTAATGACTATGGAAGGTGCAATAAATTGTTGGAACGTTTGGCAGGGTATAACATTGATTAGGCCACGATTCTCACATACCTCTAGCCTTGGAATCGAGGGAAGCAATCATTTCGTTGCATGAAAAGGTATTATCTCTAGCAGCATAGACATGTTTTTTTTGTTATTTTTCTCCAGTGGTGTTTGCGGAAGGTGTAGTGTGGAGGGGCTCAATATCAAGGTTGTGGAGGGTCTTTGCGGTGGAATCGCGACAATCCTAGTTGTCGATTGATCAATGTTAGGATTGAATGGTTTTTTGTATAGGTTATGCCTAGTTTCTTGTCCCCTCACCCTTCTTCAACGCATTTTTACTCACAAATTTAAGTTATTTTGACTTTTAACCATTAAATTTTATCGTTCTTATGATTTATTTTGCTTCTGGAGGAGGTACCAAAGATGGGTTGTGGTTTGGTGACTTATAAATAAACATTAAAAACTTAAATGGGTTTTCTGATTCTGAACTGAGCTCCCTCGTGACTTTTTTTTCTTTTGCAGGAGGTTATGATGATGGTTTGTGGTTTGATGACATTGAAATATCCAGTGGGTATTTAAATGGGTTTTCTTCTTGCAAGTTGAGGTTCCATGTCAGTATTTTTCTAGTCCCCCCATGTCAATTTGGACCGTAAATCAATTGTAGACTATTGAATGACACTGAGCATTTATGCATAGTTGATTTAATCAACTTTGGGAATTGGGTGTATTCTGGAAGAGGTTTCACAAGTAGACCATGGCATGGTTCTTTCAAATGCCCTCATAGAGTTTTGGTCCTCATTCGAGGCATTGGGTCTGTAATTAAATGTCATGATTTTCTCTTAACCCTAGTCATTTTATTTGGGTCCTTAGGTGGGTTATTTGTCTATGGGTTGTAGTCAACCGTTTTCTCTCCTCCGGCTCATATTAGCAATTTGGAAAAATGAACAATTGACAGGTTGTTGGAAGATACCAAGTACCCTGGCATTTTGGGTTCAGTCAACATTGGAATTTGGGTAATTTATGGAAATAGGACTAATAGTATTGGGAAGCGAATTTTCCATATTCTTGGAGCGACATCAAGCACATTTTGCGCAGACACGAATATATAATAGAAGGTAATAATGTGGACCTCAAACAAATCATGGGTAGAGTAGGGACTTTGGACCATATTTTTGCATCTATCCTACAACAAATTGAACTTATGGAATAGGGATTCCAACAACTAAGGTCACTGGTGATGCCTCAACAATCACAACATACATCCATTAATCAAGTTTCTAGGATTGAAGAACAAGGAGACTGTGAATCAAAGTTTATGGAAGTTGAAAGAAATTAACCAGACTAAGATAAAGTGCAGGAAGCACCAGACCAAGAATCTGCCCATCAATAGATGTACTACAAATGTATTTTTTGTTAGGTCGGTTTATTAAAGTAATTTGCAGTCAAACGACTTGGATGTATACCCTGGACTTTGTTATGTATTTCAACAAGATATCAATAGCAGACTTAATAGGCCTTGAGCCAAATTTTGTAGAATTTTTTTATTGTTGATTTGTTTCAGTTTCAGTTAAAAGAAAAACTAAAATGTATATTTTTTCCAATGAAAGCAATGTAGGATCTTCCCTCTTAATGGTAGTTAGTAATCCCAGAGGACTTCACCAGATTTAAACTTGTCACCCATGGCCTCCTTGTCGGAAATATACCTGGGCAGATGGTCCAACTGATCGAGCTAACCCTTAGGGCTTGAAAACCTATCATACATACATACATATAGCCTAGATGGTTAACTTTATTAGTGCAAACACACTATTTCAAGGTAGAGTATGGTGAGAGGTCTCTAGCTCTAGTCTAATTAAGGTTTGAATTCAGTTGAGTCCCACTGGGTTATCAATTGGGATTATGACTAAACATCAAGTTGCCCTCCATTTGGATATTCTAGGGAGGAGGGAGGGATCCCAAGAGGGTTTCCTTGGAAAAAAACAAACTAATTTAAGGTCACAACCTATCTAGACTTCAAATTGACATATGAGCTCCATCAATTTTTGACCTGAGCTTGTGCTTTGAAAAATCTGGGATCTACCCTAGGTAACATCCTTGGAATGAGGGGATCTCTCTCTCTCTCTCTCTCTCTCTCTCTCTCTCTCTCTCTCTCTCTCTCTTAGTACAATACACACACACCAACATGGTGAGAGAGAGAGTGAGTAACATCCTAGTATGGATGAGCTACACAACATTCATGCTTATAAAATAAAAAATTTGTAATGTAATTTTTTTAAAGAAAAATAATATTAAACATAACTTGATATATATTCACACACCAATGTTGATTCATCTTAATTAGATATCATTTAAGCATTAAGAGATTTGTATCTAATTTGTTAATCCCTTTCAATGTCTAATAAATTTGGGATTAATATGGATCTATATTGATTTACTTTAATTTCAAAAATATAACTAATCGACTCATACGATAGAGATGCAGATGCTTATAAAGAGTCAATAATTTGCTAAAAAAATATAAGATCATATTTCTATTGTAATGTCCCCTGACCCAACTGAGGAACATTACAATGCGGAATAACTCATAAATTAAAACTTTCTACTAATAAATAGGTTTCCTGTAGCTTTCAACTACATATTACAGCAAAAAATAACTAATGTCTATTACCATTTATTTCATGCATTTACAACAATCTATAACAGACATAATGCAACTAACAACTCATTTCAACAACATATAAATAATTATTGGTTACAGAGTTAATGCACAACAAATAAACTCATAATACAATACAACAACAAGATAAAACACTTATCTTTAAAATAGATATGCAACCAGCTTCTTGGGATGGATGTTCCACCCAACCATAGACTGATTGTTCCAAATCTCAACAACCAATCATCCCTGAGCCGAGGCTAGTAATCTACAAAAGAGGGTGGTCTCCCATTGTCCACTCACAACTCATAAAACTCACAACCCACTGGTATCTTCCTACAACTATCCTGATTTTCCACCAACTCTCTTCCTCTTGACTTGTCCAACCCGAGGAATGTACCCCTTCACTGATCTCAATCCCTCGGGCGTCCCATTCGTTTATTAGGGTCTCTCTGGCACATGTAGCTAGGAATATCTCAGCTGGGAACTCAAGGGAACTCACTGCTAGGAATCTCTCAGCTGGGAACTCAAGGGAACTCACTGCTAGGAAAAACTGCCAACAAACAATTGTTGTTTCAGTGCAACTCACTCAGGAGTTCACTCTTCRGGCCTGACAACTTGGCTCTTYAGTCTTCAGCTCTGATATGCTTCAAATATGATCCAACATGCTCTAAAATTTTCCTTCCATGGCTGCACCAATTCCAAGTTCTCKTTCTTGCTCCCCTTGTTSCTCATGCCTCAAAAATTGAATGTGTAAAACTGTTGTAGCTACCCATATGAATTTCCTCTCTTTGGCTTACTTGTTTGACTCACACACTTCCCCATGCTAATTGTATTCAACCCCCATGTGTCCAATAACTTTGGGATGTGACTGCTCACACCCACCCTCTTACATGTATTCAATGATTAGCTTTGGGAACACTCAATCAAAAATTAAAAGGTTCACATATCAATAAAAAGTTTAGGAAAATGGGTTGAATTAATATACATGGGTAATTCCCCTTGGACCCCTCTTGGCCATTCTCTTAGACTCTCCCCTCTCGTGTGGATTAATTCAACCCCCATATATGTCCATGTCCCCTTAGCATTTGGCATCACATTTTATTATTAAAACATAGAATGCAATTCACATATTACACCGCTTGGACGTAGCCACATATTAAATTTACATTAAGCATTAATTAAATTGGTGATTATAGTGGGGATGTTAAATTCCTTCTCCTTGACAATTGTGCATCGTCCTCAGTGCACACTATGTCGATATACATATATGCAAATTTACATCACAACACTTACAAAATAAAATTCTACAATTTTACAACTCCAACAATAGTTCCAACCATAATCTCTTGTTCCACTGAACTCATTAACCCAAGGAATGCATCGTTCGTTTATCAGGGCTAACCCAAGGGATGTACCATCCGTTTATCAGGATTAACCTAAGAAATGAGCCATTCTTTTTATCAGGATCCTCAATGTAGTTGGCTAGGACTTCCAACTCTCGCTGTTCAAAATGGAGTATTGCATTCTATTTTCTAGAAAATTGTCAAAAAATTGTGGGTATTCTTCCCACATGTTTTCTTCATTCTCCCATGTAGCATCTTCGGGACCGTAGTAGGTACATTGAACCTTTACCAGTCCTGTGGCCTTATTCCTTAGCACTTCAACTTTTCGATCAAGGATGTGTACTGGTTCCACCCAGAAATCCCCTTCGTGCTCCACTTGGATCACATTCCAATCAATTATGTGGTTAGGGTCAGGTACATATTTCTTTAATAATGAAACATGAAATACTTTATGCATTCTCATAGATGCAGGTAATGCTATCATATATGCAACTAGCCTTATATTTTCTAAGATTTCAAAAGGTCCACAATATCTTGCTACCAACTTTGGGCAACTTCTTAATCTTAGCGAACTTCTTTTCACCTTCACTTTTAAGAACACATATTCGCCCACTTTGAAATCTCTAAACACTCTATTCTTATCTGCATAACTTTTCTACCTATCCTGGGAAACTTTTAAATTTTGCTTTATCTTTTCCATCTGCTCTTTCATTTCCGTCAACAAATCTAGCCCAACATCTGCTTTATTTGTTGGATTATCCCAACGTACTAATGTGTTACACTTTCTTCCACATAATGCCTCAAATGAACTCATTTTTAATTAGGCATGATACCCATTGTTGTAGGTAAATTCAACCAAATGAATATAATTTTCCCACTTTGATGGTTGGTCCCTCACATACATTATGAGCATGCCCTTAATTATCATGTTAGTCCTTTCTGTTTGTCCATCTGACTCTAGATGATACGTTGTACTGAGATTTAAAATTATCCTAAAGCCCTTGAACAATTGGAAGTAAACTTTGGATCTCTATATGAAAATATTGCCTTAGGCACCCCATGTAGCCTGACAACTTCTTTCATGTAGATTTTTGCAATATTTGGTGCCTTATGTGTTGTCTTTACTGGAATAAAATGTGTTACCTTAGTTAATTTATCCACCACCACCATGATGGAATCGTGTTGCTTCATTGTTTTGGGCAACTTTGTAATAAAATCAACTGTAACAACTTCCCACTTCCATTCTGGAATGGGCAATGGATGTAGCAGCCTAGTTGGATGCCTATGTTTAGTATTCACTTTCTAGCACTCTAGACATTTGACTATGTAATTAGCCACTTCTTTCTTCATTCATGGCAAAAAATATTGGCTTCTTACAACTGCAATTGTCTTCTGATATCCCAGTTGCCCGACATATGGCACAATATGCATTTCCTTTAGAGATGCAATTTTCATCTCACTAGAATTTAACACATATACTTTATCTTTGTACATGAGAACTCCATCTTCTTTCAACTCATAAGAATTAAATTTATGTTGTAAATTACCTTGTTGTAATGTTTATTTTACTTTTAGATATTGTTGATCTGAATTTTCCACTGTAATGATTTGATCTTTCATATTAGTCTTGTACACGCTGATGGTTGCAACATGCACTTCACAAGCCCTCCTGCTGAGCGCATAAACCACTTGATTCTCCTTGCCTTTTATATGGTTAATTTCAAAGTCATATTCGCTAAGGAATTCAACCCATCTAGTTTATTTGGCATTTAATGTTGGCCATCCAAACAAATGCGTCAGACCACAGTGGTATATCCTTGGCTCGAATTTCTTCCCCATAAGTTAATGTATCCACATTTTTAATGCATGTACAATCGCTGCTAACTGTATATCATGGGTAGCATAATTCCTCTCATGCTCTTTTAATTTTCTGGACTCATAACATACCACATGGTCTTTTTTACTAAGGACTCCACTGATCCCTTCCTTGCATGCATTAGTGCGCACAACAAAATCTTCATCCGGATCTGCAATCTTCAATATTGGTGCACTTGTCAATATGTCCTTCAACCAATGAAAACTCTCTTCACACTTGGAATTCCATTCGAACTTCACTCCCTTCTTTTGCAAATAAGTGATTGGGCTTGCAATCTTTGAGAATCATTTTATGAATCTTTGGTAATAACCGACAAGACCCATGAATGATCTGACCTCTATCATATTCTTTGGTGTTGGCCATCCTCTGATGGCCTCTATCTTCTCAGGATCAACTTCTATCTCTTCTATTGAAATTATATGCCCCAAGTAGTGAATCTTCTTTTGATAAAAGATGAACTTACTTAGCTTAACATACAATTTATGATCTCATGTTCCTCTTCTCACTTAGAATAGATGAGTATATCATCTTGGAACACAATTACAAACTTGTCCAGGTACTCCCTGAACACTCCATTCATCAAACACATAAAAACAACTAGGGAATTTGATAGTCCAAATGGCACTACCACGAATTCATAATGCCCATATCTTATTCTGAATGATGTGTTGTTGATATCTTCTTCCTTTATCCTCACCTAATGATAGCATGATTTCAAGTCA
The DNA here is from genome assembly GCA_009831015.1 of Picea engelmannii. Lineage (NCBI taxonomy): Eukaryota > Viridiplantae > Streptophyta > Pinopsida > Pinales > Pinaceae > Picea > Picea engelmannii. The sequence continues at coordinate 1,727,487 of ML778077.1, read as the reverse complement.
ATCTTGGAAAACATTTTTGCTCCTTTCAATTGATCAAACAAATCATCAATCCTTGGTAAAGGATATTTGTTCTTTATGGTGACCTTATTCAGTTGTCTAGAATCAATACACAACCTTAAGGTTTTGTTATCACATGAACTTGTCAGAGTCATGTGGGTTTGTGGTTTCTACCTAAGTTTGTAAATTCTGCCTTGTCTCTCTCCTTTTCGCAGACCAAGTCTTAAATGTTCCCCCCTTCGATCGATAAAATTGTTTTATGTTTCCCCTTGTTCGTTTGTGCGCCCTGGTCTCCATGTTCTCTCAGCTCACAGCCAGTCGTCCAAATTCTTAATCGTGCAGGCCACAACCATGAACACAAAGCACAACTTTCTTAAAAAATATGTTTCGAGATTGAAGCATTAGCAAAAGACAGTTTAATCCTTTCAACGACGAAGATTCCAAGAACAGTCTAGATCAACGACTCATGGGCATTTGGGAGTGCAAACTTGCACGAAGTATAGCACCAGAGAAAAACGTCCCGAAGTGAGTATGAACCGTTGATCTTAGAGGGGGGAGGTGGCAGTCGATCCAAGCCTTCAAGGAAATGAGCTTTGGGAGATTTGAAATGAGAAATGCTTAGAAGTCCCGAAGACCCGAAGCCATTGAAACGCTGAATTTGTCGAAGGCCCGAAGTCCCAAAGGCCCGAAATGGATCTGAGTCGTTGATTAGCCAGAGCCACGTGTTGTCAGATCCACAACTTCAGGTAAAAGCGCATGGAAGAGTGAGCAAGATTTGAGTTTTGGTTTTCCCAGAGCCCAGAGACCCGAAGTGGATCTCGGCCATCCAAATCCAGGAACCACGCGTCATCAGATCCTTATCTCCGGAGGTTTTTCTTAGGGCAAATATAGTTTGAAGTTTGAAAGGTTCGAAGGCCAATCCGCGAAGCAAATCTTGGTTGTTGTTTTGAAGGGAAAGATCTGATCTGTCAATCTAAAAAGCATCAGAACTGAGCTATTGATCAGAGGGCCTAATCTTAGATCGCAAGATCAACGATCACGCCAAATTGTGGGGTCGGAAGGTGCGCACGTTTTAAAATCTCATGGGCAGGCCGCAATCAGAACCGTGGTTTTTTGAAAGGGGCGCGTGGCAGTTCATGGTGAATTGCGGGGAGAAAATAAGTTTTCTTTCAAACTGTCCTTGGCTGCACCCGCAATCACGCAATTACGTGAGGTCATGGCCCGAGGTCACAAGTGTGAAGGGGTGATGAAGAAGGAGATGGCACCTGAGGCTTGAGATTTCAGAAGCACAAAAGAGGAAGGTCGTGGTTTTCATAGGACCTGTAGTAAAGAGCTGCCAACAACACATGACAACCCCTGAGCATACGCTATCAGATTGCCACCTGCAAAGATGGCATTGGTCATAGACAAAGACCATTCATGGCTTTGAGGTGTCAGGATGGACTCGCATAAGTCATTGGCACCGTTTGAGAATAGTTATGCGTGTCAGGCCCAGTTCTAATTCCGACGAAGGCAGTTACTAAGAATGAGAGCGGTGGTTGAGACCTTGTCTCAGCACATAAATGGAAAGACAGAGAAGGTCCAGACGAAGAGCTCGCGTCTGACAACAGAAGACAGTCTGCACAACCTGACAGAGCGGGTGCCGACTAAAGGCTTTGAAGGCAGTGATCTGATCACATTCCTGGTGGTTGAGGCATTTTAGTATATATAGGCAGTTTTGATATTTTGTTAAGGTCGAATGGTTGAGCTAGGCTCCCTGATATTGTAATATTTTGATTAAGAACAACTGGTTCTCTAGTTATGTATGTGTTTTTGAGACATCTTGGTTAATCTAAGTCAACTTTCTTATTCCATCTTATTTGCCTTTGATACTGAGAGAGTTCATGTTTGATTGATTCACATGGATTGTTGTAACTGTATTATGATAAATGTTTGATTATAATACGGTTATGATTTCTTTCAGCTTCCTTGAAATTTGAATCCAAGAGGACCTTGTGTTTAAGTTTTTCCCCCTTAGGCTGCTGGAAAATCTGATGTTCATAGCGAACCTCTACACCTTTCTCACTAAATCTTCCTCCTACTCACCCTTACTCCAACTTACTGACTGAAGTTTATTCAAGACCTCAATGGCTGGTGCAACCTAGTCCAGATTTCTAAGTTAGAACGCTATTATTATTGAGTTTTCTCCATTTGACCACTCAAAACTCAATTACCTGTGACATATAAACTGATGGGTACTGGGCTTACCTTCAATACAATCTGAAGGTGACTTCTAGTGCTAATAGTTATGGCGTCGTTGTCGGGGAATGAATTGAAGACTTTTCCCTGGGTATAACGACAACAAGCTTATGATTCTGAAGGTGCATCAAATATCAGAACCATTGAAGATTGCATTTGTACCTGGCAACTCCACTGTGTCGACTCCACTTTTTCGGTTGTGGCTGCCTCTAGCACACCCGAGTTGACCCAGAGAACTTTTTTGAGAAGGATTTTAGCAACCGCTTTCTCAACTTGAAAGTTCCTTGGGAGATTGACAAGGATCAGATCTGGTCTTTGATGGTGAACAAAGACCAGACACATTCAGAATGCATATCATTCACCTGGTGACTCCATGATTAAAGGATCGATTGGCAACTCCACTGGTTCGAAATGGAAAGAATCTTGGCTCGGAGGTATGTTCCTTTTCATTTATCCTCTGTTCCTGGTTTTCCTAATGTTGTTCCTACTCCAAATGAATGGGGTGATTATTTGCCCATATTTAGAGAGCGTAAAGAGGACAACCCTGCTCAGCATCTCCTTGAGTTTCATGAACTCATGCATCAATGGGAAATACATCATGAGGATGTATTATTAAAGATGTTCACGGTCTCGTTAGCAGGAGATTCTCACAATTGGTACCACTCCTTACCCCTTGCTAGCATCTCCTCCCTAGAGCAGTTTCATGCGGCTTTCAATGGGCATTGTCAAAAGTTTTATTCCTCTGAGTTTATTTATCATAACTGTTGTAAGGAATATAATGACTGTGTTCAGAATATAGCATATTCTGATGCAGACTGTGAGGATGAAGAAGATGCTTTGGGTGAGCTGGTGGGACTGGTAAGATCACTTTCTGCAGAAATAGAAGAAGTAAAGGTAGATTTTGCTTGTCGATCTTATGAAGAAAAAGTAGAGGATATTCTGGTCCCTGAAACATATGTTCTAGGCAGCCCTGCTTATAACGAAGAAGTGATGTCAGATACTGACCAAGAGAAAACAACTTTTGACAGATATCCCAACGAAAACGATGAAGAACAAAGCTTTTCCATGCTCCCAAATATGATTGCTGACAATGTTGATGATTACATAGCCATGGATGTATTATTTTCTACCCCTGATACACCTATTGTCTCAGATTTGGAGGAAGAGATAATGGTGGTGGAGGATTCTTCTTTTTTCCTTCAAGAGGTTTTCCATATTGTATTTATACCTAGGATCGAAGAGAAGAATCAAGAGGTCACTCCTTTTTTGCAAGATGGAGTCGTTTTGCGCTCACCCCTCTTTAATGAGTGTTCAGATGAAGAGCAACAACAGATCTCCACACTACATTTTGCTGACTTGAGGAGCAACCAGCCTGAGCATAACAACTATGAATCTAATTTTGATGTGGATATGAAGGATTTCCAAGACCATGCTATAGAGCCTTTTCCTTTATACATTAAGGAAGAGCATTATGTGGAAATCAACCATCTTGGGCCCGCAAAAGACACCGAGCAACATGATAGAGAGAAAGAGCCATCCATGGATATACATGAAGAGACTTCTTGCTCTCAATTAGCATATGTTATCAGAGCAGATAAAGGAGAAATGGAGGATCTAAAGGTGCGGTTTATCTCCTGTCCAGAACCTGTAAATGAGCAAGTATCACCTGGGATCAACCGACCCACATCAATCCTCTACCCACCTGTACACTCTGAGAACATCGAACGACGGGTGAGTAACCATGAAGAGTAGGAGGTAATTTCTTACCAGTCGAACTTTCCTGATTATAAATTTTGTGACCCTGTGGGGTTATATATGGAATTATGTTTTCCAAAAGCATTGGAGCTTGCAAAATTATTCATATTATCATCATTTGGAGGTATTGCCAGTGTTCCAATACATGTTTTATTTATGCTGTCATACTTCCCTTACCTTTTATGGATTATTTGCAGTAAAGAGAAGAATTATATTACCGAACAGTCTGGGTGGTTATGTTCAAATTTTAATTTCACCTAACACTTTGTAAAAATTAGTTAGCCTAGGACTGTACATAAATAAGCTGTTTCTGAAGCATGTGTGTTTGTTTTCCTTTTTATAAATAGAATAGTGTACATGTCAGCCTTCGACGAAATGTTTTGAACTCAACTCCACAACCCAACAACTAAGGCACTGGAACTACTTGTTCTTGACAGGTCGCAGGGACCATGCCATCCCATGTGGAGCCAAATGTTATCACATGAACTTGTCAGAGTCCTGTGGGTTTGTGGTTTCTACCTAAGTCTGTAAATATTTCCTTGTCTCTCTCCTTTTCGCAGACCAAGTCTTAAATTTTCCCCCCTTCGGCTGATAAAATCATTTTTTGTTTGCCCTTGTTCATTTGTGCGCCCTGGTCTCCCTGTTTTCTCAGCTCGCAACCTGTCGTCCAAATCCTTGATTGTGCAGGTCGTAGCCATGAACACAAAGCACAACTTTCTTAAAAAAATTGTTTCTATATTGAAGCATAAGCAAAATACAGTTTAATCCTTTCAACGACGAAGATTCCCAGAACAATCTAGATCAATAGCTCACGGGCATTCGTGAGTGCAAACTTGCGCAAAGTATAGCGCCAGAGAAAAAGGCCCTGAAGTGAGTATGAACCGTTGATCTTGGAGGGGATAGGTGGTAGTCAATCCAAGCCTTTGGGGAAATGAGCTTCGGGAGATTTGAAATGAGAAATGATTAGAAGTCCCGAAGACCCGAAGTCGTCGAAACACCGAATTTGCTGAAGCTACCGAAGTGGCCGAAGGCCCGAAGTCCCAAAGGCCCGAAATGGATTTGAGTCGTTGATCAACCAGAGCCACATGTCGTCAGATCCATAGCTCCGAGTAAAAGCGCATGGAAGAGTGAGCGAGATTTGAGTTTTGGTTTTCCCGGAGCCCAGAGACTCGAAGTGGATCTCAGCCATCCAAATCCAGGAGCCATGCGTCATCAGATCCTTAGCTCCGGAGGTTTTCCTTAGGGAAAATATAGTTTGAAGTTTGAAAGGTCTGAAGGCCGATCCGCGAAGCAAATCTCGACCGTTGTTTTGAAGGGGAAGATCCGATCCGTCAATCTAAAAAGCGCCAAAGCTGAGTCATTGATCAGAGGGCCTAATCTTAGATCACAAGATCAACGATCACGCCAAATTGCGAGGTCAGAAGGTGTGCATGTTTTAAAACCTCAGGGGAAGTTCGTGGTGAATTGCGAGAACAAAAGTAGTTTGCTTTCAAACCATCCTTGGTTGCACCCACAATCGCACAATTACGCGAGGTCATGGCCCAAGGTCACAAGCGTGAAGGGGTGATGAAGAAGGATCTTGCGCCCGAGGCTCGAGATTTCAGAAGCACAAAAGCGGAAGGTTGCGGGTTTCTTAGAACCTGCAGTAAAGAGCTGCCAACAACACACAACAACCCCTGGGCATACGCTATCAGACTGCCACCTGCAAAGCTCGCATTGGTCACAGACAAAAACCATTCATGGCCTCGAGGCGTCAGGATGGACTCACATAAGTCATTGGCACCGTTTGAGAACAATTATGGGTGTCAGGCCCAGTCCTAATCCCGAGGAAGGCAGTTACTGAGAATGAGAGCGGTGGTTGAGACCTCGTCTCAGCACATAAATGGAAAGACAGAGAAGGTCCAGACGGAAGAGCTCACGTCTGACAACAGAAGACAGTCTGCACAACCTGACAGAGAAGGCGCCACTGAAGGCTTTGAAAGCAGTGATCTGATCACTTTCCTGGTGCTTGCAACATTTTAGTATATATAGGCAGTTTTGATATTTTGTTAAGGTCGAATGGTTGAACTAGGATCCCTGATATTGTAATATTTTGATTGAGAACAACTGGTTCTCTGGTTATGTATGTGTTTTTGAGACATCTTGGTTAATCTAAGTCAACTTTCTTATTCCATCTTATTTGCCTCTGATACTGAGAGAGTTCATGTTTGATTGATTCACATGGATTGTTGTAACTGTATTATGATAAATGTTTGATTATAGTACTGTTATGATTTCTTTCATCTTCCTTGAAATTTGAATCCAAGAGGACCTTGTGTTTAAGTTTTTCCTCCTTGGGTTGCTGGAAAATCTGATGTTCATAGTGGACCTCTACACCTTTCTCACTAAATCTTCCTCCTACTAATCCTTACTCCAACTTACTGACTGAAGTTGATTCAAGACGTCGATGGTCGGCGCATGCTAGTCCATATTTCTAAGTTAGAACGCTGTCATTATTGAGTTTTCTCCATTTGACCACTCAAAACTCAATTACCCGTGACATATAAACTGATGGGTACTGGGCTTACCTTCAATGCAATTTGAAGGTGACTTCTAGTGCTAACAGGTTCCATTTTTTTTCTTCACAAAAAGAACCTAAGCTCCTCAAGGTGATACACTTGGGTGTATATATCCCTTTCTTAACAATTCCTCAAGTTGCATTTGCAACTCCTTCAACTTTGGTATGCTCATTCTATAAGGTGTCTTGGACACTGGGGCAACTCTTGGCACTAAATCAATAGAGAAATCAATGCCTCTCTCTAGTGGAAATCCTAGGATTTCTCTAAAAACATCTTCAAAATCCTTTAAGATCGGGTGGTCTTCAATGCTTTCCACTTTATCTCTGGCTACCTCTTCATATGGGCTACAAAAATATGACATTCCTTTTTGAAAATCTTCTTCAACTGCATAGATAAAATTTCTCTAACAACTACAACTCTTGGAATGCCTTGAATCTTGCCTTGCTACCCTTCTTTGTCAAGATGTGTGATTGTCTTGTTATAACAGTCTAGGCCAACATGGTGTTTTTCTAGCCAATCCATGCAAATTAGACAATCATATGAACTCAATGGTATGATATTTACATCTACCTTTGTGTTGAGTCCATTCATGTCTATCGGAAAATATTTAACAATCTCATTAATCTTTCTCTTAGCTTCTGTGGCTAATTGAACTAACTAAGATTTCTTATGCTTACTCCTTTGCAAGTGAAATATTTCAACAATATTAGAGCTTATGTAACTATGGCTAGCTTCATAATCAATTAAAATTGATATGGGTTAGTTATCAATCTTACCTTCCACTTCAATCATGGGGGATTGATATTCAAGTTGTTTGTTGTCCAAGGTTGCATAAATCATTGACATGCTTCCTCCCATGTCTTCCACTGTTTCATCCTCCAGAATGTTGCAGGCAATCATCATACTTTCTCCTTTTTGAGGGCAATCCCTATATAAGTGATTTCCCTCACATCCCTAACATTGTACAGGCTATTGCCTTGGACTTTTCCCAAATGAATATGCAATCTTGTGCTCATTTTGGGTTGACTAACCTTGCTGATTTGTTTGGGCGTTGTTCTTGAAAAAGGGTGGCTTAAAACCTTTACACCTTTGATCCTTCTTATCCTTCATCTTGTCATTCCAAGTTTTTTGGAAAACTGGCCTTCCTCTACTTTGCTCATAAAGATGCCTTTCTCTCCTTATGGTTTCTTCCAAAGTCTTGGGGTTATCATATTGAATCTTGTCATTGTAGAAGGAGGGTAACCCACTTAGAAACCTTTGGATTTTAACTTTCTCATCCTTTATGAAGTCGACATACTTCAACAATTCAAAGAACCTCTTCTCATATTCGTCCATTGACATGGTTCCCAACTTGAGTTCAAAGAACTCTTTCATCTTTCATTCATAATAATGCTTATACAAATATTTCTCTTGGAAATATCCTTTGAACTACCTCCACGAGATCTTCTTCTCATCAAGGTTCTTGGCTTGCTTAAGCTGATCCCACCACATGGTTTACTTTCCTTGCAAGTGGTAAGTTGCAATTCTAGTTTCTACCCTTGAGGGGTAATCATGCAACATGAAATATTTCTTCATTTCCAACAGCTAGGTCTCTGCCTCTTCCCCTTTCCTGTGCTCACCATTGAAATTCAGTGGCTTGATTTTCTCGAGATCATCTTCCAAGATGTCTGCCTCGGGCCTTCTTCTTTGTTGTTGAATATAAGACACACTTGGGATGCTCCTTGGACCTAAATTTGCATGAATTCTTCTGGTGGATTTCCTTGGAGAATGATGGTGCCCGCTCATGCTGCTTGATTGCCTATCATTTCCATGATCTTCCCTTTTGCTATGGGATCTATATGCTGACACTTTTCTAGCACTAGCTACCTGCTTGGTGCCAGAGTCTTTGTTGACTTGCTTATGTAACGTATTTAAGATCTAAAATATCTCTTCTTGAGCTTTCATAATCCTTTCATTATCAACTCTATAGCTCTGCACTTCCCTATGTAAGCTTCTCATAGTGACATGCTCTTGCCTATCTCTTCTTCCATTTGACTCTGTCTCAACATTCCCCATGCTGACATGCAGACCTATGATTTCTTCCTTATGGTTGTAATATACTTGAGCATCTTCCATAAATCCAGTCCTCATATAAGAACCAAAGTTGCTTTCTTGTACCTCTAATTCTGCAAGAATTGTGCATGTAATAATTATTGTTAGAACATACATACTATAAAACATTTCATCAATTAGAATACATGTTATTTCCTCATCAAATTATGAACGACATAATGCATCAAATAAAAATTTGATTCCTTAGATGCATTCCTCTCTGAAACAAATTTCCAACGGATGTACCCATGCCTCAATTTGAGTTTTGAGAGAAAAATTATAACATCCACATGCTGCAATGTTTACTACTACATAAATCTCTTTATTAATTTCTAGAAAGTTTTGATGCCCAATTCAAAATTATGGGTTATCATATATCTTCTACTCCTCAAGACCTTTCCATCGACTGTTCACTTTCCCAAATCCGATCTTCGAGCTGAAAGTTATAATCTAGAGAAGTTTAGAGTGTTTTACCCAATTTACCCATGTCTACTACATGTGGCTTCTTTCTCTCCCAACACATTTTACATACCTAGATCCAAAATATGACTCCATTGCTGTCTTCTATGGTTCATGATATTTCCATAGACTACTCAACTGCCCCAAACAAACTTCTGAGCATGGAGTTATGCCCTCTGGAAGTAATTTTGTGACAACATTTTACCCTTACTATTTTGGCTGTAACTTTCTCATACTAGCTCTATTTTGTGAACAATTTAGCTCATTGGATATCTCTCTCCGAGTTCTTTTATTTGAGCTGCAAAGACAGAGTATGCCTCGGTACACTTTTTTCTTGTGGATTTTGATTGGATAAAAACGTCGTTTAAGCCTTCCAAAATGCCTCACAAGTTAATGACCTTAAAAAACCACAAAATTTCACATAAAATTAACTATTTTACTATGTTAACAACCCTCAAAGTTGAGTCATTAATCTGAAATCGGGTGAAATCAGAGCTGTTGATCTCAAAATCGGGTGAAATCAGAGCCGTTGATTCTACTCCATCGGTCAATCGGTGATCGACGTTTTGCTTTGGGCATGCATGACACTTTTCCCAACCTATCGGCCATCGACCCAACTCTCCGACAATCAATATGCACACCCTCCAAACTAGCTGACTCGACCTTCAGTCGTCGACCATTTCTCTTGGAAACCACTCACAATACACCGCTAAACTGAACTACACGATTTCCATTTGTGAATGGAACTCCTCACTAATTCGGCCAACACCCGACTATTGACCCATCGACCATCGGTCATCCTTGTCGACTGATGAAAATATTTCCTCAATTCGACCAACCCAACTGTCAACCATTGGTCATCTCTGTTGGTTGATGTGGCATGACATGTGGACGTTGACGTGGCATGACACATTATGAGGTTTCAACTTGGATGACATGGCATGACACATGGATGCTGACGTGACATGACATGTCATCACCCTCTTTCCTTCATTGATCATTGCCCGATTCTCTTGGGTGACCTGAACACATTGTCGAATTCTATCGACCATTTCCCTTGGTCAAACTTCAACTCTTCTCCAATTCGACCGACACCTGACCATCGACCCATTGGTTGTCGACGATTTCTGTTGGCGATTGAGAACACTTCGCCTAATTTGGCCGACGCCCGACCATTGACCCATTGACCATCAATGATTTCCTTGGTGACCAAACCAAACTCTTTACCAATTCGACTGACCCGACCATCGGATGTCGACCATTTCTCTTGGAAAACTTCAATAGTTAGAAATTTTCAACAAAAACCTAGGTGAATCTGGGTCGTCGATCTCTCTCTCAAGATGATCTTGGCCGTCGTTTCTTATCCAATCTCCCAACGACCAAAATGAATACAAACCGTCGATCTGATTCATTTCCCCAATTGCCAAAAATTAATCACTACCGTTGATTTACTCAACCTTTCAAATGGTTAATACCTTATGGATTTTTAAATTTATCTCAATGGATCTCGACCATCGATCTCAAGATCAAACACAATCTCGATCGTTGATTCGCCAAACTGCCTGCAACTCTACAACAACCATTAAAACTTGAAATTCAACCATTCCAAGTCGAATTCAGAGCTTCAACTTTGTATATTGGCTCCATTAAACCTCTTAAACAACTACGAGTCATTTAAACTTGAATCTTGCTCACAAATTTGGGGATTTCTCTATGATTTTTCACCATTTTCCCCCAAACTCGTCACAGACAAAAACTACAACAACAAAATTTTCAAATTCGCACTGGTTCGAGCCAATACAAGCTCAATGTTTGAACCAGACGCTTTAATACCATAATGTAACGTCTCCCAACCCAAATGAGGAACATTACGGTGCATAATAGCTCATAAATTAAAACTTTATATTGATAAATTGATTTCCTGTAGCTTTCCGCTACGAATTACAACCAGAAATAACTACTGCCTATTACCATTTATTTAATGCATTTACAACAATCTAAAACAGATATGAAATGCAACTAACAACTCATACAAATTTCCTCTCTTTGGCTTACTTGCTTAACTCACACACTTCTCCAAGATGATTGTATTCAACCTTCGAGTGCCCAATAACTTTGGGATGTGACCACTCACACCCACCCTCTTACATGTATTCAATAATTGGCTTTGGGAACACTCAATCAGAAATTATAAGGTTCGTATATCAATAAAATTTTTAGGAAAATGGGTTGAATTAATATACATGGGTAATTCCCCCATGGACCCCTCTTGGCCATTCTCTTAGATTCTCCCCTCTCTTATGGATTAATTCATCCCCCATCTGTGTCCATGTCCCCTTAGTAGCTGACAACACATTTGATTATTAAAACATAGAATACAATTCACATATTACATCGCTTGACCATAGCCACATATTAAATCTAAATTAAGCATTAATTAAACTAGGGATTATAGTGGGGACGTTACATACATTGAAAATAAAGATCCATATATATTTATAGTGCTATAATAATCATGTGCACTACATCATAGAAATAATGATTATAAGTTAGAAAAGTTAAGAATGATTATAAGTTAGAGAAGTTTTTTAACGTGTGATGTGAATATTAATAACCCAAAATAATTTCTAAGTGTGAAAGGACACTATAACATTAACCTAAGGACTTGTAGTGCTAAGTTAATTTTTATAAAGTTAGGAAAGACTTTGAAGACTTTTTAGTAAAAAGCGAAAGATAATTACGCCAAAAGTGTTCCCTTGATGTGGTCATATCCTCAGAGAAGGGTCATTGCAACGAAATTAGTTCGTGTATGACACACAACTTGTCAAACGAATCATTATTGGAAACCTATCCATTGTTGGAATCCTTGTGCACGACTATTGTGAATTTGAACATTTTGTATAGATTGGTAGCATAGGTTATTGAATTTATGTTGAGTTCACGTTTCAACATTCTCAAACTTTTGAGTTACATATGTGTAGAACAATTGTGCCCTTGAAGTCCATATAGGTCAAAATACTTGCAATATGCTTAGTTTGTGATTACCAAAGCTTTGCATAGTAAATCTAAACTCTTTCCACTCTCAAAATTAGTAACTTCATCCTCAATATATGCTCAAAACCCTTATCATGTTGTAAGTGATTTCCCTGCTTTGGAGTGTTTTATGTTTGTTATGCACATAAGAGTTTTTTTTTCGAAGGCATGCATTCATATGCATTAATAAGACAAACCCATCCACAAGTAGACACTAAGGAAGGAAACATTGTTGGGAAAAATTGTTGCCATGCCCCTCCTTAAAAAAATAATTTCCATTGTCATTATTAGTTTTAGACCTCCCTACAAGCCTACCCATGAAGGTAAGGTCATGAAAATTTCACCACACCCTTACATGCCCTCAAACAACTATAATCACAAACAACACAAGTCTCCATCTCATTAATCTAACTAGATCGATCCACACATCAAATTTAAGGGAAGATACCAACATCTAACAATGGAAATTGCCTTGTTGATTTGTTACGACAAGTAAAAATATTTGGCTTGATATGCCCAAAGCTCACCATGACCATGCACTGACAACGATTATCAACTTATAATAAAATTCATCCCAATCACTAGCCACCTTTTAATGTTAATCACCTTTTTGGACTAACTGAAGATTTTTTGTTATTCCATTTTAGACAAGGTTGCTGTTGAGATCTCCATGTGATTCAAGTTTGAGGTGACGAGGATGAGATCTTCAATTGCAACTGCTCTATTGCCTTGATGTTGAGGTCCTACTCCAGTTACAACTCCATAATTCTCCTTCCTATAACACCAAAAATAACACAAACTCCTTCTTGACTTGTTCAATGCATGCATCCCTTGATTCATTCACTTTGGTAGGTGTAGAAAAACGATAATTGAATGAAGAAAATCAAAATAGAATTCATAGTTGTATAAATTATTCT
>ML778077.1:1697415-1712085 GCA_009831015.1 Picea engelmannii | reverse complement strand
TTTTGCAATTGCATCCAATGGTGCCAAGTTCTAAATAAATAGTATCTTCGCAGCCAACAGTGTCCTTTTTTGAAAAACCTTGATACTTTTTTCAAGGATCACTTAGTGGGGAAATTCTTGGGCACTTCCCATGTTTACTAATGGTATCCGGTGCAAACTTGTTGATGCTGATCTGTTAGAAATTATGATCCAAAATAGTTAACTCAGGACTTTAGTGAATACACTATCAATTTATTGTTTAAATAACCCAAAATCAATAACTAAAAATACCGTAATTTAAAACTAAATTGGACACCTCACATAATCACGTGAGTGTGCAGGTCTCCTTTTACATTAATGTTTTATTCACTAAAGTCCCAAGTTAACTATTTTGGATCATAATTTCTACAATCCCTTCTTTGATCCAAAATTTCTTTGGAGAGGATACCAAGCTCAGTTCCGAACTTAGTGAATTTAATCCTTTCAAGAGATTTAGTGAAGATATCAGCTGTTTGATCCTTTGTTGGACAATAATTTGGCTTGATGATTTCCTTGATGATGAGAGTTCGAATGTAATGGTACTTTCTATCAACATGTTTTGTCTTCGAGTGAAATAATGGATTTTTGGCTCTTAGCCCTCATGTTTTACTGTTGTAATATTTTTCCTTCATTAATAGAATTTATGTGTATGAGGACACTTTGTCATAGTCATGGCTCTTGACCTGGCAGGGACATCGAGTGAGGCATGCAACAGAGGCAGCCAGCTCAGAAAATCGACCCTGAAACTTCTTGCATGAAGCTCAAAGCACTCAACCTAGTCCATTGGGCTTAAAAACCTTGATACTCATATTACTAAAAGGGATGTAATCACCATCCCTGTACATGCCAAACCATCATTACATAAAAATAACCTCCCCCCTACTCACCCATGCAAGTAGGGCAACTTCATGATATTTAGGTTTTGCATCTAGCCTTTCACAACCTTTTCTCAAAGGCTATTAGATGAGAGGAATATTGAATAGCTATAGAGAAATGGAGAATTTATCAAATTTTGCCAATTTTTCAATAGTTCTATCACATCTCTTTCACCACAGGAAGTCAAGAAGGAATGTTTTTATTTACCATTATGTTTATGTATCCAAAAAATATTGGGGTCAAGTGACAAATTTGATGGCCACCCTTGCTTGTTAGCATAGAGTTTTACGACGGTCTTAAAATTGGGATTGCCCTCATTTACACATTCTTGAAACCGATTTTGAACTTCAAAATTGCATGTGAAATGTATTAATGCAACTTCAACTTCTAAATTAACTGCAAATGTAAACGTTGAAATTTTAAAGCTTCGGTATTGCAGTTCGCATTAGTATGGATGATAGTCGAAAGTTTAAAGACTCTTAATTATGTCTCAAGTCTTTGACATACAATAAATTGATAGTGTATTTACAAACAGCAAAAGCAATGTCAGGATATCTAAGACTATACTACTATTCCCAGCTTAGAAGAAATGCTAGTGTTCATGCTCATCAATGAAGAAAATGTATTAGCGAAGTCTATAAAAAGAGTAGCACACAGTTTAGGAGGAATCAAAGGTTACATGGCAGCCTTAGACTGTAGTGTTACATGGGAGCTCTCGTCCCCCTCCCACTTCGGAAGCTTGCTCCTTAAATGCTCTGAGCGTGCTCTTGAAACCCTCCCGATAGGGGGCTTTTTATGGGAGCTCACTCCAGAGTCCAGACCTAGATAGACATGATCTTGAGTGGGAGCGTGCTTTGAGGAGCCCTCCCCATAAAGGGGAAATATGCCTAAATTAAAATTTTAAAATTAGGACATGTGGGAGTTCCCAACATGCCACGCTCCCATGGAAGATGGTTTAGAGCTTATAGAAGTGCTGATTTCTCCTCCTTTCACATCCCATTTGTCATTTATTAATTTTACTCATCATTATTAGAGTTTTATCAATTGCTTGTAGCAAGAGGAAATGTCAATAAATAGTAGAATTGTTTATCTTTTTTCATTTATTTACTTGTCATAAAATTGTTTCTACTTCCTTATATCTAATTTATGACTTCGTAATTGCTAGATGGTTGATGTTATCTATTTCAATTTTTCATTTTCTACTCTACTACAAGCTATTTAATTCTTAACTTTGGAAATTCTAATGGTTAACCACTAGTTACAAAGTCACTAGACTTGTACTAAATGATTGATATATATATATTATAAGATATAAAATATAGGCCATATACAAAAAGCACTTAGGACATTTTGCTCTCAGCTTTTTTGGGAAATGACACTTCTGCTCTTGCTTTGCGCTTTGCTTCGTGCTCTGGTAGCACTGCCTTAGAGCAAGAAAAATTGAAATTTATATTAATGTCTATTAAAAACCAAAATAGGTCAAAGGGACAATTGATTAAAATAACGCGACAAAGTTCATCTTCTAAAATCATTTATCCTATATGCAAAAGACAAACATTTTCAAATTTAAAATCAAAGCTTTAAATCCACTTTTAAGCCTTATGGTAGAGTATATTTTTGGAATGTTTTCTTACATGTAGCCTTTGAGAGATTGGATCTTGGCCAAGTGTAACTTCCATACTTCGAGGTTTTTCATGGTTGTTCATGTTGGTATTTTGTGCACCAATGCTTTTTTTAGTGTCTATTATGAGTTGATCTAAAGTTTTTGGTGGGTAGGATTTCCCTAATGGCTGCTAGACTTGCCTCTTTGGGTTATCTCATTTCTGTTAGGGTTTCACCCATCTTCAAGGGCTCATCACAACACTGATCCACAAGTGTTTAGCTCATCTTATTGGTAGGAAATCTGAAGGGTTTTTAAGACTTCGACATATTTTTTGCTTGGCATATGATTGGGTTATTAAGTATTTTCAGGGATGTGGCAGACTCACAACCAATTGACTTCTTAGGGTTTGCTCTCATCAGATGTTGGAGTTCACATTAGTGAACATTTACAAGCTTTCTAGCCCACATGTTTTCACAGTGGGATTTTCTAGATTCGATGAGTTTTCAGCATCCAAATTTCACAGTTTTTTAGGTAGATCTTCATCGAGGCCAAGAGCATGAGTTTTAGATTGAATACTTGGAGATAATACTAGTTTATGCACTAGTTCTCGTTACCTAGTTTATACAATTATTCAAACTTATGATAGGGGGGGGGGGGATTGTTAGCCTCTAGCTTCCTATACAATCACTAAATCTTTCACCACCTATGTGTTTAACACCATAGGATATAGTTTGTATCCTGAATGTGTATTTGACTCTGTCTAGCCTTAACTCTTTATGAGGTGTCGGTATGAGAGCAAATCTAGTTTAAGAGGTGGTTATACCTGTAATACCCCAAGGCCGAGCCCCCTGCTGAATTGTAATGATGTTTAATGAAGTTTATAGGCTGGTGAGCCAAGTATTTATAAGCTGGGAGGCTTATGTGTTTATTAGGCCGGAGAGCCTAGATGCTAAGGCCAGTGAGCCTAGATGCTAAGGCTAGTGAGCCTATTTTTGTATATGTAATTATGCAGATCATTAATAAAAATACATTGCTGCGTGTAAACCAACCACGAAGAAAGAGTTATGGGGGACTAAGCTCCACTAGGAAGGGAAAGGGAAGGGGGCCGAGAGGCTGGGAAAAAGGGGCTAAGCTTGAGGGCTTAACCCAAGGGAATGTTATAATGTATTTCCTAAAATACTAAGGCTTGGGAGATAAACCCTGTTATCCTAAGTTCTTTTGGGGAGAGGAATGAACTCCAAGTGGAGAGGAACAAGCTCCTGGAGAGCCATGTGTCATCCAAGACGCATGGAGATTTATGTGGGAAAATCCATTGTTGTGGGGGTTCGCTCACCATTCTTGCCATCCTTCCCATGCACGCACGCACTCACGCACTGAGCAGGCACGCAATCAACCATTTTTTGCCATTGTTGAACCCGCTGCCATCGTGAACCCTGTAACTCGCGTGCACTGATATAGTTTTGCTGAGCTCGTACCCTGCCTTACCCGATTTTGCTACTGTGGTTACTCGTTTGACTTAGGAGCTGGATAAAAGAAGCAGGTTGTCAGGCCTATGGCTTTGAAGAGGCGGGTTGTCAGGCTCGTGGGTTGAAGAAGCAGGTTGTCAAGCCTGTGACTAACTCTCTCCAGGTGAGAGAGATTGCTGGGGAAGTGATTTCTCCTGGAGGGAGTCCAACAACAGCTACAGAGCTCTGAGAATTCCTGATCCGGCCTGTTGCTGAAGCCCTACGAGGGAAGTGGAGCAGTCGATGGACTGTGGAACAATGAAGGTGTATATTCCCGGGGTGGGACAAGCATGTGGGGAATGAGAGTCTGTGAGTGGTGGGGGTAAGTAGGCTCCTTGGAGGGAATCCTTCCCGTTGCATTGTGCAACTTTCGATAATATCAACCTGGCCTAGGATTACCTTTACCCTGGGTGGAGTTTAGTCCCAGCTCGGGGTGACCCATTGCTGATAGCTTGGAGCAGTCTGGTCTAAGGTTGGGAGGTTCGTGGAAGGTCTGCACGTAGTTGGTGGTCTTCTCATAAAAAGATAAGTACCAATTCTATGTTAATTGTATGCTGTGTATCTTGTACATGTGTTATAATGTTATGAGTATTGCCTATATATGTTGCATGTGTAGGCTTACTGTCACTTTCGCATTAATCTATATTGTAGCAGAATGTTTATGTCTGTTTAAATTTGCATTAGATATATATGTTTATGAGCTCGAACAGAGCATGCATAGCCCAGTGGCTTAAGACTAGGGTGTGCTACAGATTTGTATCAGAATTTGGTTAGTTTGGTTTTGAGGTGGCGCTTTCCGGCCGGAGTGGCCGGGGACGCTACAAATTGGTATCAAAGTACGAAAGTTTTAAGTGGCATGACCTAGCCTGGGTGGCTGGGTATGTCACAATATGATATTAGAGCCCAATTCTCGACACTGAGCTTGAATTGGGCCGTATAAGTGATTTTTGAAGCAAAAGCTCAGAGGGAATTGTTGTCGAGAGGGACAAAATTCGAATTTCAGAGCGTTCCTTAGTGCCAAGGGAACACCTTGGCTATGTTCAGAAGCTCAGGAGGTATAGTAGTTTGATAAACCACGACAACTGTGGTATTGGGGCCGCAAAGTTTAAATTTGGGTCGTTGGATCTGTTCAGAAGAAGACGGATCCCTCACAACCATCGGATCTAGAGTTTCAGTAGTCCGGGGGTTGTGCGGTGTTTCGGCAGGGAAATCCTCCAAAGTCCTGGAGTGATTCTCAGCCGTAGATCATTTGGGAGGAGGAGAACCGTTGGCTTTCCCTAGTGATTTGGTGGTTCGGTGTTCCGGGAAATCCGTTGGAGATTGTGCGGTGAAGAAATGCCCGAAGTCCCTAAGTGTCGGAGATGACGTGGACCTGTTCGACAGTCAAAGGTTCGATAGTTTTGAAAAAGTGTCGATGAGAAGAATCGCCGAAGTCCCGAAGCATCGGAGATGACGTGGACAGGTTCGACAGTCGACAGTTCAACAGTTTTGAAAAAGTGTTGATGAGAAGAATCGCCGAAGTCCCGGTTCGTCGAAGTGACGTGACATGATGATGTCACCGGGGGTGACGTGGACCTGTTCGTCAGTTCGACAGTTTGGCAGTTTTGAGAAAGTGTTGATGATAAGAAATCCTCAAAGTCTCGAAGCATCGGATATGATGTGGCATGATGACGTCACCTTGAGTGACGTGGACCTACCCCAAGTTTGCCACATGTCACTTGTTTTTGTACCTTTGACAGGCCTTAGGTGTCGATTGGGACCTGACACGTGTCACTCGACAGTGGGGCCACATGTCACCACCTTGATTGATGGCAGCTGTACTACGTGGACCCCGTGAGGTTAAGAAGTTCGGGCATTCGGGGAAAACTGTTGGAAGAACTTTCGGATCTCTGGAGTCCCGAAGTTCCGATGTCACGAAGCGTCGAAGTGACATGGCTTGATGACGTCACCTGGGGTGACGTGGGTACACATGATGCGTGCCATGTGCCACAATTGTCGGATCCAGAGTTTTAGTAGTCTGGGGGTTGTGCGTTGTTTTAGTAGGGAAATCCTCCAAAGTCTCGGAGTGATTCTCAGCCGTAGATCATTCGGGAGGAGGAGAACCGTTGGATTTCCCTAGTGATTTGGCGGTTTGGTGTTCGGGGAAATCCATTGGAGATTGTGCGGTGAAGAAATCCCCAAAGTCCCTAAGCGTCGGAGATGACGTGGACATGTTCTACAGTCGACGGTTCGACAGTTTTGAAAAAGTGTCGATGAGAAGAATCGTCAAAGTCCCGAAGCGTTGGAGATGACGTGGACAGTTCGACAGTTGATAGTTCAACAGTTTTGAAAAAGTGTTGATGAGAAGAATCGCCGAAGTCCCGATTTGTCGAAGTGACGTGACATGATGATGTCACCGGGGGTGACGTGGACCTATTCGACAGTTCGACAATTTGGCAGTTTTGAGAAATGCCGATGATAAGAAATCCTCGAAGTCCCGAAGTGTCGGATATGATGTGGCATGATGACGTTACCTAGGGTGACGTGGACCTACCCCAAGTCTGCCACGTCACTTATTTTTGTACCTTTGACAGGCCTTAAGTGACGATTGGGACCTGACACGTGTCACTCGACGGTGGGGCCACGTGTCACCACCTTGATTGATGACAACTGTACTATGTGGACCTTGGGAGGTTAAGAAGTTTGGGCATTCGACGTTCGGGGAAAACTGTTGGAAGAACTTCCAGATCTCCGGAGTCCCGAAGTTTCGAAGTCACGAAGTGTCGAAGTGACATGGCTTGATGACATCACCTGGGGTGACGTGGGTACACAGGATGCATGCCACGTGTCAGTGTGTTTTGTGCTTTTAAAAGACTGATTGTTCCAGTAAGAACTTGAAACGTTTCACCCCTTGGATTGGGCCACGTGTCCGCTTCTAGTGTTCTGCCACGTGGCGCCAGGTCCTGCAGTCCAGAGACTTGGCACTTTAGAGGAACTTGGTCAAGAGTTGTTAAGTATGAGGACTCTCGAAGCTCCGAAGCACGGAGTAAATCCTCACCGTTGATCGGGAGAGGACACATGACAGTAGATCCCGTGATTTGGAGACTTGGTACTATGGAGGAATTGTGTTACTGGTTGATTGAATCAAGAACTCTCGGAGGCTGGAGTTAATCTTGATCGTTGATCGGGGAATGACATGTGTTGGAAGGAGAGGATCTCCGGTAATTCGGCACTCCGGGAGATTTGTGAAGAAGTGCTTAGGAAAGCCCCAAAGCCCGGAGTTCCGTAGTAAATCTCAGCCGTTGGATGCTGGGAAGTTGTGGACCGTTGATCCACCATCCTTCACGAGCTCGCCAATTCGACACTCCGGGAGATTTGTAGAGAAGTGCTTTGGAAACCATCGAAGCCCGAAGTCCCGGAGCTCCTATCCACTGTAGATCTGAAGAGAGAATGAGGACTGTAGATCCACCGTCCTTTGCAAGTTTGTCAGTTCGGCGGTCCGGGGTGGTTGTGATATGCAGAAAGGGAAACCCCCGAAGTTCCGGAGCCCTGAAGTTCCAAGGCTTCGGATAAGTGCCTATCTGTTAGCGCTGGGTCATAGCCTGTGGTCACATGAATTTGGGGGCCGAAGAAAAGGGGCTAGCGCTCGAAATTTTGTTTTAAGAACAGGAAAGGGCTTAGAGAAAGAGCCCGTGAGGTTCTTGATTGTACAGACCTACACCTGAAGAAGTAAGGAAGACCTATAAACCTGAAGAAGGGATCGAACATGGATCCAAGAGCCAATTCGACTATGAGTTGGAATAATCCATGTACAAGATTGCATCACTAAAAAGACAAATTGTTCAAGTATCCATAACTTCCTATTCAAAACTCAAAATTGAGCATGGAAACAGGCATTGGAAAGGTCTTGAATAGTAGAAGATAACTGTTCACCCATAAATTGGATTTGAACAATCAATTTCTTAGGAAATCAACATAAAATAAGTCTATTATATATTAATGAATCAAAATGGTTCGTGTTTTCATGAAATTATTAAGAACAGTTAGCCTGACAAAGTTCTGTTGGCTGCACATTTTTGCATAATTAACAACTGTCAGATTAGAATTAGCACAGAGTGCAGAGTGATGGATGATACACAGATAGTCTACAGTCAAGAAGATGAAATCAGAGGGATGACTGTCCAGTTGGGTATGGAAGGAACCAACTCCAATGGACATGGAGAAGAAAAGGATGATAACATAAATCTGGTTGAGACCATCAGAAAATTGCAAACAGATGTCCAGAGTCACAAGGATGATAATGAAATGCTTGTGAAAGCTAAGGAACAACAGGAAGACTTCAATATGAAGTTAATGAAAAGCCTGGACAAAATTGAAAAGAAGTTGGATAAGGAGAGTGGCTCCAGCAAATCAGGAAACCACATGACCCCTGAGGGAAAAGGAAGATCAAGGAGTGGTAGCGGACATCACCATCACTCCCAAAGGCATTCCAACAGGAGAGCACACAAGAGCTCAAGTCCATCCCCTGTCAGGAAGCATCATAGGAGGTCTGGGGTGGATGAATTGAAAGGAGAAATGAACAAGATCAAACCTCCTACTTTTGATGGAGAGCACAAGAAGGATGAAGATGCTGAGACATGGCTGCTAGGCATGAGGAAGTACTTCCAATTGCATAACTATTCTTCTCATGCAGAAGGAAGAATTGCTATTTATCAGTTGAAAGGAAAAGCATCCATGTGGTGGGATCAACTTGTGCAAGTGCAACACATCAGAGAGAAAAATGTGACTTGGAAGGAATTCAAGAAACATTTTGAGAAGAAATACCTGACCAAGAGGTATTATGAGAAAAAGATGAAAGAGTTCTTTGAACTCAAACTGGGCAGCATGACTATTGATGAATATGAAAGGAGATTTTCAGAACTGTTGAAGTACGTCTCCTTCATCAGGGATGAGATAGTAAAGATCCAAAGATACCCGAGTGGGTTGCCATCTTTCATTAGTGACAAGATCCAATATCATGATCCCAAGACTTTAGAGGAAACCATAAGGAGAGCAAAATGCTTATACGATCAACATAAAGGAAAGCCTACTTTCCAAAGAGCTTGGGAAGACAAGAAGTTTAAGAGGGAATAGAGGTAGAAGGGGAACAAGCCACCATTTTTCAAAAACAATCCTCAAGGACAACCATCTTTTAGAGAGCACAGAATGGCTGAGGTAGGTGGGCAAAGGCCAAGGCAGACACCCATTCAATGTTGGGGTTGTAAAGGAGACCATAAGTATAGAGATTGTCCTCACAAAAGTGACAAAGTGAGAGCTGTCCACAATGTACAACAAGCAAAAACAGTGGAGGACATGGGCATAAGTGTACCAAGGATCTATGCAGCCTTGGACAACAAGCAAGCAGAATTTCAATCACACATGATTGAAGTAGAAGGTATGATCAATAACCATGCCTTTACTATTTTAATAGATTCAGGAGCTAGGCATAGCTATATAGATCCTAAGGTAGTGGAAAGATTGCATTTGCCAAGAAGCAAGCATGAGAAATCTTGGCTGGTACAACTGGCTACAGGAGCCAAGAGAAAAGTTGTTGAGCTGGTTAAATCATGTCGAGTGGACATGAATGGGCTAAGTATCAAGGCAGATTTGAACATCCTTCCATTGGGTTCATATGACTGTCTAATTGGTATGGATTGGTTGGACCAACACCATGCCGTCTTAGACTGTCATAACAAGGCATTTACTTGCTTGGATGAGGAAGGGAACCCAAGAACAGTCCAAGGAATTTCTAGGCAGTTACTGTCCGAGAGATCTCAGCAATGCAGCTGAAGAAGTGTTACAGGAAGGGCTGCCAATTATTTGCAGCTCATATGGAGGAAGCACCTGAGGATAAGGTGCCAATTCTAGAGGATCATGCAGTCCTGAAAGATTTTGAGGATGTGTTTAAGGAGATACCAGGACTACCCCCAAAGAGAGGTATTGATTTCTCTATAAATTTGATGCATGGAGCAGCTCCAGTATCAAAGACCCCCTACATAATGAGTACACTAGAGCTGAAGGAGTTGCAAATGCAGCTTGAAGAGTTTCTGAAGAAGGGGTATATACGCCCAAGTGTGTCACCTTGGGGTGCCCCAGTCTTATTTGTGAAGAAGAAAGATGGGACATTGAGATTGTGCATCGACTTCAGACAATTGAACAAATTGACTATAAAGAACAAGTATCCTTTGCCAAGGATTGATGATCTCTTTGATCAATTAAAGGATGCAAGGATATTCTCAAAGATTGATCTCAGGTCATGATATCATCAAGTAAGGATCAAAGATGAAGATATCAGCAAGACCGCCTTCAGGACAAGGTATGGTCATTACGAGTTCACAGTGGTGTCATTTGGGTTATCAAATGCACCAACTATTTTCATGTGCTTAATGAATGGTGTTTTCTGGGAATATTTAGACAAGCTTGTCATTGTCTTTTTGGATGACATCCTTGTATATTCCAAGTCAGAAGAAGCACACGAGCATCATTTGAGGATGGTGTTACAAGTATTAAGAGAGCACCAACTGTATGCCAAATTGAGCAAGTGCTCATTTTAACAAAACCAAATTCACTATTTGGGGCATATCATATCCGAAGAAGGGATAACAGTGGACCCCGAAAAGATTGAAGCTATTAAAGGGTGGACAACACCTAAAAATGTGACAGAAGTTAGATCCTTCACGGGCATATCATATCCGAAGAAGGGATAGCAGTGGACCCCGAAAAGATTGAAGCTATTAAAGGGTGGACAACACCAAAAAATGTGACAGAAGTTAGATCCTTCATGGGTCTAGCTGGCTACTACAAAAGATTCATTGCAGGCTTTTCGAGAAGTGCTTACGCAATCACTTCCTTGCAAAGGAAGGGGGTGAAGTTTCAATGAACAACAAAATGTGAAAAGAGCTTTCAACAATTGAAGCAATTGTTAACCAGTGCTCCAATTATGAGGATTGCTGATCTGAATGAAGATTTCGTGGTTTGCACCGATGCATGCAAAGAAGGACTTGGTGGAGCCTTAGTCAGAACGGATTTGTGATATGTTTTGAATCCAGAAAATTGAAAGAGCATGAAAGGTTCTATGGCACTCATGATTTGGAGTTGGCAGCCATAGTGCATGCCTTGAAGAAGTGGAGGCACTACCTCATGGGAAAGAGGTTTGAGCTAAGGATAGACCATAATGGTCTGAAATATTTGTTTGATCAACCAACTTTGAATGCTAGGAAGAGCAGATGGTTGGAATTCCTCTGTGAGTATGACTTTGATATTAAGCACATCAAAGGAAAAGAGAACACAGTGGCCGATGCACTCAATAGGAGAGTGCATGATTTGCATGCTACAACCATTAACATGTATCAAACTGATCTTAAAGGAAGAATTTCTGAGGCTGCAAAAACTGATTTGCAGTACATGGAGCTAGTAACAAAATTACAACAAGGTAAAATGCAACAGAAGGTTGAAGATTATAAATTGGGAACTGATGAAATTCTCCTATACAAGAATATAATTTATGTACCCAATTCTCATGAATTGAGGGGTACGATTTTGAAAGAAATGCATAATGTACCTTATGCTGGACACCTAGGATATCAAAAAACAGTTTCAACAGTCAAGAGCCAATATTATTGGCCAGACATGAAGAGGGAGATTGCTGAATACATTGCTAAATGTTTGGAGTGTCAGAAAGTCAAGGATGAGCATAGACACCCCGCTGGGTTGCTGTAGCCATTATTGCCCATTCCTGAGTGGAAGTGGGAAGTGGTGACAATGGATTTCATCACCAAATTGCCCAGAACAAGCAAGCAACATGATGCTATCATGGTGGTGGTGGACAAGCTTACTAAAGCTACCCATTTCATTCCTATGAAGGTTGCTCACAAGGCAACCAATGTTGCTGATATTTTTATGAGGGAAGTAGCACGCTTGCATGGCATATGCAAGACAATTGTGTCTGACAGAGACCCAAAGTTTACCTCAAAGTTCTGGAAGGGATTATTCAAAGGGTTCGAAACAAATCTGAACTTTAGCACAACTTATCATCCCGAGTCTGATGGGCAAACAAAAAGAGTGAACCAAGTGATAGAGGATATGCTAAGGATGTATGTGATGGACAAACCATCTAAATGGGAAGATTATCTACACTTGGTAGAATTTGCCTACAACAATGGGTACCAAGCATCACTGAAGATGAGCCCATTTGAGGCACTTTATGGCAGAAAGTGCAACACACCATTAAGCTAGGACAACCCAGTTGACAGAGCAATGATTGGGCCAGAGTTGCTCAGAGAAATGGAAGAGAAAATGCTGAAGATTAAACAGAATTTAAAGGCCGCCCAAGACAGGCAGAAAAGCTATGTCGACAAGGGCAGAACTCACAGGGAATTTAAAGTGGGTGATCATGTTTTCCTGAAGGTGAAAGCCAACAGAAGTTCCCTGAAGTTGGGAAATTGTTCCAAGTTGGCAGCTAGATATTGTGGGCCATTTGAAATCCTAGAGAGGATTGGACCAGTAGCTTACATGCTTGCATTACCTGCATCTATGTCTATACATAATGTATTCCATGTATCATTGCTTAAGAAATATATACCTGATGCTAATCATGTTATTGATTGGAATGTGATTCAAGTGGAGCAAGAAAACGCTTTTCAAGTGCATTCGATACGCATTTTGGATCGAAAAATCAAACAGCTCCGGAATCGAGCCATAGGGCTTGTAAAGGTCCAATGGACCTGGTACGATCCTGAGGATGCAACTTGGGAGCATGAAGATGCTACGCGGGCATAATACCCGCATCTTTTTGAAGATTTTTGAAAATCTTGCTGTAATATGTAAATATGATGCACTGAGAACAATGCATAAATAAGGGGGAGGGATTGTAATACGCCAAGGCCGAGACTCTGTTGAATTATAATGATGTTTAATGAAGTTTATAGGCTGGTGAGCCAAGTATTTATAAGCTGAGAGGCTTATGTGTTTATTAGGCCGAACAACCTAGATGCTAAGGCTAGTGAGCCTATTTTTGTATATGTAATTATGCAGATCATTAATAAAAATACATCGTTGCATGTAGACCAACCATGAAGAAAGAGTTATGCGGCACTAAGCTCCACTAGGAAGGGAAAGGGAAGGGGGATGAGAGGTTGGGAAAAAGGGGCTAAGCTTGAGGGCTTAACCCAAGGGAATATTATAATGTATTTCCTAAAATACTAAGGCTTCGGAAATAAACCCCGTTATCCTAAGTTCCTTTGGGGAGAGGAACGAATTCCAAGTGGAGAGGAACAAACTCCAAGTGGAGAGGAACGAGCTCCTGGAGAGCCACGTGTCATCCAGGACTCATGCAGATTTATGTGGGAAAATCTTTTGTTGTGGGGTTCGCTCACCATTCTTGCCATCCTTCCCATGCACGCACGCACTGAGCAGGCACATAGTTAGCCATTTTCCACCATTGTTGAACCCTCTGCCATCATGAACCCTGTAACTCGCGTGCACTGGTATAGTTTTGCTAAGCTCATTCCCTGCCTTACCCGATTTTGCTACTGTGGTTACCCGTTTAACTTAGGAGTTGGATAGAAGAAGCAGGTCGTCAGGCCTGTGGTTTTGAAGAGGCGGGTTGTCAGGCCCGTGGGTTGAAGAAGCAGGTTGTCAGGCCTGTGAGTAACTCTCTCCAAGTGAGAGAGATTCCTGGGGAAGTGATTTCTTCTGGAGGGAGTCCAACATAAACTGCAGAGCTCTGAGAATTCCTAATCCGACCTATTGATGAAGCCCTGGAAGGGAAGTGTGTTGATTAAGGTTGGTTGTCATTGATGTCAACCCTTGAAGAAAGCCCCACAACACAAAGGTTTGGGTAATGGACCCAAGATTGTTTGATGTAAAGATGACTCATTATTGTCTTGTCATGGTTGATAAGTAGTAAAGATGGATGAACTCCAAAGTGGTCCCCTTATGGTGAAAGCCCTCACGGGAAGACGCTTTGCGGAGTAAGAGAACCCGTGCTTAATTGTGGAATAATGAGATGAAGGACAATGAATTTGTCAGGTAAACTATCCTAAATGGATAGTGCTTGTCATTCCATTTCTGGTGGTATGTGGAACGTCACATAACTCCTCACGGTTAGAGAGTTATGGCCATGAGAAGTTGGAGACCCCAGGTTTGGGTAATGGACCCAAGTTTGTTTGATGGATAACGGTATGAGTTATGATCTATTTTCAGATAATACTATTCTATATGGATAATACATGTCATCCCATTTCTGGTGGTATGTGGAATGTCACATAACTCCTCACGGTTTAAGAGTTATGGCTTTACGAAGTTGGAGGACCCTCATATGTCATCTAGAAGCCCCAAAAGGTCAAAATAGTCATAGTGGTTTAAGAGATTTTAAAAGGTAAATAATAAAGTGAAGTAATGAGTGTATTATAATTCAAAGTGAATACAAAATAAATTATTTCAATAATAAATTTAATGTTAGATTTTTAGGGTAAGTGAGAAACAGCAGTCTCTTTTAAAATTTGTAGCAAGATTCCTGAAGTACAGAACAGCTAATAGGCAAGGACAGTTAGAATGTAAATCTGATATTAAGATTGCATAGACATAAAACAATAAATCTAGATCTCAAACAGAAAGTGAAAACCCTAACTTAACAGTGATAATCCAATC
>ML778077.1:1660163-1684069 GCA_009831015.1 Picea engelmannii | reverse complement strand
CATGACCCAGCCTGGGTGGCTGGGTATGTCACAATACCGATGTACTAGTTCAAGAGGTGGTTACACCGATGTACAACACTATTAAAGTGCACCCCTCATTGGCACACATGTTCGTGGTGATTTAATTTGTTGGTGACTAATTAAGACTATGGTTATATTTCAACATTAACCTTTTTGCACACATGTTAAGGTTGATTTAACTGTTCAATGATTAATTTAATCTAATTTATCCAAATAAAGGTTAATAGCATGGGCACCCTATTTTATATGCTTCCTTTTCACACTTGAAGTGGTTATTTGCACTGAGTTGGAGACTATTCTTGGATGGCCCACATGTGGAAGACTTCTTCTTGCTATTTTTTGGATATTCTTGAAGGGCACACTTGTGGAGACATTTCTTGCTATTCTAGGATATATATATATAGTCCATTGTAGCTTGGGTGGTTGGGAGGAATGATTGTTATCCTCCCTACCTAGGTTCAAATCCTTGGAGTGACATGTTGTGCCCTTTAATGGGTCTATAAGATGCTCTTGTTGTTGAGCCCCCAATACTTCGAAAATGCTCGGCCACCCCATCATCTCGCGGATTTCGGGGAGGTTTTCCATGGATGTAGTGAGCATTGATATCCGGTGCCGTGAACCACATGTAATATATATATTCTTGGATTTCCTTGTGGAGATGGTCCATTTGCTATTTTGGTGTTTTGACCACATCTTTCTTGTGGAGCACTCCATCGACTTGGCATCTTGCACATTCATCAATGGAGTTGGTTACTTTGGAATTCACACATGTGGAGTGGTTGTATGTATGCATTCTTGGAGGGCGCATTTCATGTGGACACTTGCCATTTGACTTGGTTTGATGCCTATTTTAGGTGGTGCACCCCCTTCATGAGCATTATTGGGTGCATACTACTACAATTTTTGGATGAGGGCGAATTTCCTTTGAGAGGTTATTTTCCACATGTTGTAACATGGTCAAACATGGATTATGGAGTGATCTAACTACGCCATTATTATAATATTATTTTGAGTTTTCATGGAGTTAGTTAGAAAATAATATATTTTATTGTATGAGAGATTTAACTCACTCTATATAAAGAGGAGTTTCTCTCCATTTTGATTTGTAATTGGGTGATTGGAAATTGGAGGATTTTAGAAGAGAATAGTGATTGAAGATTGGAGCTTGGAGATGAGGGTGTTGGGTTCCCGTGTATATCAAATTTAAAGATTAATGAAGGAGGTATTGTTCTTTATAGTATGCCTATTCTTTATGCTATTCATTTATTATTAATCTGATAGAGGAACTTCTTGTTTTCACTTTAACATAAAGGACTAGTAATGAGAACATTACTCTTCTAGGAATAAGCAATGTGAGGAATCTTTCCCTCTTGTCTTATTCGTTGTTTTATTTTTGTTCTTATTACCTTTCTTCTATCATATTTAGTCGTTGATTGGGGAATAATTCAGCTAATCAACAACACCTTTATGTTGAGTTGATGTGTGGCAAATTAGGCCCTCCAAGACTAGTTTTCATATCATAATTTCTAGCAAGCATCTTAAGGTTCAATGTATTAAATGAGGTCACTTTACCTTAGGTACACAATTGATTGATGAAGGTATCAAACTAGATATTTTATCTAAGTTGGTGGAAAGTGTCTAATTAGTCCTTTTACCTCATAGCCTACCTTAAAGTACTTGATGTTGACAAACAAATCTATTCATTTTGCAATGTCCCATGACTCCATGTTACTTTAGATTGATAGGCACTGGTCCCATATCATCCCATTTTCTTGTTCCCTCTTCTTCCTTTCCTTTCATTTTCATTTCCTTTTCCCATTTCCATTCATTTTTCATTTCACTACAACCATTTTTTTACTTAGGTCAACTCTTTACAAAATCACCTTGAGCCTCCACTCCATAGCCTTAGGAATCTTGTCTTTAGGGAAGACCCCCTTGAGTTGGAGAAGAGCCAACCAAAAGTGTGAGAAAGAGCTATTGAGGTGACAATGGGTAGCCTTCTAGTTACACTAACTAGCCCTTTGATACTTGGGACTTTACATCATATGGGGTTGCTAGATTTTTTTGTAATAGGATCAACAAAGGATATGGTTCCCAACCCTTCTGGATTGATAGTGTTTTTAGCACCACTTTCAGGACATTTCGTCCAACATGAAGCTTTTGGACAACCTTACCAGACCCATGATTTTGTACAACTTAGAGGTTTAGGGATTGAGTATGTTAGAGGAGGACTAGGCTAGGATAGGGAGGGTTTAGGTTCTCTTGCAATGCAACATCATCCAGTGCAAGTGGATTGTCTACCATCACGTTATCCAAGCTGAGTTTGAAGCTCACCTTTTTTGGTTTGAGACCATTTTTGGACTAGTCTCACAACTTCATTGAGTCCAAAACTTCATTGATTCGACCGTGAACAGAGATCGGGTACCCTTACCTTGCCTACTACTCCTTGGAGACCATTACCACTGCCTTGACTGGGACTTCTTGGCGAGTCCATTGTTGGTTTGCTAAGGTTACATGCCTATTATAGTAAGCAGGCATCTCGATGGACGACCCCCCTGGTTTAGATACTCCCTTGATACCTCTGGTCATCTCTTATTGAACAAGTAGGAGTTGAACAAGATCATTATGGAGGACATGTACAGATAGTACATTTAGGTCACTTGGGTAGATCCACCCCATGGATTTAAGCCCAAGATGGCCTTCTAGGCAGAGCATTTCATGGAGATGAGAGATGACCTCATTGTCAAACGGTAAACCAGTCTATACACTTCCCGATTGGATGCATGCCCTTATGATCCCTCTCGGACAGTTTCGGGTTTGGTTCTCAGTATCCCTTGCATATCCTTTCCATTTCGGTATACAAAAGTTAAAACACTGAATGACGTTTCAAGCACCTCTGGCAGGTGTTTCCAGTATTTTAGCTCCAGGGGTTTGGATAATCCTTTTTTGTAGCCTCCCGGAGTTCTTCTAGATAGTAGAGACTTCACATTATTGGCCATATGGAGCAGGTCTCTTGGGGAGTAACCAAAAAATCTGTGACTAAGTTCATGCTCTGAGCATTCTGATGATGTGATGCCACCACCAATGGAGTTACTGCCTGTAATATTTTATTAGAATAGTCAATGAGCATGACTGAGTTTGCTTGGTCCAAATCTTTTGGTACGGATTTTCAAAAACCCTGGGTTTTCACAACAATACTAGATACAGGGTTGAATGCCGTCTCTAGGCAAGTTTGAATGGCATCCCTCTACAGATTTGATTGGCGCCTCTAGATTGGTTTGAATGGCGTCTCTAGACTGGTTTGAAAATTATCCTGATTTAGTCCCTAAATGTGTATTTTTAGACCTACAAAAGGGCTTGGTGACTGCATTGGAGGCAATAAAATTGAATGGGCATGAACAGTAGCTCCAGGTTCTGTTGCTGCAGAAGTTGAAGGCCAGTAAAGATCAAACTTAGCATTATCCCTTGCTCAAAATAGCAACCTGCACCAGCCTAGGTTTTGTGCTCTTGCCTATTCATAATTTCATACAGAATGTACCTCATGAATTCTTGCTCCTCCGTTTTAGTAAATTCGCTTGTATGTTTCAATTAATTAAGATAATTAAATACATCACATTTTACAAAGAAGGGTCACATAGGATCTGCCACCACAAGCTAAATCAAATCTAGGTGAGCATTTAAAACAGTTTTCACAATAACCTGACTGTTATAAATATCATAATAAAGGGGCAGTTGGCGTGAAAGTCCATAAATACTGTTTACAAAAATAAGAAAAGCCATAAAGGTGGGCATGTGCCACCAAAAGGGAGCATATGTGATTAAAAAAGAATTAAAAAAGCTCAAAGCCGCAGCAGGGATCATATTAGCAGTGTGTAGATTGTCATTGTCGTTATTGTGCAGGGCTCCCCAGCCATTGATTGGCTTCTTGTTGTCAGCTGGATCAATTTCCCAGCCGACGCTTTTTTTGGTCTTAGAAATTGCAATGGCCAGCTGGGGAAACTTTCATTGAGTTGGGGGGACATATTTTCAGCAGACCACAGGCAACTATGGTAGCACTCCCGAACTGCACAGCCTGCTGTGTGTCTGTGCTGGCCACTGTCGCAATTTTTGCTCTATTGTATGTGGTGGCTGTTCGTTTTCGTGATTTCATAGATGATTTCTTTGGTTCATTCATATTGTATCTTATTATGTGGATGTAATTGATATCGAAGTTATACAGTTCAACATTTAGTAGGGTCCACAACCCTCATTGATGTTCATATTGTAACTTTTTCCGTTGGTCAAAATAGATTCCTAACAGATGGGAATACCTTTCTCTCATTTCTTTCATTTTACACTGTACTCCTATTAGTGGTTATTTTTTACCAGAATGCATATTAACCAAAACCCAAAGTTACTGATTAGTATTCTACACCAAAATTTCTTTGTAACAAAGTTATCTTCTCTTCCAATGCTAAAAATACTGAAGGAAATCGTGATACATTTTCAGGCATGTTGTCTAAGGCTGTTGAATGTGTGAGGCATGCCGCATGAATAGGAAAATTGTAATGGCACATCTTTTTCTATGATGGTCCAATCAATGGCCTTAAATCTGACGTAGCTATATTCTCCTCATCTTTCAATGCAATTCCTTTCATAAATCTTAGTAAAATTTTAAGCTGCTTTGGTGATTATGGGCATATTTTTTGTTAGACAAGTAGATAAGATAAGGTGTGAAGCGCATTTTATTAATGATATGATACATGTTTATATACATTGATGTTGACACTTGGATTCATATTCCAAGATGTCTCTTGGGCTCCCGAAGACGGTTCGCTTCATATTCCTCCAGTCAAGTAACCCTAACAGATTACGTTTCCAACATCCCTCCCCTTAGTCCGAAGGGGTGTATGCGAGTCCAAGATGAGAGCTGATATCTGAAAGTGGGCAGCTGAAATATGGAAGTGTACAACTGCTGATGGCTGAATGTGTTCTTTGAATCTGGTGGTTTTGGGATGACCACAAACCAAAAGGATAGCAAAAGCTGATGTCTTCTACTAAATGGTGATGGTGGTTTAAGGAAAACCACAAACCAATCTGGTGGTTTAAGGATGACCACAAACTCTGGAACCTTGCTCTAGGCTCAATGGTTCCCGAAACATTTCCTAAATTAGCTAGAAGATGAAGATGGTGTTGTCTACTGCTAATTGGGAGTGCTCTCGATGCTGGGTTAAAGATGACCATAAACTGTGATGTAGAAGAAACTGAAAGTCTTCTACTAGGTGGAGGTTTAAGGGAAACCACAAACCGTTGTCTAGCAGAAGCTGAAATTCCTCTACTAAGTGGTGGTTTAAGGAAAACCACAAACCTATCACGCTCGCTTGTTGTTGCTTGACTGATAGGACTTCGAAACTGGAAGCCCGACTGTCAATCGATGATGTTGTTCCCCTTGTCAGGGACAAGGTGAGAAGATGAAAATCAGTCTACTGCAAGATGTGTCAATACTTGAGAGTGAATTCGTTGGTATGAATGCCATATCTTCTTGATTGTTCATGACCATTGCCAAGAAGGAATCCACCCATAGTGATTCTTTACTCTTGCAAGGTCTTATGTTTGAAACACTTATCTGAAGGATGATTGTGCTGTCCACAAAGCTCGCAAGGATGAAGATCCAAACACTAATCTTCAATGTGGCCAACTCGCTGACAATGTTGGCATATCAGAATCTGCTCTTGAATTGGAGCAGGTGAATCTGAACTTTCTTGAAGTAATCCAACACTCTGGAACTGGATCAGCTTGGTATAATACGGAATATGAAAGGTGACATCCTTTTCATATCCGATACAGGTTCTTTGCTTATTCTGCCTGATTTCTTCCCAAGGTCTGATGATCCGCTTGGAAATAGGAAGTTGATCTTCATCTGTACTTGAATTTGGAGCTGTCTCATTGAGTTGCTACTGCGTTGGCTGTTGGTCTGAATCAACATCATCATCTTCGAAAATAGGGTTCTGAACAAGGTGTTAGATTTTACTACACCTCAGGTCTGGTCTATTGTTTCCATAGGTATACACAAATTTACCCAATTTGAACTGTAAACATAAACACACTGAGATGGCTAACTAATTTAGCACAGTGTAAAATAAAACTAGCAATTTGATCATACACAAGTACATGAGTATTTAATGCCAAAATCTCTTGTTCTTACATCCAGAAAAAAAGGCTCCCGTACCAGGGACAATGGCTCATTTTTACACAAAAGAAGAATGCCAAAACCACTTACAAAACTGTGCCCAAATCTGCTGCACTGAGGTTGAGGGTTAGGGCATTCCTTGCCCCCTCAAACCCTCTTCTTCTGCAACTCCTTGCACAAATTTGTCCCTTTCTTAGCGGCTCCAAAATTGCCCTGAGGGTACTGTTGCAACGACCCTCCTGGCTATCCTCAATCTCCCTTCCAAGCTGATCCAAATGCCACTTTAAGGCTTTGTTGACTCAACCCTTTTCTTGTTGCTTAACTAGCTACATAATAGTCCCTCAAGGCTGTCCTAGGGTTGCTCCAAAGGATTGTTGTTACAACCCTGTTTGCTGTCCCAAAAGATCTGCCTTTAGACTGTCCCAATATTCCTGTCAATATTGCTATCAATACTACTGTCACAACTGCTCTACTAGGTGGCTGTGACAACCTTTCAATGTTTCCCAGAACTGTTATAGCAGGCCCTTCATGGGCTGTCCAAAACTCCTGTAACAGTCCCCCACAACAATGTACTGTTCTAGCCTTCTTTGGCAACCCTCTAGCACCTGTGCAGACCTCCTCTAGGCTGTTCTAGTCTCCAACAGCAGGCTGCATCCTGTGGCAGCCTTCTATAGCCTACGACATACCTCCTCTAGGTTTGCGACCTCCGTCTGCGTGCTGGCCGAGCTGCCAACAAGCCTGCGACCACCTCTTTGGCCTTCAAACTCTCTGTGGAAGGGTGTTTCTAGGAGGTCGAGTCTCTTCCAACTTGCGACTGCCTCTCCTAGGCAGGCCAAGCTCCTATCCTTGGTTGTAGCAAGGTTGTCTTGGCAGGCCGAGGCTCTCCTAGGCCTCGACCTACCCTCCCTTGGCTTCCAACAGCTCTGTGGCCCTCCTTTTCACTTGTACCTGCTCAAAACAAGACAAAACACCACAACAAAAACTGAGGCTAAAAACTGAGGCTAAGCAGCCTCCTCCATGGCTGGACTGAGGTCACCAAGTGGTGGACTGAAATTACCAAAGACCTCTCACAATGTCTCCACAACGATCCTTGATTTCCTTTTATATAAGTCCAAGGGGTGTGTCAAAAGCCCCTCCACAAGTCAACATTAAATTAGAATAATATAATCTTCTTGTGTAGATGTGAAGCCCCAACACAAGCCCACGAAGCCCATCATCATGTTGAGATTTGGGTACCTTGGAAAGTGGTCCCCTTGTGTTTGCGAGTCTCTAAACACAAAGGCGAAGACTATTACCCTTATACCTTTACTTTATGTTCTAATTTCACATTGACTTAGGAGACTTAAGTGATAAAGTGAAATTTGTCTCTTAAGTCATAAAGTGACAATTAATTAACAAGTGGGTGAATTAATAGACATAAAACAAACTATGGAAACTTAAGTAAAGTGGGTTTCTAAGTGAGATTTATGAGAAGTGATCTCACCCATTGATTAGACTTGGCTAGATCTAATCTATGCCATTGATCTTTTAGGGTTTGGCCTAAGAGAGGCTAAAGGTGGCAAAAGGGTAAGGATAAGGCTCATTTTTCACTTGTTCACTTGGAGTTTAGAGTGGAGATGAGAGGAAGAGAAGAATGAGGGTTTGAAGGGGCAAAGGAGGCGCACTTAGAGCATGAGGGTGCAAGCTACCTTGAAGGAGCTTTCATGGAGGGTGCAAGTATGAGGCTTGGAGAGGGTGTGCACTAAGTCTTTGAGGGTGCGCTCTATTGTGAGGGAGCTACTTCTTGGAGAGGGCATTGTTTGAGAGGGGGCGCTACCTTGTGGCAAAGGGAGTGCAAGCATATTCAAGCAAGCAAAGGATTCCAAGAGGGCGCAAGTATGGTTTTAGCAGGCACATGCTAAAGGGGGCGCAAGTCTACTCTTGCAGGCACAAAGATCTAGAGTAACTCCAAAGCACATCTGAGATGGAGTGCTATTGTATGAGGTTCCCTTGTTCTTATCTTTGTTTGTAGCACTTGCTTGAGATCCGTATATATAGCTCATTCTTACTGGCTTTCCTCATGGGGGTTTTTCCAGGGTCGTGTTGACCAAAAACATCATGTGTACATTTGTCATGGTTTGCTCATTTACTTTCAGCTGTAAGTAGTTAAAGATCTAGGAGGGTAATTGATGCTTTTGAGTTACATGCATGTGCTAATATATGGCAGCTTAAACCACTTGATTAACCCATGCAAGGAGCAGCCTCAAAAGGGCATCAAATCACAAATCAAGGGGCAGTTTTGTTACTAAAACAACAGACCTGTTTTCTGTCTTAAAAACAGCAAGAAGACAGTCCTAAAAATTATGGTAAACGTGCCCAACAAGAGGTCATATGACAGGCCTGTTGGGAAGCCCCTAGAACCTCAGAAAATCTTCATGGTATCGGAGCCAAAGGGCCAAAGTGTTGGCTAAATTTTGGAGCAGACAGTTGGCAGTTTTTTTGTGGAGTAAAGATCAGATCTGTTGGCTGTTTTTGGACAGCAAGTATACTGTCCAAAACAGTGAGAAAAAATCAGATTTGAAAGTGCCTCTTATTTAGTGCATGTTGGGCAGATTTACACATGTTGGCAGCCTCATTTTCACACTTGTGATTGGTGTGTTGGATGCTGATTTCTTTTGTTCAGACCAGATCAGTTTTTGGTAGTAGTGGACAGCCATGTCAGTGGCGAGATTGAGGGTGGAGGATAGGCTAGCAGGTGTTGGCAACTGGTCTCCTTGGAAGGCCAGAATTGTTTTGATATTGGAAGAACTAGAGTTATGGGACATTGTATCTGCCCCAGTGGCTCTTCCTCCTATTACTGATCCTGTGTTGATGGCAGAGTTCAGGAAGTGGAATATCAAGGAAAAGAGATCTATCCTTGATGCGGTTAAAGACCATATCATACCTCATGTGTCTGGTAAGGCGTTTGCTCATGAGATGTGGGCCTCATTATGCAAACTTTACCAGAGATCTAACCAGAACTGATTCATGGTGCTTCAGGAGAAGCTGAGGAGCATCAAAATGATAAAGGTTGAGTCGGTTACTTCATACCTCTTGAGATTCACTTAGATTTGTGATGAGTTGGCGGTTGTTGGAGAGATAGTGGATCTCACGGTGTTGGTGAGGACAACCTTAAATGGCTTCACCAAACCTTGGGAGAATTTTGTGCGAGGCATTGTGGCCAAAGAGACTATGCCCAGTTGGGAGAGGCTTTGGGATGACTTTGTGCAGGAGGAGCTAAGGCATGGCTCCACATCTACTAGTCAACAAAAGGGCGTTGGAGATGATGATGAGGGTGATCTTGCTCTTTTTGCAAAGGGGAAGAAGAAGACCAGACAGGGTCCCAAAGGAGGGGCCAAGCAGCAGCAACCGAGAGGAGGAGAGCAAAAGGACATGAGCAAAGCGAAATTCTTTGCTTATGGCGAGATGGGGCACTATGCTGGATAGTGTCCCAAGAAGAAGAAGAAGCATGATGGTACTGTAGTGACAATGGAGGAGGAGGAGTTCATTACTTTCTTTGAGAGGGAGTGTGCCTTCATAGGTTGCTGTTTGACAATTGAGACACCATCCAACAGTTGGTGCGTCGACAAAGTAGAGGAGGTTTCGCAGATTCAAAGTGTTGCAGCTCAGGGGACTTAGACTCAGTTATCGAGTACACCGTATTTAGGGGTGACTGATCCACCTGGGATAGCTTCAGTTTCAGAGTTGCCGAGTATACAGATAATTGGTGTAGATGCTTCAAGGCCACAAACTACTTTGTAGAGATATGATGGAGAGCCTCAAAGGTTGGTTAGAGAGAGTAAGGCACCAGAGAGGTTTGGGTCACACTTGGCTATGGAGACGAGCAAATCAGTGCCAGATTCCTCTTCAGGAGGAAGATCCTTGGTGAGATGGCAAGGTAGAGAGACCTTTGGTGAGATGCCAAGGTAGAGACCTTTGGTGAGATGCCAAGGTAGGGATCTTTGGTGAGATGCCAAGATCAAAGGATTTCATCAAGAAGGACTTTGATTCAAGGAGATCTTGTATAG
Source organism: Picea engelmannii (assembly GCA_009831015.1). NCBI lineage: Eukaryota > Viridiplantae > Streptophyta > Pinopsida > Pinales > Pinaceae > Picea > Picea engelmannii. Next base: position 1,673,833 of record ML778077.1, on the reverse strand, counting down.
GTGGATATGGACTTCCATCTAGAGATCACGCAGGTTGAGCAGATCAGAGTTAGAGGCCATTTTTGACGATCAAGGTATAGCCATACTCACTGAGTATTTGCCAGCAGGAAAGGATGTCCACGACAGGGACAAGATTGGAGAAGTGAGTTGACACTTTCCTCGATAAGAGGGAGTGTTGAGATTTGTGTACCTTGGAAAGTGGTCCCCTTGTGTTTGTGAGTCTCTAAACACAAAGGGGGAGACTATTACCCTTATACCTTTACTTTATGTTCTAATTTCACATTGACTTAGGAAACTTAAGTCATAAAGTGAAATTTGTCGCTTAAGTCATAAAGTGACGATTAATTCACAAGTGGGTGAATTAATAGACATAAAGCAAGGAGGCACACTTAGAGCATGAGGGCGCAAGCTACCTTGAAGGAGCTTTCATGGAGGGCGCAAGTATGAGGCTTGGAGAGGGTGCACACTAAGGCTTTGAGGGTGCGCTCTATTGTGAAGGAGCTACTTCTTGGAGAGTGCATTGTTTGAGAGGGGGCACTACCTTGTGGAAAAGGGAGTGCAAGCATCTTCAAGCAAGCAAAGGATTCCAAGAGAGCGCAAATATGGTTCTAGCAGGCACAAGCTAAAGGGGGCGCAAGTCTACTCTAGTAGGCACAAAGATTTAGAGGAACTCCAAAGCACATCTGAGATGGAGTGCTATTATATGAGGTTCCCTTGTTTTAATCTTTGTTTGTAGCACTTGCTTGAGATCCATCTATATATATAGCTCATTCTTACTGGTTTTCCCCATGGGGTTTTTTTCAGGGTCATGTTGACCAAAAAACATCATGTGTACATATGTCATGGTTTGCTCATTTACTTTCAGTTGTAAGTAGTTAAAGATCTAGGAGGGTATTTGATGCTTTTGAGTTACATGCATGTGCTAATATATGGCAGCTTAAACCACTTGATTAATCCATGCAAGGAGCAGCCTCAAAAGGGCATCAATAAATCAAGGGGCAATTTTGTTACTAAAACAACATACCTATTTGTTGTCCTAAAAACAACAAGAAGACAGTCCTCAAAACTTTCGTAAACGTGCCCAACAAGAGGTCATATGACATGCCTGTTGGGAAGCCCCTAGAACCTCAGAAAATCTTCACATCAAACCCCCAAGCCCCCAACTCAAACTACAAGGGGGTTTTCGTCGAACCGAAAGTGTGAGGTGGTGTCCACAATGATTCCCACATGCCCAACACTTAGGGCACGTAAGAATACTTGCCCGAAGCTACAAAAATCAACACTCCCTCATAGTGAGGGAGGTATTCTCATCACACTCCACAATCACCTGGAAGTACTTCTGTCTCCCACCCTAGGAGTAGCTTTGTCTTCCGCACTAGATCCGCTACCATAATTGCTCTTCAATCCACCTGATTGGCTGCCCCCTCTGTCACCGAAGCAAACCTACTCTCCAGTCCTCCTGATTGGCTGCGTGCTCGATCACTGAAGCAAATCCTGTTGTCTGGCATGATTCCACCTTGGAAGACACCCTCCTCCTAGAAGCCTCTTGCTCCTAGGTGTTGTGCCTGACCATCTCACCCATGACACCCTCCTAATAGTATTGGAAGATGCCTATCTCCCATGTAGACTTGAAGGTTGGCTCCCACTAAGAGATTGACTCTCCCTTTGAGCCTCCTGACTCCCTTTGAGTCTCTTGACTTGCTCTGAAGTTAGACTCCCTCTGAGTCTCCACAACCTTCGGAGCTACCTTCTCCCTCCGAACCTGTACTACTGGTGGGGCCACTTGCCTCACCACTGGTGGATCCACCTGCTCCTTTCGTGCTATTGGTGGGGCCACCTGCCTCACCATTGGTGGAGCCACCTGCTCCTCCTCATCTATCTCTCTGCTCTTGTTGGCTATAACACGCATAGGCTAGCCCCTCAGCCTATATAGGTTGCCCTCCCTAAATCCATTAATCACCGCTGATTTGAAGCTAGATTGTCTGGGCACAAACAACACCAATCCATCCATATCATCCTTGGACATGAACTGGGTCTCCTCTTGGATACAAACAATCCATATCCTATCAAACCCCGGATACATCTCTTGTGTAAAGATCCCCTGCACAAACGGTTCCCAAGACCTAAGAAGGCCTACCAACTCAACATCCAATAACACCTGTCCATCCTGGAACAACACTGCATAGCCCTACTCCTCAATCCTTGAGGCTGAGAACACACTCCTGACACCCATAACATATTTGGTACATGCAGCACATCCCTCGACCCCATCTAGAATGATGCTGTGCCAGATCCCTGCACTACCTGCCTAGTTCTTATACCAAGCTCCTCATACATACTTGAGTCAAACACTGTGAAGCTCACAAACAAATCCTGTGCCCCTGTCATGTGCTGGTCGCTCCCACTGGATAAGAACCATGCAATCCTCTAAGGCAAGCATCCTACTTACCCAAATCACGACCATTTAATGAAATTTTGCCCAAGTCCATCATCCAAGTCATGAAAAACTCTTCGTGTCTACACATGCTACAACTGGTCCTGTGTCCTCGTCTGAACAGTCCTGAGTTGCGGATGGATACTCAGTCTAGTCAACTCTAGACCACTGCAACTCCTCTCTGCAAGTGTCCTCATTCTCCTGGGTCAAATACCTCATACATTTTCATACCTTGACAATGTGCAACTCTCCGGCGCGATGAAGACTCTATCTCATCAACTTGCCAAACGTCTGAAGCTATCTCGTCCGTGCCAAAGCACTTGAGCTGCACCCATCACAACTCACCTTAAGTCGTCGGAACTTGGAAGTCCATCCACAGGGTTGGCAATCTGCCACACAACATATTGTTGTGATCTGGGCTCTCCACCAATCCACCAAAACTCCCAACCTGCCACACCACTGAGCTGCAATAGTCCACAACTCTTTGTCTGGACGGTCTGCTCCACGTCTCAAACTAGAGACCATCTAAGCTTCTGCTACCTGCAACAATCACTATAGCTCCCTCCCAGAGCTGTCACCTGTGTAGATAACCTTGATCCAACTGTCCTTCTCAGAACCACAACTCTGATACCATGTTAGATTTTACTGCACCTCAGGTCCGGTCTATTGTTTCCACAATTATACACAAATTTACCCAATTTGAACTGTAAACATAAACACACTAAGATGCCTAACTACTTTAGCACAGTGGAACATAAAACTAGCAATTTGATCATACACAAGTACATGAGTATTTAATGCCAAAATCTCTTGTTCTTACATCCAAAACAAAGGGCTCCCGTACCAGGGAGAATGGCCTACTTTTACACAAAAGAAGAATGCCAAAACCACTTACAAAACTGTGCCCAAATCTGCTGCACTGAGGTTGAGGGTTATGGCATTCCTTGCCCCCTCAAACCCTCCTCTTCTTCTGCAACTCCTTGCACAAATCTGGCCCTTTCTTAGCTGCTCCAAAATTGCCCTTAGGGTACTGTTGCGACAGCCCTCATGGCTGTCCTCAATCTCCCCTCCAAGCTGATCCAAATGCCACTTCAAGGCTGTGCTGACTCAACCCTCTTCTTGTAGCTTAACTAGCTACATAGCAGTCGGAAGTCCCTCAAGACTGTCCTAGGGCTGCTCCAAAGGACCGCTGTTACAACCTTGTAACAACCCTCTTTGCTGTCCCAAAAAATCTGCTTTTAGACTGTCCCAATATTCCTGTCACAATTGCTTTACTAGGTGGCTGTGACAGCCTTTCAATGTTGCCTAGAACTGTTATTGCAGCCCCTTCATGGGTTGTCCAAAACTCCTGTAACAGTTCCCCACAACAACCCACTGTTACAGCCTTGTTTGACAGCCCTCTAGCACCTGTGCAGACCTCCTCTATGCTGTTCTAGCCTCCAACAGCAGTCTGCACCTTGTGGCAGCCTTATTACAGCCAACGACAGACCTCCTCTAGGTCTGCGGCCTCCTTCTGCTTGATGGCCGCACTGCCAGCAAACCTGCGGGCACCTCTTTGGCCTTCAAAGTCTCTGTGGCAGGGTGCTTCTAGCAGGCCGAGCCTCTTCCAGCCTGTGGCTGCCTTTCCTAGGCAGGCTGAGCTCCTATCCTTGGCTGTAGCAAGGTTGTCTAAGCAGGCCGTGCCTCTCCTAGGTGTCGACCTGCCCTCCTTTGGCTTCCAACAGCTCTGCGGCCCTCGTTTTCACGTGTACCTGCCCAAAACAAGACAAAACACGGCAGAAACTGAGGCTAAACAGCCTCCTGCATGGCTGGACTGAGGTCACCAAGTGGTGGACTGAAATTACCAAAGACTCCTCTCACAATGTCTACATAATGATCCTTGATTTCCTTTTATACAAGTCCAAGGGATGTGTCAAAAGCCCCTCCACAAGTGAACATTATATTAGAATAATATAATCTTCTTGTGTGGGTGTGAAGCTCCAACACAAGCCCACGAAGCCCATCCTCAAACCCCCAAGCCCCCCAGCTCAAACTACTACAAGGGGGTTTTCGCCAAACCGAAAGTGTGAGGTGGTGCCCACGACGATTCCCACATGCCCAACACCTAGGGCACGTGAAAATACTTGCCCAAAGCTACAAAAATTAACACTCCCTCTTAGCGAGGGAGGTATTCTCACCACACTCCACAATCACCTAGAAGTACTTCTATCTCCCACCCTAGGAGTAGCTCTGTCTCCTGCACTGGATCTGCTACCACAACTGCTCTCCAATCCACCTTATTGGCTGCCCCCCTTTGTCACCGAAGCAAACCTACTGTCCAGTCTTCCCTACTGGCTGCATGCTCTGTTACTGAAGCAAATCCTGCTATCTGGAATGATCCCACCCTGGAAGACACCCTGCTCCTAGAAGCCTCCTGCTCTTGAGTGTCCTTCCTGGTCATCTCACCCATGACACTCCCTCTTAGCGAGGGAGGTATTCTCACCTGCCCGAAGCTACAAAAATTAACACTCCCTCTTAGCAAGGGAGGTATTCTCACCACACTCCACAATCACCTAGAAGTACTTCTGTCTCTCACCCTAGGAGTAGCTTTGTCTCCTGCACTGATCTGCTACCACAACTGCTCTCCAATCCACCTTATTGGCTGCCCCCTTTGTCACTGAAGCAAACCTACTATCCAGTCCTCCCTACTGGCTGCATGCTCTGTCACTGAAGCAAATCCTGCTATCTGGAATGATCCCACCTTGGAAGACACCCTGCTCCTAGAAGCCTCCTGCTCCTGAGTGTCCTGCCTGGTCATCTCACCCATGACACGGTCATGACAGTACTGGAAGATGCCTCTCCCATCTGGACCTGAAGGTTGGCTCCCACTGAACGACTGAATCTCCCTCTGAGCCTCTTGACTCACTCTGAAGTCAGACTCCCTTTGAGTCTACTCAACCTCCGAAGCTACCTGCTCCTCTGAACCTGTACTACTAATGGGGCCACATGCCTCACCATTGGTGGAGCCACCTGCTCCCTCTATGCTACTGGTGTGGCCATCTGCCTCACCACTAGTGGAGCCACCTGCTCCTCATCTGTCTCTCTGCTCCTCCTGGCTACAACACGCATAGACTAGCCCCTCAGCTTATATAGGTTTCCCTCCCTAACTCCATGAACCATCGTTGATCTGAAGCTAGATTGTCTGGGCACGAACAACACCAATCCATCCATATCATCCCTGGACATCAAATGGGTCTCCTCGATAGAAACAATCCATATCCCATCAAACCCTGGAAACTACTCTCATGCACAGATCGCCTGCACAAAAGGTTCCCAAGACCTGGGAAGGCCTACCAACTCAACATCCGATAACACTTGTCCATCCCGAAACAACATTGCATAGCCCTACTCAATCATTGAGGTTGAGAACACACTCCTGGCACCCATAGCACATTTGCCACTTGCAACACATCCCCCAACTCCATCCGGAACGACATTGTTCCAGATCTTTGCACTACGTGCCTGGTCCTCATACCAAGCTCCTTGTACATACCTGAGACACTGTGAAGCTCACAAACAAATCCTGTGCCCCTATCATGTGTCGGTGGCTCCCACTGGATAAGAACCATTCAATCCTCCAAGGCAAACATCCTGCTTACCCAAGTCACGACCATCTAATGAACTTCTGCCCAAGTCCATAATCCAAGTCACCAAAAACTCTCCGTGTCTACACATACAACAACTGGTCCTGTGTCCTCGTCTAAAAAGTCCCGAGCTGCAGATGGATACTTAGTCTAGTCCACTCTAGACCACCGCAACTCCTCTTTGCAAGTGTCCGCATCCTCTTGGGTCAAATACCTCATACATCGTCATACCTCGACAATGTGCAACTCTCCGGCTCGATGAAGTCTCTATCTCATCAACCTGTCAAACGTCCGAAGCTATCTCGTCCGTGCCAAAACACTTGAGCTGCACCCATCGCAACTCACCATGACAAGTCACCGGAAGTCCATCCACAGGTTGACAATCTGTCACACAACATACTATTGTGATCTGGGCTCTCCGCCAATCCACCAAAACTCCCAACCTGCCACACCACCGAGTTGCAATAGTCCACAACTCCTTGTCTGGACAGTCTGCTCCATGTCTCAAACTAGAGACCATCTAAGCTGCTGCTACCTGCAACAGTCATTGTAGCTCCCTCCCAGAGCTGTCACTTGCGTAGACAACCCGATCCAACTGTCCTTCTCAGAACCACAACCTTGATACCATGTTAGATTTTACTGCACCTCAGGTCTGGTCTATTGTTTCCACAGTTATACACAAATTTACCCAATTTGAACTGTAAACATAAACACACTGAGATGCCTAACTACTTTAGCACAATGGAACATAAAACTAGCAATTTGATCATACACAAGTACATGAGTATTTAATGCCAAAATCTCTTGTTCTTACATCCAGAACAAAGGGCTCCTGTACCAGGGACAATGGCCCACTTTTACACAAAAGAAGAATGCCAAAATGACTTACAAAACTGTACCCAAATCTGCTGCACTGAGGTTGAGGGTTAGGGCATTCCTTGCCCCCTCAAACTCTTCTCTTCTTTTGCAACTCCTTGAACAAATCTAGCCCTTTCTTAGCTGCTCCAAAATTGCCCTTAGGGTACTGTTGCAACAGCCCTCCTGGCTGTCCTCAATCTCCCCTCCAAGCTGATCCAAATGCCACTTCAAGGCTGTGCTGACTCAACCCTCTTCTTGTAGCTTAACTAGCTACATAACAGTCTCTCACGGTTGTCCTAGGGCTGCTCCAAAGGACTGCTGTTACAACCTTGTAACAGCCCTCTCTGCTGTCCCAAAAAATCTGCCTTTAGACTGTCCCAATATTCCTGTCAATATTGCTGTCACAACTGCTGTACTAGGTGGCTGTGACAGCCTTTCAATGTTGCCCAGAACTGTTATAGCAGCCCCTTCATGGGCTGTCCAAAACTACTGTAACAGTCCCCCACAACCGCCCACTGTTCCAGCCTTCTTTGGCAGCCCTCTAGCACCTGTGCAGACCTCCTCTAGGCTGTTCTAGCCTCCAACAGCAGGCCTCACCCTGTGGCAGCCTTCTACAGCCTATGACAGACCTCCTCTACGTCTGCGGCCACTTTTTGCTGTTAGAAAAACAGGACCGCGGAGCAATAAAATAAAACAAATGTGGAAACAAAACACAAAAGATACACAATACAAGAGAGACACAGATTTACGTGGTTCACCTAGTGTGGGCTATGTCCACCAAAGAAATTGCCAGGTCCTTCCTTTATTATTATCCAGCAAATGAAGGGATACAACCTATAGCAAAACCTGCTGTAACTTCCTCTTCTTTCTCTCACAGTCTCCTCTCTCAGAATACAATTCTCGCCATAATGCATAGCCGCAATACATTTCCCTCATAACAGAGGGTTGCCTTCTAGGGCAAAAAACCCTAACATAATTTTTACCGTTAGATCTGCGACCTTATAATGAACGGTCCAGATTTACAATGAAATTACAATATACATTTACAAGACAATTTTTCCTTCGAGGGCTTCGCCCCCGAATCCCCCAACTGGGGAGATAGGCCCCCTGGACCTCGTAGAGGGGGTACCCCCGCGTGGAAGAGTGTACATACTTCTAGGGTGTAAAGTCTTCATGGGGTATAAACACGGCTAAAAGCAAGGACCTCTGTATCAGGAACATAATCAAGCTCCACAACCAACATCTGCTTGCTGGCCGAGCTGCCAACGAACCTGCAGCCACCTCTTTGGCCTTCAAACTCTCTGTGGCAGGGTGTTTCTAGGAGGCCGAGCCTCTTCTAGCCTGCAGCTGCCTCTCTTAGGCAGGTCAAGCTCCTATCCTTGGCTGTAGCAAGGTTGTGTTGGCAGGCTGAGTCTCTTGTAGGCCTCAGCCTGCCCTCCCTTGGCTTCCAACAGCTCTGTGGTCCTCCTTTTTACTTGTACTTGCCCAAGCCAAGACAAAACACAACAAAAACTAAGGCTAAGCAGCCTCCTCCATGGCTGGACCGAGGTCACCAAGTGGTGGATTGAAATTACCAAAGACTTCTCTCACAATGTTTCCACAATGATCCTTGATTTCCTTTTATATAAGTCCAAGTGGCGTGTCAAAAGCCCCTCCATAAGTCAACATTAAATTAGAATAATATAATCTTCTTGTGTGGGTGTGAAGCCCCAACACAAGCCCACGAAGCTCATCATCAAACCCTTAAGCCTCCAGCTCAAACTACATTGGGGTTTTCGCCGAACCGAAAGTGTGAGGCGGTGCCCACGACGATTCCCACATGCCCAACACCTAGGGCACGTGAGAATACCTGCTCGAAGCTACAAAAATCAACACAAGGACTGGTGCAGAATGTCGTCGGAGATTCTTTAGCTCAAGTGCGTCATGAAGAAGTCGATTTTGAGTATGAAGTACTGTTGCTTTTGCTTGCGAAACTTGCAAGCAGGTTATAATGGACTGCAGAGTGGCTTTGTCAATGGTCACTGTATTGTCTACAGAGGAGAGGATTAGAGTGTTCAGTAGCTCTAACAGTTTCTCAACTCGAGGCATTTCAAAGACTTTATTAGATGTCACAAGGTTTCTTGCAACTCCACCTCGACTTTACAATGCAAACTCAACTATGCAGACAACAAAAGAAGGGTGTCGACGTCTACCGAAAATGCACCCACTTACAGAAACTTACAATAAAGCTATTTGCAAGTTACCTTACATTGCTACAAGTCGTCATTTTGTGTGTGTTGTCCACGAGCATGGAGTTGTCATATCACTGGAGGGCGAGGAACCTATGCCTTTACCACATTATAGCACAAAACATCAAAAGTATTTGCAGATTGGTAGTGCCTTTTCTTGTTGGCTGATTCTTTTCATATACAACTTGTCCTCTCACTGGAAGAAATCAAACACTCGGAAAAAAATTAATCTTTCAGCAACCCAAGATGGGTATCGGTTATTGAAACCTCTCAGTTATTCTTGCACTTCTTGGATAAAGATTTGGAAAATACATAGGTCGAATACAATTGCATTTCTGGTGGCACTTGAAGTCGAGAGAGAAGAGACAAATCAATAGCTCTAGGATGCATCAATTGGCTCATGGTCTCACACCAAAGACGTTCTCAATAGCAAATTCCACGAGATCGTTGCTTGAGATGACTTCTCTGTCAACATGTCTCTATTATCCTCCTCCATAGTTGTGAAGAACCCAAATTCATCTTCAATGGAAATTGGCATTGCCAATATCAATAAAAGAGAAAAGCCTGAAACATATTCTAGCACTCTATGCAATCGACACTAAATCATTGAGACACTATTATCTTCATGATAACAATAATCAACCCCATAGTGAAAGCTTGGTCATAGCCAGACCACAATTCTTTGCTAAGCAAAAAAGCCTTGAGGAAGGCATACACTAAACCGAAGCATAGCCACTCTGGTTATTGTGATGAGGCAAATCATGAATTTTATGTCAGATATAGCAGATGAGTACGAAGCTATTTGAGATGAAGCTTCAGTTGAGTGGACACCTGAAGGTGTTTCTTCACGATTTGATGAAAATTGAACTGGAGAGGGACAACAATCAACATATCTCTTGCTTCATTGATTAGGGTTTCGCAGAAGGAGAGAAGGCAATGTCGTTTCGCCCATAATCTACCACTATGAGCATTACTACGGAGCCTTCTACTGTTGGAATGCAACGTCGATACCAATCAACTAGATATGGTTGACAACGAGCACGACGAGTCAAATTGGATACTATTGTAGGTTTTGGAGAGCAGATCCTCTCAATGACCCTTTGACGAATGCCTTTAGAAGAAGCACGCGCAGACAGAGCACTACCGAAATTGAAACCCCACCAAACCTATGATAACTACAACATTCAGTGTGCGATTTGTCTGTTGACGATATTGCCATGAACTAGCTCAAGGAGGACAAGATCTGTATGTGTCTTTGGTAGCATATAGGTCTTCTCGAGCGAATATATATCAATGTGCATGTTATGCACTTGGTTATGTTATATTGAGCAGAAACAGGAATATCACAAAAATTACCAACAAAACAACACAATATAGAGAATAGCACACCAAAATGATACCTTTATTGAAACGAGAGCAATGTTCACTTGCCTCTTCGAGGGGGCAACCTCCAGTAGAGCAATGCTCTATTACAATAATTCTCAAGACAAAGACTTCTCATGCCCTCGACTCCTATTTATACTAAATCTATCTACCAAAAGAACAATCTAGAGGAAGATCTTTCTAGAAGCGGAAGCTTCTATTAGGTCTTTTTACATTTGACTTATTCTCCTTATTACTAGGCCTTATTTATTAATATCGGCCTTTATTACATGGAAAATATATTATTCTACCTACATGAGGGGTTAGGGAGGTTAGATTCCTAACATGCCCTCCCCCTTAAAAACAAACTTGCCCTCAAGGCTTGAGATGAGGAAATTGTTGCAGAATGGTAGTTGGCTCCCAAGTGGCATCTTCTGGATGTTTGTTCTTCCATTGAACTAAAACTTCCTTGATAGTGCGCTGGCAGAGACGACGCTCGCGCTGGTCCAAGACTGCTTGTGGCTACAACCAAATGGAACCTTTTTCATCCAACTCAGGTAGACTGGTTTAAGTCTGGCACCTAGTGTCGAGCACCTTCTTTAAGTAGGAAACATGAAAAACAGGGTGGAGCTTAGATTGATTGGGCAACTCTAACTGGTAGGCCACTGGCCCTGCTCTCTTGAGAATGCGATAAAGACCATAAAATTTGGGGGCGAGTTTTTGATAGTGTTGGGCTTTGACTGAAGTCTGCTTATAAGGTTGCAGATGAAGAAACACCTGGTCCCCTTCAGCGAATTCACGTTCAGAACGACCCTGATTTGCTTGTTGTTTCGTGCGATTCTAAGCCATGACCAAATTTGCTTTGAGAGTACGGAGAATGCCCATGCAGACTATAAGAGTTTGATCCACCTATTGAACCTTGGAGACACCGAACATGTATGAGAGAACTGAGGGTGGCTTTTGTCCATAGACTGCTTCAAAGGGAGTCATGTGTGGGGCGATATGGTAAGAGGTGTTGTACCACCATTCAACGAGGAGTAAACCACTGAACCCATTGATTTTGTCTGTCAAAGAAAAACACCTCAAATAGGTTTCCAAACACTTGTTGATCGCTTCAGTGTGTCCATTAGTTTGAGGATGATATGCTATGCTGAGATGCAATTGGGTTCCCTGGAGTTGGAACAATTCTTGTCAGAAAGTGTTGGTGAAAGTTGGATCACGGTCATAAACAATAGAATGAGGCATGCAATGGAGTTTGATGATATTATCCATAAAAAATTGAGCCATGGTGGATGCTATGAATGGGTGTTGAAGAGCACAAAAATGAGCATATTTGGAAAGACGATCTACTAATACCATGATGACTAACTTATTGCCTAATTTAGGTAAGCCTGGAGAAGCTTGCCGATCCTGCTGTAGTGTTTGGATCAGTCTTGAAAGTTTGGGGTCTTGCAACCATTCCTGGTGAACCTCCTTAAGCCAATCTGCGACAATGAAAGAGAAGGAAAAAAGGGATTCGTCTTCTTCATATTTTCTGGAAAGGGCATCAACCATCACATTCTATTTTCTTTTTTTGTAGATGATCTCATAATCATATCCAAACAACTTGGTTACCCATTTTTGTTGCTCCGGAGAAAAAATTCTTAGTCCCAGAAAATACTTGAGGCTTCGATGATCAATTTTAATTTGGAAGCATTGCCCCAAGAGATAATGATGCCAGAGATCCACAACGTGCAGAATAGCCAACATTTCCTTTTAATAGGTGGATTGGCCCAAATGACGCTCGAACAATTGTTTGTTGGTGAAAGCCAAAGGTCGACCATCTTGCATGAGGATAGCCCCAATGCCTTTCCCTTAGGCATCACACTCCGGTACAAAGGTCTCATTGAAGTCAGGGAGAGCTAGAACATGAGTAGTGCACATAGCCGCTTTTAAAGCTTGGAAGGAATGGTTGCTGGAGTTCAACTGAAAAGATTCTTTTTGAGTGCTGTGAAGGGAGCTACAATTTTGCCATAATTCTGAACAAACTTGCGATAATATCCCGTGAAACCCATGAAGCCACGTAGACTTTTAAGAGTTTTCGGGTGCAACCAATCCTACAGAGGTTCAATTTTCTTCGGATCCACCCTCACACCATCCTTGTTGATAATATGGCCTAGGTACTCAACTTTAGAGGCTCCAAAAACACATTTAGACTGCTTAAGAAAAAGTTTGTGTTGAGATAGTAGCTGTAGAACTTGATCCACATGGGCAAGATGGGCTTGCCAAATTTTTCTATAGATGAGAATATCATCAATGAAAACCAAGGCAAAATGACAGAGGAAAGGACATAAGACATGATTCATGAGACTTTGAAAAGTGGAGGGAGCATTATAGAGGCCGAATGGCATAACCAAGAACTCATAGTGGCCCTCACGAGTTCTGAATGCAGTCTTGGGAATTTCTTCTTCTTTCATACGAATTTGGTGGTAGCCAGAGCGGAGGTCAAGTTTGTTAAAATACTGAGCACCACTTAATTCATCCAAAAGGTCATCAATGATAGGAATGGGAAATTTGTCTTTGATGGTGAGTTTTTTGAGGGCGCGAAAATTAGGATACATGTGCCAAGTACCTTCTTTCTTGAGTACCATGACTACTGGAGAAGAATAGGTGCTGGTACTGGGACGGATGACACCGACTTCTACCAATTCTTGAACAATCTTCTCAATTTCATTCTTCTAGGCAAAGGGATGACGATAAGGGCGAACATTTGGAGGAAGACTGCTCGAAACTAGAGGAATGGAATGATCATGGACACCTTGAGAAAGGGGAACTCCCTGGGGGGTTTGAAACACAACTTGGTGTTGGGAGAGGATAAATTGGAGGTTAGGATGGACAGAGGGTGTCTCAACCGCCTGAATGGAATGAAGTTGGGCAATAAATGCCAGAATAACCTTTTTTGAGGAGCTTTTCCATTCGGTGGGAACTGATGATCTCTAGTGACCCTCCTGTGATGCCTTGGAATTGGTGATGTTGGCCCTCCTGCTGGAATTGCATGGTTCATTTTTGGAAATCCATGGTGATAGGGCCGAGAGTGCGTAACCATTCAACACCAAGTACAATGTCATAATCGCCCATGTCAATAACAAACATATGAGATTTCAGGTGTTACTGACCAATTTGGAG
>ML778077.1:1642492-1655759 GCA_009831015.1 Picea engelmannii | reverse complement strand
AAATATGATTGACATTGCTATGATCCCTAGGACTAATGAGCCCATGGAGGGCGAAGTTTTTGATGTGCAGGACCATGCCCGACGGACAGGTACCAAGTGGACCGGTACACATGGGGAGATGATTAGTTTGGACCTCCATGGGGTTGAAGAGCCCATTAGATGGTTGCTGGGACCTCATCAGGAGCAGAGACAGGACAGTGATTGATCGAGCCTTTGCACGAGAGAAGAAGAATGACATTTTCATCCAGGACGCCTTGGCTGAGCCCAGCCCTAGGGGGTTGACCCACTGCAGGTGGAACGTGTCCCTTTGATGGCCCAGGATGTCATCTAGGAGCCCTTGACGTCACCTCCAGTGTATGGCACCTTGACAGAGCATTTTGGCACGTGTGGTAGAGTTTGGAGGCCCAGAGAGGGCCAACGTTTGTCATCTAGTGCTATGTTTTGCCCTAAAAAGGGCCAACGTCTCCCTCAAAGGGGCTAGACGTCTTGCTTATTGCTCATTTAGGGTTTTCTTTTAGCAGTTTAATGTAAAATAGTATGATTTTTAGTTATTAGCCTTGTCGGCTATTTTAATGACCTAATTTTAATTAAAGGTCATGAGAATGCTATATATTGAGGATGTTTTCCCTCATTTTGACATAACACTAGCGAGGTCTGTTTTTTGCGCTCTCCTAGGGTATTGTTTCTTTCTAAGTGAGGTGCACTTGTTATTGGAAGCATTTTTTGGCATCTTTTGGCATTTCTCTCAAAGGAAGGTTTACAACTAGGGTTTGCACATGCTTTCTTCATGATATGTAAGTGATTTTCTTGCAAAACTTCTTAATTGAATGGTTGTAGGTCTAATTTCTTGCATTTGCTTATTAAATTGCTGATTTGAAACCCTAGGTAACAAGCACACAAGTAGGTCATTGTTACATGTCCCCTTGGAGAGAGATTTTTCAGCCATTGAAGAAGAGGGATTGAGCCTAGCCTTTGCTACACTCATCTTGCTTCTTCCCTTAAGCTAGCGTTGAAGTTTATAGGATGAAAGAGGGTGACGTCCTAGGCCTAGGTTATCTACACCTAGGGCCATCATCTTCTAGGGTTTGAAAGCCTTCTCTTTCCAACACTTTCTCTCACCTCATCCCTTGAATTTATCATTTATGCTAGCCGTTTTGCCAAGTTGACCTAAGGAAGGAGGAAAGAGCACGAGGCCTTGCTTAAGCAACACCGGAGTGAGCCTCTTTCCCCTAGGGTTTTGATTCTAGGGCCCTGCCTTTGTAGCACTCTAGAACCCTTCCCTCTAGTCTTTAAGTCTTCATCCTTTAAAAACCTTGTGCCCTTATCTTGTTTGACTCCATATACCCTAAGGCACTGATCTCTAACCTCCAACGTTGAAGTCTTAGTGTACAAAACTACTCTCAAAACTCTTAATTTTGAAACCCTAACTAACAAACTAACCTAATTAGGGCTGACGTCACAGTTGGTTATCTCATCTTGACGCAGAAAGTGTTGAATATAAGCAATTAAATGATGATTTGAAGCATTTATTGAGTAAAGTGTTGATTGGATACATTGTTAGCTTGATCATCTTGATAGTTATTGATGAATTGATGCTTTTTCATAGCTAATTGACAAAACGTTGACTTCATTTGTATCTATTGCTTTACATTGCTTATTAAATGATAGCAGATAGTTATTGAAGTACTAACCCTTTGAGTTATAGCCTGCATATATATTGTATTATTGTTGTCTTGTTCCGGGCAAGTGTTTTCTTTCGGGCATACACTTCTTTATTGGCTGATTAGCCGGACTGTCTGACTTTGGTGGTAACCTGTGAGGGGGAAACTTTGATCTTGACTTTATACCTTAGCCTCTTCAAAACCCCAGGTTGCCGGGGACGTCTCCCCTAGGCTAACCTCCCTAAACAGAAAGAACCTCCCCATTGAGGTGACATTGGGTGGGGAAGGTTCCTGTTACGCCAGTTTGCCTTCAATTCTCTAAGCCATTTGACCTAGCTACAAACTGTGCGATAACAAGGCCATTGATAAAGCATTCCTTGAAAAAAACATTCGTCATGCCCTTCGTTCTGAAAGCCAATTGCGCAAAGGAAGCTATAAACTCCTCCACTGGGCTAGTTTGATTCAATTTGGTCAAACGATCTAAATGATGAGTGTTGGTGTCAAAGCGGTCATGAAACTCTGCAAGAGATTGTGTCCAAGCCACATACCCTTGGCGTACCTTTTTATGCCATTGCCACCATTGCCAACGTTCAGGATACAAATGGAGAATACCATAACGGAGTTTGGCCAACTCATCGGTAATGTCGTTCAAAGAGAAGTAGTGTTCCATTTGGGTGATCCTTCCTATGGGGTTTGAGCCATCAAATTTGTTCACATCCACTCTAGGAAGGTGTAGGTCACGCTGAAAGTGATTCGACTAAAACGTTTGGGAAGTGGAGGAAGTATGACCTTCGGGGTGCAAAGGTTGGTCAAATGAGGGAAGGTCTCCAGGAATATTCAGTTTGGCGAAGAGATTGCTCGCAAAGGATTCAAGCTGGCTTTCCATGTGGGCAGAGAGGTCCTTTGTCAGGACTTCCATTTTGGCGTCTATGGTGGAATGCATGGAGGAATTGATGGTGGAAATATTGGCATTGATTTTCCGCAATTCCTTCTGGGCCATGGAGAGATCAGATGACAAGGTATTGAAGCGTGCTTCAAGGTCTTGGCTGCGCGTGTGGGCCATGGTGAAAGGGGGGTACAGGAGGGGGCGGGTGGGTCCGCACAAAAAAGTAGTTACAGGAGAAGGGTATCATGATGATCAGGGCGAAAATGGGAATCCAATGGCATAGTTCCCAAATAAGGGGGTCGGGAGGGGGTTGGGACCACATGAAAAAAAGGCTGAAAAATGATAGGTATCATTGCGATCAGGATGAAAAGAGGAATCCAATGGGATAAGTCTCAAATAAGGGTGCGGGCAGGCCCCACATGTTTTTATTTTCTATTTTTTCTTACTCCCGCGAAGCTAACTCCGATCTGAATAATACCGCAGTGGTGAAATGCCCAAATTCTTAACAGGAAGAAATGTGTAGTAATTTAGCAACCAGACTGCAGGAGCCAAGGTTGCACGACAATAGATTTTGTTTGTTCCTTTTCTGTTATGTTTTCGTCCCAAGGGTTGGGGTGTTCAAGGTTCCTATAGACAAGGGTTTGCCCTGTGCTATAGCTCTATGATATATGTGCGGGGTCGAACAATAATACTTGGCCCAATATCTTAGGGCACCAACTAAGGAGTCTAGACCATACCCTTAGCTGTATTACCTGATTACCTAGGTACTAGAGAGTATCTTCCCGAGCACTGTTCTCGGTGGCACTATAGCAGGCAGGTGGCCGATCGGTTGATTTATAACGGGGTTCAGGATGCCTAGGCAAGTCCGAATATAGGTGCTGTCTAATGCTCTACCACTCGAAGGGGTACCAACAAGGGTTACAAGGGTGTCCAACAATATGAGCTTAAAAACCTCTTGTATTTCTTGCGTGTATGCTTCCCCAACCGTGGATTTATGCGCTGAACGACAGATCATTGTAGTTTAAAGATGTCGAAACATGTCTCTACCCTGGAATTTTTTTTACCCACAATTCCTGCAGGGAAAGTGCTCTGATACCACTTGTTATGCACCTGGTTATGTTATATTGACAAGAAACATGAATATCATAGAAGTTACCAACGAAACAACAAGATATAGAGAATAACACACCAAAATGATACCTTTATTGAAACGAGAGCAATGTCCACTTGTCTCTTCGAGGGGGCAACCTCTAGTAGAGCAATGCTCCATTACAATAATTCTCAAGACAAAGACTTCTCATGCCCTCGACTCCTATTTATACTCCACGTGTGAACCTGACGAGAATAGAATACTCCGGGAAGCAAGAAGAAACCCTAATGAGTTGGCTAATAACCCTAGAAGACTTGTCGGCTCAAGAAGATAATTTATATTAGGTTATTAGCCTCCAAGAGAAGAAGTTGGCCAGAAATAATAATGTATATTGAACAGACAGATACCCAGAATGAGAAGTCGGCCCAGGCAGTTAGCAAGAATTAGTATAAATACTGGAGGCCAGTTCTCATTCTGGCAGGCAGGCTCAGAATTGAAGAGCAACAACTTGTGCGCACTGCAGTGCCCAGTCTTGTGGGCAGGTTTGAGGAGAGCCGCCATTGCAGCTGCTGCAACTAGCAGATCACGTTTGGCTCGGACTATCTCTTGGCTAGGGTTTAGAACATCTGATCAGTTCTTGTTGGTGCTCTATCCTTGGGTAAAGGTGCACTACCCTTTGTTTGGCTATCTAGCCTAGGGTTTGCTTCCAGAGTGATTCTCTGTCAAGGTTAAGGTGCTTGGAGGGTGGCTTCAGCCTATGGTTGGGTGACAATAGAGATATTGTCAATGGTAAAACGAGCACTTTCATTATATTCTAACAGGTTATGGGCCCACTCCTTCATTCAGGCTAAACGTTGGAAGGAAACATAGCCGCTAGGATATTGAGCTCATTGAGTAACTGTCGCTAGGGTTACTAGCAGAAGCAGCTTCCAAGACACTGCCGCTAGGGTTTCTAGCAGGAGCAGTCACCATAGCACTGCCGCTAGGGTTACTAGCAGGTGCAGTTGCAGAAACCCTAATCCTCTCGTTGAGGAACCTTAAGTGAAGGGATTGACCTAATATCCGGATAGATCAGTGCGCCCTAGCCTAGCGCATCTCCTAGTACTCACAACAAGCCAAGACGTGAAGTTTGAGTTTTTGGTCAAATCTAGGTTTGACCAAGTCAAAGCAGCTATGACTTATTCTATGAAGTCAAAGAACAAGTTAGATGGAGCTTCTAACTTCAGAGCGTGGAAGACAAGGATTGACCTCATCCTTGCCAAGAATAAAGTGCTGGATATCGTGAAAGGAAAGATCGTGAAACCAGAGTTTGAAGAAAGAAAAGAGAAGGAACCGCATAATGTTCTGCTATGGAGAATTTCAAAGACGGTGACATCAATGCCATGAGTATCATAGTGGAATCTATAAAAGACCACTTGATACCCTACATCTGTCATCTTGACTCATCGAATAAGATGTACGATGCCCTAACAAACCTCTTCTCAGTTAGAAACATTGGAAAAGTTATGAGTCTGAAGAATGAGCTCCGTGACATGAAGATGAATGATGAGGACAACATAACATCATACTTTGTGAGGATCTCTCAGTTAAGAGATCGACTACAAGCTATTGAAGAGATCATTTCAGAGAAGGAATTGGTAAACATAGTACTCAATGGTCTTCCCAAGATGTGGGATGCATTTGTCTCAAGCATGAACACAAGAAAGGAGTATCCGACATTTGAAGAACTTTGGACTTGCTGTGCTCAAGAAGAATCAAGGATCAGTGCAAAAGAGAAACCCCAAAAGAAGTACGATGATCAAGCCTTCATAGCAAGATTCAAGAACTTCATGAACAAAAGGAAGTTTGGCTCAAGAAGGAAGCCAAATCAAGAGAAAGACATTTCAAAAATACAATGCTTCAACTGCCGAAAGTATGGTCACTACAAGAATCATTGTCCAGAGCTAAGGAAAAGGAAGGAGAAACACGAAGCATCAGTTGCCGAAGAAAAGGAACCTACAAAGAAGACTAAGTAGGATGAAAGAGACTTCTTCTTCTAAAGGTAACAATACTCTTCTTATTTCTTGTACATATCTCGTTTGTATCGTCTCTGTACATATCTTGTATATCTATCCCTTGAAAGATAATGTATTCCAAGAAGAACTATACCTATGGAAGAACAACAATATAAGGATTGATATCATTAGATAATACACATGAAAGAATGAAATACGCCGAATCAATCATGAAGAGACTTAGAAGAAGCAAAGACAGAAAGAAGTCAGAGAAAGACTTGTAACGTTTTTGTAGAAGACAACAAGACGAAAGCATGGACTCCGTTAGATGGAGGGAGCCGATTATATGCACTAATACATGAAGCAAGGATTAGGAGGGAGCTAATCCTATGATCCATTAAAAATAATGAAGTATGGTAGTAGCCATGAAAGACAGTACGTGTTCAGTTCAACTGCAGAAGAAGTCTTCTTCGAAGAGAAGCCTTAAAGTATCCCTGGTTGACCATCCACATCCGTGATCCTATGATGAAAGAAAGAAATGGAATCTTTAGGGCATGGAATCTATAAGAAACTCCATGGACCCAGGAGCTAAAGAAAAACATCAGGAAGAACATGAAGAATACAAGAAATAAAGAGAAGCCAGAACAACCAGTCATTATATTAAGAATCACAAGATTACCAGCCTGATATGAACTCAATAAAAGCAATCAAGCAGAGGAGCTGAAAGTCGTGATGAAGAACAGTGTATGAAAGACTTATGAATGAAAGCATTGCGGGATCTAGAACTAGAGGTTCTCCCAGATGGAGGGAGAAGACTATGATGATTACTTGTTCTAGTACACTAGACATATCTCTACATGAGTGATTATATCATCCGCAACATCCATGAGTTGGAGTTCTACATCAGATGAATGCAAAGAATGTTCTCCACAGAAATTGAATAAAGAGCGTATGAAGAGCAACCTCAAGACTTTGAGGCATACCAGAAAGAGACCCTTGCATGCAGATAGAAGAAGACAACTTGGTGGAGAACCTCCAGTGCACAGCAGAAGCGTGGTGAAGATTTTCTATAACAAAGATATGGTATCAAGATGATTACTCAGTAGATTAGATCTCATTATGACAGAAGAAGTGCCACATGTATATACTCTATTGATCAGAGCTACATGAAGCCTTAAGAGAAAACCAATGTTCCAGACCAAAGAACATTTGAAATCAAGCATTACATTATCCGTAATGAAGTTCAGAAAGGAGAAAGTGGTTCTCCAATACATATCTCCGCAGATGAGCAGATAAGCAGACATTTTGGTAAAAGATGAAAGATTTTGCGTACTCAAGCTGGAGCTCGTGGAGACGACTTCCTTATTGAAAAAGGAAGAGATGACTCCCAGGTTGGGAGGGAGCACTAAAAATATTATTGAAGACATTCATTGAAAAATAGTCTAGCTTGGACAGATTCTTTCCTGTTCGGAAAGTGGATTGAGATTTCTGACGGACAGCGATTTCCCATTGTGGTTAACATGGGAAATGGTCCAGATTGCTGATGTATCATAGACATCGACTTCCCATTGTGGTTAACATGGGGAGTGGTCTAGGGCAGTCTCTCTTCTTGAGGGTTACTCAAGAAGATTGGCCCGCCTCGCCGGACAACAATTTCTCATTGTGGTTAACATGAGGAATGGTCCGTTTTGGAGGTTGATGCAGGACAGTCTTTTCCTCTTGTGGTTAACAGAAGAAATGGTCCGGACAGTGATTCCTTAGGGTTTATACATTCTCTCCAGGTGCACTTTGATTAGTGTAGGAGGAATGGCCCAGGGTGGGGAATGGTCCAGGCTCAACAATCAGGGACATGCAGTCCTTAGGGTTTATACATTCTCTCCAGGGTGCACTTTGATTAGTGTAGGAAGAATGGCCCAGGGTGGGGAATGGTCCACGTTCAGAAATCAAGACAGTTATTCTTCCTTGCTTGAGAAGAATAGTCCATACAACTCATCATTGTTGTTTTACCTTTTTGAGGGCAGGTATTCTTTCAGATCTCACAGATGTGAGTGAAAGATTGGCCCAGATGATTAAGTTTATATCATAATATTGTTTCTGTGCAGGTTGACATCAGATGATTGTTATGAAGACTGTATGACAATAGATGCATACTACTATGGTGGATGTGTTCCACTGTTCGTGACTATACGTTACTGATCAAGTACTTGTTTGCTACTTGGTGTGGTAGTGTACAACTGGATTGTAGTTATGTACTACTATGGATAGACACAATTGTGTTCTATCTTTGTTCCGATTACCTTGAAGACTATCAGCAGTTTGGTAAATGATTATCAGTGAGATGAATGATTAAAGAACAAAGATTTCCTAGGCGAAAAATGGTTCAAAACATTTACTCTTCTAGATTAGAAGAATGGCTCTTGTATCACTCTGTGGAGTGAGCATCATGTCTGATTACTCAGATAGAGTATGGTTTCGAGAGATGATGCAGCTGATGATAATGATGGTGCTTATGATCTAGTTTATATATCTATGTTGTTGCTACCGGGTGAATGGTATGTTTTGTGCTCAAGACCATTACCTCTAATACCTCCCTAGCTAGGAGGGAGTGTTGATATTATGGTAGCTGCAGGAGGTATTTACCTCCACATGTGAACCTGACGAGAATAGAATACTCCGGGAAGCAAGAAGAAACCCTAATGAGTTGGCTAATAACCCTAGAAGACTTGTCGGCTCAAGAAGATAATTTATATTAGGTTATTAGCCTCCAAGAGAAGAAGTTGACCAGAAATAATAATATATATTGAACAGACAGATACCCAGAATGAGAAGTCGGCCCAGGCAGTTAGCCAGAATTAGTATAAATACAGGAGGCCAGTTCTCATTCTGGCAGGCAGTCTCAGAATTGAAGAGCATCAACTTGTGCGCACTGCAGTGCCCAGTCTTGTGCGCAGGTTTGAGGAGTGTTGCCATTGCAGTTGCTGCAACTAGCAGATCACGTTTGGCTTGGACTATCTCTTGTCTAGGGTTTGGAACATCTGATCAATTCTTGTTGGTGCGCTACCCTTTATTTGGCTATCTAGCCTAGGGTTTGCTTTCGGAGTGATTCTCTGTCAAGGTTAAGGTGCTCGGAGGGTGGCTTCGGCCTATGGTTGGGTGACAATAGAGATATTGTCAATGGTAAAACGAGCACTTCTATTATATTCTAACACAAACAACTTGGATAAGTTTCATCCCTCTAGGGCAACTTATGCCACATAAACCACATCTGAAAATTCACTTTTACTGTAGTTACAGCAGCAGGTTTAGCAGCAGCAAAACAACCCTTGTATTCTAAAATGATGATGTCAAATCAATGAACAATTGTCCTGTTATGTCAAATCATCAAGACATATATTAGCTGTAAATAACAGTACATGAATAATATATATGATTGAAAATTAAATATGGAAAATACACAAGTTTTGGACATCTGAAAACTTCATTAATATGCTCAAGATGAAGTACGTGTACATACCATAGCCTTCTCTCAAGGCTAGTACAAGTCCACTAGATCTCCAAAGCCCTAGCTAGGGAAAACTTGAAAACCTTAGCTCAATCAAGGAGCTTCAATACGT
Organism: Picea engelmannii; assembly: GCA_009831015.1. Lineage (NCBI taxonomy): Eukaryota > Viridiplantae > Streptophyta > Pinopsida > Pinales > Pinaceae > Picea > Picea engelmannii. The sequence goes on along the minus strand of ML778077.1, from coordinate 1,646,514 downwards.
AAAACTCACTCCAAAACATCCTCCAAGGCAAGACATCCTCTTCTTTTCTTCTTCTCCACTAAAGATACCTTAGGATTTTATTACAAAAACCTGATCCCAAACCTCCAAGGGATAAACCTTAGCCCTAGACTTCAAAGATGCTCCAAGATACTCCAAGAAGACCAAGAAACCCTAACGACTCCAAGAGAGAGAGAGAGAGAGTACAAGTGAAGTGCTAAGAGAGAGAAAGAAGAGTGATCATCACCAACGTCTCCTCCATGAGAGCAAACCCTAGTCACAAGAGCAAACTACAAATTAAGACATCTCCTCCAAACTTCACAACTCCACCTAGGGTTCATGAGGAAACCCTAGCATCTTCCTCCAAGAAGTTAAGTACAAAGAGAAGAGAGATAATGATGTCATGTGATGATTATGATAAGGACTCTCTCCTTCCTCTATTTATATGAGAGATAAGGGAGGCCAACAATACAATGTGGGCCTAAGCCCTTACAAACAACCTACAATGAGCACTTGTAGGCTAACACAAGTGAAGTGCTCCACTCCAAAGTTCACATGTCATGCTCCAAGGTGATGTTGTACACAGTTAGGTCTCCGAGATAATATAGCTACACAAGGTAAGTCCACATACCTTCGTTACAAGCCTCAACAGACTCCATCTATTCTTTCAAGCAATGTACTCCACTAGGTCAGCTTCCCCCTATAAGAACATTGTCATAGCCTAGGCATCCCCGTGCCAACTCCAAGCCTCTGAACAGGAATCCAAGCAACCCCATGCTATCTAGGGCCTGATTCCCTCCTCCAAGATGCACAATACTCCTCCCAAGTAGGGCGTTCTCCAATCAAGTGAACTCTCCACATGGCCAGAATGAAGGGGGCATCCACCGATTTGTCAAGAGAACTCTAACACCTAAGGGAAGAATACCATGTCTGCACCTAACTGAGGTCAAGCAATCATTGAGAACACCTAAGGGAAGAATACCATGTCCGCACCTAACTGAGGTCAAGCAATCATTGAGCAAGCTGTCTCCACCGTGCAAATCCATCACGTACCATCCAGGGGCTGAACATACACCATATACTCCAAATATCTCGAATCACCGCAAACATGGTGTAAACACTTTGGGAGTAACCCGAAAAACTAACAAGGTCCACCATATTAAATATGATACAGTAGTTTGTAACCTTTCTTTTGTTGGGACAAGCAGACTGCTAAAATCTTTGATTGCTAACACTGTAAGACTAGAAAAGTTGACAGTGTCCAGGGCTGTAAACTTCATATGGAATATTACACTTTATCATATTGCTATCTTACCATTTCCCATTTGGTAGGGTTGCATTTTGGTCTACACTTGTTCTTGGCAGGTTTGTATTCCTGTCTACAGTTGTTCTTGGCAGGGTTTCTCAGAAACACAAACAGTGAAGGATTAGGTATTTTAACATTCTATAATATACTGACTACCTTCAACCACTGTTTTTTTGTGCTGCTTAAGATGAAAGTAAGCTTATGTTCTCTTTGTATCTTGCACTAGAATGCAAATTCCGCTGTAATTTTATTTAAAGGTATTTCAGATCACTCCCAAGTTAGTGCCTCTTAAACTTATTGCCCCTATGATACAAGCTTCTGTACTGTGAAGTGGGTGAACCATGAATTTCAGAAATTTACTCAATAATAGCATTTACTATTATTATTATATTGTGATGGAAGCATGTTGAATACCTCTTTTTTTGTACTTGTTCCAGGTAGAGATGGACTGACTCATAACATGCTAAATGATATACACAACTATTGGAAACGTGCACCGGCTGTGAGAATAAAATGTATGGGTGTGCCGACAGTTGATATGAGAAATGTTCGTTATCAGCTGGAGGTATGTTTGTCTTCATGTAAAGTATTTTGTTCTGTTTAAAAACAGATTTTCCGTGGTCTTTGAATGGCTCGCTGCCATTTTTTAGCATGTCTGCCTGTTGTCTACATATATTTTTTGGAGAAAAACTCGAGTGGAGTTCGACCTGATACACATCATCTGGCATTCGCCCATCCTGCCTTTTCCATTGCTATTTTATAAAAATTAAGAAAGAAAGATGCATCCCCATTTTAATCTTATCTTCACAGTTTACTCAGTAATGTATATCCATAGATATGATTTCATGCATTTGCTCAAGACAGCTTCATGTGTCAACCTAGGTTGCAGGAGTGTTGAGACCTAATGCATCAACTTCTGAAACATGCACCGGACGTACATGCAAACTATTTATACGTTTTAGTTTGGAAATGGATAGACAGATTTTCTAAAATCCGATTTAAACCAAGTTTTTAATTTTCTTTCAATTGAAACATAATTTTTCTATCTAGGAAATTATACTGTAGGGTGCGATAGAGGTAATTGGCACACTGGTACACCTGGACCATCTGAGCTAATACAAAACTGCATCAACTTTCAAGAGAAGACTATCATATGGGGCAAAATTATAATATCCACAAAAAAACAGCTTTATTTTACTTGTTTATGTATTGATCTGACTATTGTCTTTGTTGTTAATATGCCCATGTCTTTATATAAAGCTGAGATCAATTGGTTTCACAATAACAAGCTTGAGGAACTTCTAATAATATAAATTCTCTTGAATTGCCATGCCCCAAGTAGCTCTTTTGTGCTATTTACATTTTGTCTATAATTTCTTGGGAATACAGTTGCAGGCCCAGTTGCAGCACTAGATTTTCATAGCTCCAGCTGGAGGATGTCGGGCTTATTAACACACAGAAAACATACATAGAGAGTCTTAGATGAACTTGGGTCTTCCATAACATGTGGTATAACTCCAACAAGACCTATAGTCATCACAAAGTTTTTGATAGATTTCTCACTGTATCTGCAAAATTTTTACTCTAGATCATGAATGACATTGCATATAGATGCCTAAAAAAATGATGAAAGTACAAGAAGTTTATTATTTAAATGGGAAATGGTATTTGAACTAGACAAACTTCAGGAATGTTGTAAATAGTAAAAGGGTTTTTCTATTAAAATGTAGACTTATATAATGGGCATATTGTACTTGTACAATATTGTATTTTTTAGTATTAGTACAGTCCATATAATAAGGTGACAGGTTGGTAATAAAGAAAGTCAATAAATGACTTGTAATAAAGAGACATTATCAATGTCTTAAACTAATATCGTTAGTTGTGTGGTTGGTCGTCTTGTCTGTGAGACATTATGATGTACGTGAATCATTTTAGTTTACTGGAATATTAAGTTTATTCTTTCTCTTCTCTGCAACTCCGTGTATGCCTGCTGTGTGTCTGAGAATTTTCATGGCATCAGGGCGTAGGTTTAGGCATCTGGCAGAGACAGTGGAAATTGTTTGGGCTATTTGCTGGAGGTACACAGAGTGCTTCATCTGTCAGAAATACGTGCTAATCAGCATGATATTACTGAGAGACAGGTTACACTAACAGTCAAATGTCAGTGCGAGAGCTAACAGACATTCTCTGTAATGTCAGTCAGGTGTGAGAAATTTCTAATAACAGGAGCAGTATGTTGTCTGATCTATTTGCCAAGTTTCAGCATTGTGAGAGTTGCAGGAATAGGTAGTGTGGTTGTTGATGCAGATAGACACTGGTAGTGAGACAGTGTGGCAGACTTGTGGCTTCAGGTAGATGCTGGTACAGTACGGCCCAGCAACAGAAATCCCCCCAACAATGAAGTTATGGCCTGTGGAGGATGTGTATGGCCCAAGGAAAAAGTAAACACCTAGCAAACAAATAGAATGTGGCCCAGAGGGGGAGTATGACCCCTGGGGATGAAGAACGCTCAGGTAACAAGCTAAATGCGGCCAAGTACAGGAGAAATTCAACCCACGTAAATGTATTTGCCTAGAGGGAGAGTGCATTGTCTAGTATTGGAGAAATTACAGACATTGGGGATGATTTACAAACTGTAGGAAAGAGAAATTTATCCAACAGATAAAATAAAAATAGATTAGAAACTCCTACAGAGGTGCAACAGTAAATAACAGTG
>ML778077.1:1606394-1618580 GCA_009831015.1 Picea engelmannii | reverse complement strand
TTAAATATCTCCCTGAACGTTGGTTTTGTGTCCATCTATATGCCTCCAATGGTCATTGTCAACAGGTTGCCCAAATTCCCAAGTAGGTTTAGGATCAGGTGTAGTAGTATAGTAGTGGGGAAGTCATTATTTATCTCCTGCAAGCTGGGATGTGGCCTCAAAGGCAAGGGAAAGGGCAAGAGAGGGGGCTGGTTGGGCTGCTAGTCTCCCAAATGGAGATTTCCGTTTTGCGCACGCTGTGCAAACTCTTTGGAATCTGCACAGAGATTGGCTTTCTTGGTCTTGCCACTCCTCATAACATTGGCATTCGACCCTCCCCTCTTAGAATCTTGGTAAGGATGTCTTCCCCAAAATCTTATGCTTCAGATGAGAAAACAGGAACAAATGATGGCAACAATCAACTTCCAATCTTTATCATCAATCTCAACCCACATTAATAATGCTAAACCAAATCATGAATGGAAACTAGACTTGAGTGTTAACTTTTGGGGTTACTTTGAAAGTCTTTTCTTGGGGTGCTTCATGAGATTTGGGGTACATGGTGTATGTTCAGTGCCTGGATGGTCCAATATGGATTGGCACATGAGTGAGTCTTTGATGGATTTGAATAGTTGAGAGAGCTTGCTCAGTGGATGCTTGACCTCAGATGGTTGCTGGCTTAATGTTCTTCCCTTAGGTGTTGTAGTTCTCTTGACAGTTTGGTGGACGCCCTTCATTGGGGCCCCATGAAGGAAGGATCCACTTGCTTGGAGAGCAACCTAGATGGGATGAAGAGTGTTGTGTAGCTTGGAGGACAACATCAGGCCTTAGTTGTCATGTGGCACCTTGGATTCCTGTGTGGAGGATTGGAGATGGTTCAAGACTACTGGGGCTTTGACAATATTCTTGCAGGGGCAGTTAACCCAGTGGAGTGCATTGCTTAGGACGATCGATGAAGTTCATGGAGGCTTGTGATGGAGGGATGTGGAATTGCCTTGCGTAGTTACATCACCTGGGAGCCATTATTGTGCATGACATCACCTTGGAGCATGACACATGTACTTTAGAGTATAGCGTCTCACTTGTGTTGGCCTACAAGTGCTCAGTGTAGATTTTGCTTGTAAGGGCTAAGGCCCACATTATGTTGTTGGCCTCCCTTACCTCTCATATAAATAAAGGAAGGAGAGAGCCTTTTGATTCATATATGTTCAAACACTCACCTGTATTTAGTCTTCTGAAGAGATGTGACCTAGAAGAGTGCACACTAGCCCCTATTGCATAATACATCTTTGGACCTGAATCACCTCTGATAACTTCCCATTGATACAAAATCTGGTTGAGGTATTAGAGAAGAGTGCCCACTGGTGGAGTAAGAAAGCTCCCAACTCCCAGTCAAGATAACATATCCAGATTAAAGTCCCACTCAATCATATCACAAACCTTTTCAAAGTCAATGTTTATGCTGCTATGCTTGCAATTTGGATTGCTGTTGGTACTGTTGACTATTATACTTGGGGAGAATTAAGATAACCTTGATTTGATTCAATCATAGAGATACAATATACTGTGGATATTTTGGGCATTTTAGACATGTACATGACAATCGATTCATCTATTGCATTACTGATGAGCTCGGGGTGAATATTTCAGGACAAAACTGGTGGGAAAGTAATTTATCAAAATTATGGCACCATCATATTATACAGAGGCAGAAACTACAAACCGAAAGATAGGCCTGTTATTCCACTAATGCTATGGAAACCACATGAACCTGTCTATCCAAGGCTGATCAAGACGACTATTGATGGGTTAACAATAGAAGAAACAATGGAGTTGAGAAAGAGAGGACTGAAAACACCAGCTTTGACAAAACTGAGTGAGTGGTTACATATTTTGTTGTGAACATGTGGCTAGCATTTTCTTATTTAGAGGTTTTATGTTCATGACATGTATCTTGACATTTTGTGCATGATGTTTCTTTGATTCAATATCTTCTTGCAGAAAAAATGGCGTGTACTGTGAACATGCAGCCAGCATTTTCTTATTTAGAGGTTTTATGTTCATGACATGTATCTTGACATTTTGTGCATGATGTTTCTTTGATTCAATATCTTCTTGCAGAAAAAAATGCCGTGTACTGTGACCTTGTGCGAACAGTACATGAAGCCTTCAAACAAAATGAACTTGTAAGGATTGATTGCAAAGGGCTACCAATAAGCGATTACAAGAAGATAGGTGCAAAACTTAGGGTATGCTATCTCAAAGAAACAATTCATAATTTAAAAAATCTTCTGTTTCTGTAAAGTCGGGTACAGGATTTGTTTTTTCCATACACTTGCACATATTGTCTAAAATTTATTATGAAAATCTGATCTTTTTAGCTGTTTGTTTGATCACCTAATGTAGGATCTCGTACCGTGCATCCTTGTCACATTTGATCATGAACAAATTGTGATTTGGCGGGGGAAAAATTCACGTTTTGAAAAGCATGAGGAGGTTTGCAAGACTTCGGTACTATGTCTTGATGGGACAAATTCCTTGATGCTTGCGAAGGAATTTCCTGTGGTGCCTCTGGAATATTTCTCGAAAGAATTATTGCCTTGAGGATTGCAGAATGTCTTATTCAGCAGATGGGATGTGGTGGATGGTGCAGTGTTTTTTATGAGCTGAATTCTTTTTGGCCTCTCACTAAAAGAGATGTTTAATTTACTTCTATTTTCATGCAAGCATTTTTATGCCCTATGTAGTGTTTTGTCTTAACTGGAGACTCAACTAAAATTCTAGACGGGATTATGAGTTATTGATTCTGATGGCACAGCATTGTAATTTGCAAAGGTTCATCGAGTGGACAAGTTTCATATACTCAGTATCCATAATGACTATATTTCTGCCAAACCAGATTTGCTTCTAGTCAGCTTGGAAGTGCTCTGACACAAGCATCGGAATCAACTATTTGTAAGAGGGTCTCTTTGGTTATGCTTAGTGCTTATTATTGAATCAGATCTCTTATTGGGAATTTGGAGATAACATCCACAAATTTCAGAATCGTTTGGCTATATTTTTTCATTAGTTGTGTATTCGTCCTCCCTGGATGTTTTTGTGCTTTTCTGTGAGAACTTCATCAGGTATATTGGGCTGTGTCATGGATAATATTTTCCATGCACGTCCTTTTAGTCCACTGCACAAGTGAGACAGTGTAGATTGTATTTTTACGTTCAGATGTTCTGATTTTGAGTTTATGGAGCTTGGGCTTAAAATGTATGTGCTACAAACATTGAGTGTTTACATTTTTTCATGATTTCAAGGATGTGCACAAGCCAGTTGGTAATCTCAACTTGTCTACATCAGGCCCTTTTGGGCACTTTGGCCTTGGATGAGCGTTATGGCTATTAGATTTCCTCTATTGCCAAATTATCTAGTGTCCGTGATGTATTTAATTGGCCAAAGACCATACTACGCCAAGTTGATCATTTTAGGTCTCATCTGTACACTAATACGCCAGATGTTGTCAAGATTCAAATCCTTACTGGGGTTGGTTATTGCTTCCCTTGCTATTTACGACTCTTCTCTATCAAGTTATTATCTTTGGATCACAGTTGGGTGTCTTATGTGGCCACATCTGTTATAGCTGTCTCTATGATTATTTATCTGTATTCTGGGAGTTGATGTGTCTCTCAAGTTGCTTCTTGATTTCTGGGTCTTTGTGCCTAAAATAAACAAAGGTATTCTCATGGTCCTTATGCAACACTTCAATAAAAAATTGTTTAACTTATGCTATTAAAATAAAGATTCAAATCACATTGAACATGTAGACCGATTATATGAATACCAATGTATCATTTCATTAACAAAGAGTAATTCGATCAACATAGTTCTTGGTAATTACCCTATGGGTTAAGATCTCACTATCCAAGCTCTAGCTTGGTTTCCTAGCTATGCTAACCATTGTTGACAAGGTTGCAAAGATATATGATATACCTAATAGCTGAGCCAAAAGTCTCTAACAGAGCTCCCTTTTGCTATATATATACATCACAATATTCCAAAGGGAATGGTTGTTGGTAACATCTTCAACAACCATCTTTTTCAAAGTAATAATTGTAATGCCTCTATGTTGTTTGGCTTTCTAGATTCCCACATATGGTTTAGCTTTTGCACTAATTGATCTTTGTGATGCTGTGCATTCCTTCTATTGCAACCATAGTAATCAAAACTGGATCGATCATCGAATCCAAAAATCGAACTGGAAAAATTTTGGAAAAAAATCAGATCACAAAACATGATTGACAAAAAATACATAAAATATTCAAATTTTGAAAAAAAAAAATATACTCATATGGATCCATACGAGTCCAAACCATTATATATGTAAAGTTTCTTAGGTATATGACAAGTAAGGGTGCATATAACCAAAATATAACTCGATGCAATCCATCTCAAAACAAAAATACATCAACAAAGAGGCTCTAAATGGTGTCTAGAGTCCAAAAAAAAATCATGCTACAACAAATAACTACATATCATCAAAATCATTGCCTATATTGGAATCCTCATCATCAGGATCACCCTCTAAGCATTAAAGTAAGATAGAAAAAATTAACATGCCTAATCATAGAAGGCTTGGTGCTCTTGATTAAATGTCAGTTCCATGCCCTCATACATGATAGAATCTAGTGTAAACATTGTGATCTTGCCAACCTTGAAATCCTGAAAATTGTTAAGTCCGCTAAATTTTGAATAGGATCTAAATTTCTACTTTCTCCATATGAAGTCTAGCGAGGTTGGAACCACTCAAACATCTTGAAATGATGAATGGTAATGCTAAAAATTTAAGAAAAATGATAGAAAATGAAAGATAAAAGAGAATGCCAACTTTTACTTTAAGAATTTAATATAACATTAATTATTAGGGTTAATATTTTTGCTTTCACTTTTATTATTTTATTGTTTTTATCAAAATTGACTTTTAGTGGTCCTTAGTCGTGGCTGTATGAAGCTGGTATTTTTTTTCTTTTGACTTTTAGTGGTCCATAGTTGTGGGCGTACGACATTGTATGAAATCAGTGGGTTCTGTATGAAATCAATGAGTTTGGGGTTTTAAGGTCGGTTTCATCTAGAACCAACCTTTTTTGGTTGGAACCCTAAACCAGACTGGTATGGTCCCTAAACCGGTTGGATCAATCGATTTTGTTGGTTCTGGTACAGTTTTGATAACACTAGTTGCAACCTTCTTAAATGTTTGCAATTTGACTTTGCATCTTGTGATAGTGTTTGCAATTTGGCTTTGTAGCTTGTGTCAATGTTCACAATTTGGTTTTGTAGCTTGAGTCAATGTTGCTTGTAGTATTCCTTGGTTCTTCACAAATGGGTGTCATGGAATTTGTGCATCTTTTCCATTGTGGGCATTGTGGGCCTCTTCGAGCTCCCCATAACTTGGCATTGAGGTTGACTTAGTTTGCTCAACTAAACCATGGGATTATTTTTACCTTGTAGGTGTTTCTTGTGAGAGTCCTTGCACCCTGTCATTGTTGTGCTTTGCCAAACATTGCAAACTAGACTTGAAGTCTTTTGTGCAATCACAAATCTCCACACTAGATTTTCATAACTTAGTTGCTTGTACACTCTGCATCCTTGGGAAATCAACCTTGAGATTTGACTTAGATTAGGGCTTTACCCTTTGAGGTTGATGGTCTTCATCAACTTTTAAGTATGCATGGGAACATTTCTTTGGAGTCATCTTGTGCACACCACTCATTGCATTGGAGAAAATATCCTTCCCTTTCAATTCCAAACAACTCCATCTCACCTTGTCAGGCAGATCAAACCTTCCACTGTGGTAACTAGTCATATTGTAGACTTGCCTTTTGATTAACAGTTAATTTATCTATTGAAGGTAGGAGTGCTTCCTCATCAAATTATTCATACAATAGGGATGGTTCAAACAACTTCAAGTTGTTCACGTTCATCACAACGTAGATTCCCATGTATGCAGAAAAATCACATTGAATGGAAAATCTCCAATCTTTTCAAGCACTGTGAATGACCCATACCTTATGTTCTTGATCTTATTGCATGGTCCCATGAATCTTTCCTTGGATACATGAAACCACACTTGGCCTTCAACTTGGAAAATCTGCATTGTTTGATCCTTAGCGTGCCTCTCCTTATACTTCCGTTGGGATTTCCACAAAGTTTCTTGCTCGTGTTCATTGGATCTTTCCCATAATCTTTACAATCTTTACACATTCTTCTTCAAGCATGTTGCTAACCTTTGTTTCCTAAAAAGCTAGGTCAAAAGGCATTTGTAGGTGACACCAAACATGCATGCAATGGCAACATACATTGACTCTACATTATGTTCTTATAGCAATGTTGAATGCATGTCATTCATTCATCCCAAGTCTTGGGAGTCTTATGGTTTTACCCTCTCAATAGGTGCATTATTGTCTTGTTTACAATTTTGCATTATCCATGTGTTTGTAGATGGAATGTGGTACTCCTAAACTTAGTGTCCATCAATGTTCTAAACATGATCCAAAATCTACTTAAAAGATTGGTTATCCCTACCAAAGATTATGGGAGTTGTGCATTCCGAAGTGCACCCAAATATTAGTGAAGAAGCCTTTTACAACTTCTTGCCCCATGTCTGTCTTGTGGAAAGCCACAAACACTGCCATCATGGTAAATCAATCTACCACTATTATTCAATTATGTCCACAACCTATCTTTGACAATCCACTTAATAAATCCTATGAAATCCTATGAGATACTTTTCCAAGGTCCTAATGGCATTGGCAACTTATTTTCTAGCCTAGACATGTTACATATGCCCATCCCTTGATGAACTTTCTATAGTTGTTTGCATTTACAACTAATACACATTGTGATAAGTTGGCAAACATCTTGCTCATCCCAAATTGTCATGTGACCTTGGCACTGTGAGCTTCCCACATTAATATGATCCTCAAGTTGTAGTAAAAAATGTTTTGAATTCCATCTTCTATGATCCTTGTAGGGCTCCTTGAATTGGCTTTGAACTCTGGATGAGTTGCATATAGTTCATGGTACTCATGCACAAATAGACCCATCTTCATGAACACCGCTCATGAAGATTATGGAGGTCTTTCTTGAGAGGAAAACTACAATATGATATTTTGCACCCTTCCTATATTTGATTACTAAATTAAATTAATGTAAGAATGTAAGCCACTCAATGTGTTGGCTTTATTGCCACCATCTCTAAGTTTGCAAAAAAATTGAATTGCTTGTGTTTTAAGTGGATTATTATCTCCTTGCCAAGCAAGGAACATCTCTAATGCTTCACTCCTTCGATGGTAGCATATAGTTGCTACTTATTTTTGGGTAGTTTACTATTTCTCTAGCAAATGTCTCTTAATGGTATGCTATGGATTCCCCCAGATGCTTTAGCATTACACCCATGACATGGGTGGAAGCATCTGGTTCGATTTTAGACGAAAACTAGTGGTTATATAGACCTAACGTTGACGTCTTGTAAGTATTCCACTTTTAGGCTCCAAAAGTTTGATCTTAAACAATTCTCTACTGAAAAAATTTGATGTCATTTATTAATGGATTTAGTGGCATAACTACTTGTAGAAGTGCTCGACAAACTTCTTATGCTACTTTGTGAATCCCATGAATACTCTTAGCTTGATTAGTTTCCTCACACCAGGCCATTCCAACATGGCCTTGTTTTTGCTTAGGTCAATCCACAATTCTCATTGACTGATAATAAAGTCGAAGTATGCTAGTGATTGTTTTGTAAACTTGCACTTAGTCATGTTGACATATAATTGGTGCTTCTGGATGTCTCAAGTACTATGTCTAGATTTTGCAAGTGATCATCCCAAGTTTTGTTGAACACTAGGATGTTGTCTAGGCCCACGATGACAAAGAAATTGATGAAAGGTATTTATAACATCATACACGATTTTCATGAATCTTGCAAGAGAACTGCATTAGCCAAATAGCATTGCCGACCAACACTCATACAAACCTTTTCATTTTGAATGTCATCTCCCATGTATCCTCATCTCTTACCGAGACATAAATTATAAAATCCTAAGAGAAAAAATTTCCTAAATATCCAAAACCCTAACTGTAGGAGATAAGGTGGAAAAAGGAATGTGAGCCCCAATGAGCCTAATCGATATGTCAACTTCCCAGGGCCACCGGTTTTGCATACAAACTCCATTTGGGGCATTTCTTGGACCATTACAAAGCTTATTCTATATACAAAGGAGGGAATTTTTTGGTTCTAGGTACATGGTACTTATGAGAAAAATACGAGGACCTCATTTCTAAATATGATCTAGATCCCTTTTTTCTAATGCCCACCCTTTAGATGATTGTTCTTGATGGAGCTATTGGAAGTCTATGTTTTCATGTATCTATTGTTAATTTGTAATGGTCTTGTGATGATTTTTTTGTCATGTTTTGTTTTGGAAATATTGGGAGACTATATATAGGATTGTTATAAGATTATCTGGTTGAATTGAACTTGTTGTGAATAGTTCAAAAGTTTTTTTTTTGGAAATATTGGAAGACTATATATAGGATTGTTATAAGATTATCTAGATGAAATGAATTTGTTGTGAATAGTTCAAAAGCATCGTTTTATGGTTGTGTCATATGTTAATATTGTTTCTTTTTGTATTTGTTCTCTCTTAACATGAAATAGACTCTATAAATGCCAAAAGGTATATATTTTGTTTTAAGTAATACAATTTGATTTTTTTCCTGCGGAAAAAATATGTTTATGTGTATATATGCACACACACGTATGTGCATGCATGTGTGTAATCTAATTTAAGGTTGCGACCTATCCAAACACCAAATTAACATGAAACCCCATGTTTGTGCAACAAGAGACCCCCTTTGTGCAACAACTTGACTTCTTACTCTATGGAAAGAGTCCTTTGTACTTTCATTTTTGCATTTTTATTATTTGTTTTCGGTAGTATGTGGAGAGAGTATCTTGTACTTTCACATTTTTATTATTTAATATTTGTGTCAAATGATAATTTCCTAGATTTGATAGCTTTGTATTTTTGTTATTTTTATTTTAATGAGATTTTTACAATCAAAATTGTAATCTTTCTTTATTATGAATTAAAGTGGTTATATTGGTATATTTGTTAGTAAAAAAAAATTAAATATTAGTAATGCAATAACTATATATTACTTCCTGCCCCTGATCGCGTGCGTATCTGTTTTGAATCGAAACCCTAGCTAGTCTGGGAGAGAATGGATAGCGTTGGGAGGGGGCCTGTGCCCCCTCATGAGGAAGAAGCTCAGGCCTTTAACGCGATGCTTGCAGCCTCTGTCAAAATCTCCAAGGTGCATCAATCTAAATTTGTTAAAAAACTGGACGAAATCCCCAAGGTCGACATTCTGCCATCCACCTCAAGAAAGAAAGCTTTGGATCTAGCAGATAAGGAACTAATGGGTCAATTTACAGGTATCTGGCCCTCTCCAAAGTGGCTTTTTGGCTGGAAACAAACTGGAAACCTCTTATCAGAGGTTCACTAAACCATTTATTTTGCGGCAGAGGTTTCTTTACATTTCTCTTCGAGCACAAGGAAGATAGAGACAGATTTAATCTTCAACAACAACCCGCATTTCCTTGGAATGAGAGGCATGTATTTGAATAAATGGACCCCGGATTTCAGCCCAAAAAACAACGTTCCCTCTATAGTTCCGGTTTGGGTGAGGCTTCCTCACCTTCCTCTACACTGCTGAAACAATGATTCCCTTAGAAGCATTGGCAACTCCATTGGTCGATACATAGATAGGGTAGAATGCAAATCCTTCGTTCGCTGAAATGAAATCACCCACGAAACAAAATGAAAACACTCGAGAAAAGGTGCCCATCTCCCTGTCGAACCAATTCAAATATTTATCACAACTGGAGGAAACTGCGGAAGAAGAAATACAAATCATTCTTGGTATTGAGACGACATCTACTGAGCACCCTTTAGTCCAAATTAGTTCTCAATCCAATGTGAAGTCGGGCGATGTCTCTCTACAACACAAAAGAAATACGGGGAACATCTTTGAAACTCCAATGGAATCCAACGTCGATCCATTAAATCCAAGGATGGAAGATCAAGACGCATTCAAAGATGCATAAATCACATTTATGGACGCGAAGTACAACTTAGAGATGGAGAGCCAAGACGAGGAGGGGCAAGATGATTGGGCCTCGGAAGAAAACATGCCTCGGAAATCAGGGCGACGAGCCTCAAAGGCAGTTAGAGAAGAACAAGCTCAAAAAGACATTCTTCTAGGGTCGTAGAAAACCTTTCCAAATATGATAGGAGGGGGAATCAGGTATTCAAAACCATAGAGTGGAAATGCTATGAAGAAAGGGAGCTCCCAATCAAATTTCGTGAAATAATGATTGTGGTCTCTGGAACTGTAGAGCGTCAGGCAATGCCCCAAAGTCTCTCACTGTTAAAGACTTAATGAAATCAGAAAATCCTAGTATCCTCCTTCAGGAGACCAAGATGAAAGCAGACGAAGTTTCAAAATTAGGGAAACACCTATGGAAGTCAAGTAACCTTATTGCAAAAGACGTCGGAGGAGCATTAGGAGGACTATGCACACTCTGGAACGAACAAGAGGTAAGACTTGAGCATAATATCACTTCTCAACATTGGATTCTAACTAAGTTCTATCACATGCAGAGCAACTTTATTCTTACAATAATATCATCAACATAAACTTCAATTAATAAAATACTATCTTGAGTTACCTTGATGTAGAGGTTGCTGTCTGCACTTCCTTTTTTGAACCCTGCCTGCTATAGATATTTACCCAGTCTAGAGTACCATGCTCTAGGAGCTTGTTTTAGACCATACAAGGCCTTCTTCAATTTACACACATAATCTACGTGTTAGAATATAGAAGATTGTGCTTGTTTTACCATTGACGATACCCTCGTCACCCAACCATAGGCCGAAGCCACCCTCCGAGCACCTTGACCTTGACAGAGAAGAGAATCCTAGTAGCAATCCAATAGCCAAGAGAGGCTAATGCACCAAGCAAGAATA
This sequence comes from Picea engelmannii, assembly GCA_009831015.1. Classification (NCBI taxonomy): domain Eukaryota; kingdom Viridiplantae; phylum Streptophyta; class Pinopsida; order Pinales; family Pinaceae; genus Picea; species Picea engelmannii. The sequence continues at coordinate 1,607,526 of ML778077.1, read as the reverse complement.
GAACCCAAGTTGATAAGATAATCCCACCCAGAGGCTAGCGCACACCTTCCCAGAAACTTGCGCACAAGCTGCAACTGCACCTGCGCAGATCCAGTTCACTCTGCAACTGCTGAGATGTGAATAATGAGAAATGGCGCCCTGTATTTATAGTAGTCTGGGCAGTTTAACTGGGGCCGATTTCTCCTTCTGGGTATTAATAAATTCATATTAAATATATTTCTGCAGTCGACAACCTGTATAGGGTTTCTTTCATTTCTTTGCTTCATTCCGGAGGATTCTAGTCTCGTCATAAGTCACAATAGAGGTTCATACCTCCCGAAGCTACCATAATATTAACATTCCCTCCTAGCTAGGGAGGTATGGTCTTGAGCACAACAGACCATCCAACTGGTAGCAACACAAGCACTGTCATTATTATCCAACTAGATAATCTCCTATGACAACTGGTACAATATCAATTGATAGAACACACCTGTGTCTATTCAGGTAGCACACAACTACTCAAACTGTGACACATAGTCACAAACAGTGGAACAAATCCACCATAGTAGTATATCTCTACTGTCTGGAGACAAGCAGTCTCCAGGCCAATCTTTCACTCACATCTGTGAGTTCTGAAAGAATATCCGCCTCACGAACAATGGAACATATCCACCACAGTAGTTTACATCTACTGTCATATATTCTTCATAACAAACATCTGATAGCAACCTGCATATAAACAATGTAATGATAAAAACTGAATCATCTGGGCCAATCTTTCACTCACGTCTGTGAGATATGAAAGAATATCTGCCCTCAATATAGAACATCAGCAATGGGCTATCTGCCCCATTCTTCTCAAACAAGGAAGAAGGATTATTTCTGATTTCTGAGCCTGGACCATTCCTCACCCTGGGCCATTCTTCCTACACTAGTCAAAGTGCACCCTGGACAGAATGTATAAACCCTAAGGAATGTTTGGACCATTCCCCACCCTGGGTCATTCTTCCTACACTAATCAAAGTGCACCCTGGAGAGAATGTATAAACCCTAAGGAATGACTGTCCTGGACCATTCCCCACCCTGGGCCATTCCTCCTACACTAATCAAAGTGCGCCCTGGAGAGAATGTACAACCCTAAGGAATGTCT
>ML778077.1:1560940-1606294 GCA_009831015.1 Picea engelmannii | reverse complement strand
ACCATTGACGATACCCTCGTCACCCAACCACAGGCCGAAGCCACCCTCCGAGCACCTTGACCTTGACAGAGAAGAGAATCCTGGTAGAAATCCAATAGCCAAGAGAGGCTAATGCACCAAGCAAGAATAGAACCCAAGATGATCAGATAATCCCACCCAGAGGCTAGCGACACCTTCCCAGAAACTTACGCACAAGTTGCAACTGCACCTGCGCAGATCCAATTCACTTTGCAACTGCTGAGATGTGAATAATGAGAACTGGCGCCCTGTATTTATAGTAGTTTGGGCAGTTCAACTGGGGCCGACTTCTCCTTCTGGGTATTAATAAATTCATATTAAATATATTTCTGCAGCCGACAACCTGTCTAGGGTTTCCTTCATTTCTTTGCTTCCTTCTGGAGGATTCTAGTCTCGTCATAGGTCACAATAGAGGTTCATACCTCCCGAAGCTACCATACTATTAACACTATGTTCTCTGAAAACTGAAATCCTTCCAGTTGTTCAATGTAGACTTCTTCTTCAAGTTCCTCATTCAGAAAAGTTGATTTCATGTCCATCTAATACACTTTAATATTCTTGGAGCATGCATAAGCTAAGAGCAATCAGATTGCTTCCATTATGGCAACTGGAGAAAATGTCTCTTCAAAATCGATTCCTTCAACCTGTGCGTATCCGTTACATACAAATCTAGCTTTGTTCCTTGTAACATGTCCATCTTCATTCAATTTGTTTCTGAAAACCCACTTTGTTCCAATCACATTCTTATTCTTTGGTCTTAGAACCAATTCCCAAGTGTCATTCTTCTCTATTTGATCCAATTCTTCATCCATGGCCTTATTCCAGAATTCATCCTTGCTGGCCTCTTCAAAACTGTTTGGTTCAATCGTAGATAAGAGTGCTAGGTTCATTTGTTCTGGTGAATGAATTCTTCTTCTAGTCTCAACTCCTGCATCTTTGTTTCCGATAATCTGATCTGAAGGATGATTCTTTCGTACTCGTTTGCTAGGTGTCTTTGGAGGCAGTTTCTGAACTTGCTCTTCTACTTCTATCCGATCTTCTTCATCCTTTGCTTCTTCTTCACAAAGCTATTCCACTGATTCATTTTCTTCTTCCTTTAATTCTCGTCCACCTATTTCATCAATTGTTACATTGATGCTTTCCACAACTTTGTTCAACCTCAGATTGTAACACTTGTATGATTTTCTTGTACTTGAATAACCAACAAGTATTCCTTTGTCCACACGAGAGTCAAACTTTCCCATTCTATCATATTCTCTTTTGATGTAGCATTTGCTTCCAAATACTCTGAAGTGATTCACATTTGATGGTCTTCCTTTCCATAGCTCGTAGGGAGTGTTGTCATTGTTGTTTATGAGCATTACTCTATTTTGAATGTTAATTGTTGTATGCACTGCATGTGTCCAAAAAAATATCTGTCAATTTGGAATCCATTAGCATTATTCGAGCAATTTCCTGTGTATTATCATCCATTATGATAATGTTCCTTTGTCTCTGAACCAATCTCTGAACCAATCTATGAATCCATGCTCTCGTCCACTATCAAAAGAATCTACTGCACAACTATCCATAATGCTGACCCATTTATCACTATCCTATCATGAAGTCTTCACTACTACAATTGATTAATCCATCAAACTATACTTCTGCTAACTGACTGCTCTGGATTTGTCTACTCAAACTCTGCAAGCTTCTCGAAGGATGGTTCTTTGGTCTGTCACAACTATCGCATAGACTCCCCCTGTCTAATATTCATATTACCTGGGAGTCTCTAAACCATATGGCTCAGAACAATTCCTGCTCTGATGTGTATTCATCATCATCTTCATTGGTAGATTCATCATCCCTCTAAGCTCTGACTTCTTTCTTTCTGTCTGTGGATTCATCTTTCACTATAATGCCCGAAAGTACAATTTCTTGAACCTGTTCCTTATTTACCCGCCCTTCTTTTCTTTCAATTATTTTCCAAACCTTTCTGTATCTGACATCTTTCTTTTTCTTTGTAGAATTTTTTTCATCTTGTTTTATTGCCAATCTTGCAATCTCTGGGACCTGGTCTTTGTTCACCTTTTCTTCATGTTTTCTTATCCATACTTTCTTATATCTGATATCAATGTTCTCTTTCATGGAAGTATCGATCATGCTTCTACAATCACTAGCTACGTGTCCATAGTTATGACATTTGTAACATTCAATGTTACGTGGGGCCACATAGACATTTCTTGCTTGAACATTTATTTTATAATCCTTGCAATCTGCAACCTTATGTCCAAAATTAGTACAATAAAAACAATGACCATAAAATAAATTTTCTTACCTGAGAGTGAATGATCTTCTTTGTGGTGTAGTCCTTATGAATTTATACCTTGATTTATCATGATCATGATTGAAGCTTCTTTCTGGCTTGAACATGGATGGTCTTCTTGAAGATGTATCTTTAATAGTTTTCTTAGATTCTGGTTGACCATGATTCCTTCCTTTGAGTACTTTCGCATAACTCTTTCTATTTTATTGATTCTTCTTTTCTAGCAACCTAGCGTGCTTCTCTTCATTCTCTATATCTGATGTGGATGTTTCTATATCTTCAACATTCTTGTTGAGCTTGGCGATTTTACTTCTCAATGTGACAACTTCTTCTTCAAGTTTCTCAACCTCTCCTTCTTTTTTCACTATCTGAGACTTCATGACTTCTTCTGTCTTTTCGCATCTTCAAGATGAATTTTTAATGTGATTATTTCTTCTTCAAGTCATTTCTCTTCTTGACCAAACTCTGCCTCAAGCTGGTTTAGATCGTTAGTTCTTTCCTTAAGATGATCTCTCAATATCTTTTCTCTCATTTCTTCTTCTTCCTTCTGTGCTTCTATGTTGGCTTCCAAATACTGCTTTTGATCTTTCAGATTTTCTTCGATCTTTCTAGCTTCTTCTAGCTGAGTTCTTAAGTTTTTGATGCCCTGTTGGACTTCTTAAAAAATGTGAGCACTTTCCTTTTGTTTCATCAATTCTTTCTTGAGTGACTTGTTTTCTTCTCTTTCTTTTCTTAGTTCATCTAAAACACTTATCAATTTTTTTTCATAATTGTCTTCTTTTTCAATTAGTTTTTCTGTCTCATTTCCTTCATGTCATTCTATTTCAAGATGTCCGTGTTTTTCACAATTAAATAAAAAAAACATACCTCTGTTGATTATGTACTCTTCATCTTCTGAATCTGTTTGACATGGCGAACATATTTCTTTTTGATTTGTACCTTCATCTTCTTTGGCATTTTCTGAATCTGCGATGGGTGAAGAATATATATCATGTAACTTATCCCAAAGTTCTTTGGTTGATGAACATTTACCAACATTTTCTCTTACCGGATTAGGTAATCCTTCCCAGATGAAATCCATTGCTATTTTGTTTTTCTTCTTCAATTCCTTCTTGGCTGCAGTCTTTGCCTTTTTTGAACTATCATATCTTGTAACGACCGATAGCCAAATATAATACCCCTGTGCCTGTAAAAATACTTTCGCCCTTCCACTCCATAACTCATACTTTAAACCATTCTGACCATTAAATAGTGGTACTCCATTCTCATAATAATCCATGATCTCCTTCCAGTGGTTAAACTGTTTTCTGAAGGAACCTGCTCTGATACCAATTGTTAGATTACTGAGAGGGGGGGTGAATCAGTAATAGAGAAATTTAATCATTTTTAACCATACAATGCAAGTGTTATATCAATGTAGCATTATCATCCAATAGTTGCAGAGTAAATAAACAATGAACAAATGAGCAATCATACACATACACAGTACACCAATGCTTTTACGTGGAAACCCAAAGCGGAAGAAAACCACATAATGCTTTTTCTTGTTCCATTTATTTGTGAGTAACCAACTCCTGATACGAATGGAAATAGAAAGAGTTTATTTTTATCTTGACTCGATCCATATTTTACTTCGAGTGAGAACATAAATCCAAACCCCGATACTCATCACTTGTACCTTTGACTTACAATCTCTCTTTTAAAGGTCTATTCTTCTGATTAATTGTTAAAGAATCTTATGTCTATACCATAGACCATGAAACTTATTATATGTATTTAAGAATTACATTCATTGAAAGCAACAACTTCCTTTGTTTTCCAACTGCAACTAGAAGGAGGCTCCAACCCCCTAGTTTCTCAGGCCACAACTTGAGGGAAGCTCCAACTCCCCAATTCTTTGGCTACAACCAGGAGGAGGCTACAACTCCCTATGTTCTCTGGCTACAACTAGAAGGTGGCTACAACCACCTGTCCTTGCCCTGTCCAACCTCCCTAAAATATAAGTAGAATGATGGAACCACTGTCACACTATCAATGTGAGATATACTATTGTAAACCTGTACCAATCAACCTGCACGAAACGACCTATACCAATCTATACCAAACAACCTGTAATCAACCTGTAGCATAAACAAGTGCATCAACCATGCACCAACCTGTACCTCAACATGTACCATAAACAAGTGCATCAACCATGCACCAACCTGTACCATCAAAAAATACATCAACCATGCACCAAATATGTACCAGTCATGCATCAAATACACATAAACTATGACTCATTAACATGTACCAACATCATCAACTATACACCTCATGTATGTGCCAACTCATCAAGTACTTGTTTCAACCATGTACTCAACATGTACCATCAACAAGTGCATCAACCATGCACCAAATATGTACCAATCATGCATCAAATACACATAAACTATGACTTATCAAGATGTACCAACATCATCAACTATACACCTCATGTATGTGCCAACTCATCAACTACTTGTCTCAACCATGTACCCAACATGTACGTCAACCAAAATCCCTCATCAATTTAATAATCCAAATTTGATTTGTAACTCTGTAATAGACCTGGTGTATATGATCACATAGCTGCAAACCTTCATTAACTTTAACAACAAGAGACTAACATCTTCATCAAACTTTACTTTAGTCTCATATGACTAATTTTGTATTAGTCAACAACCCTAAATTGAAATAATCATAACTATGTACCTGTAATGAATAAAGATCTGAAAATAATACACAATGTTCTTCAATGTATTTTATGCAATTCCTCCAGGTTTCACTACTTGGAACCTCTCAGAAAATGAGTTATAACAAAAATGACATACCTTGTTAAATTCTGTCTTATTCTAGAGAGATAACTTGTAGAGCGTGCCCCACATAGAATATTTGTTGTATGGATATGAAAATAGTACACAAAATACTATAGAATGTACTCTAACCAATACATTTGGTCTTACTGAATTTTGATCTGGTATGAAGAAGTTATGATGTTTTTATCCGAAACACCTGTTTTAGACTAGTTTCATGACTCACCACAAACCCTATTTTCCACGGAGTGTAACTCCAAAAATACAACAACCCACAAGATGAAATTTTTATCACAGCTATTTAGATATGTTTCCTCAACGACCTCCATATTTCGCGGTTTGAATCATTCTAGAAAACATTTTATTGTGAAAATGATGAGATGACCTGTAAATAACATACCTTAGAAAACATCATCAAAAAAATTTATCCTCCCTTGAATTTCAACCTTCTTTATTTCACCTTCCCTCTGAAATTCGCCTTAGATATCCTTTGGTTACCTCAATCACTTGTAGATATTCAATATGATCTAGTGTAATTAAAATGAAAGACCCTTGCCTCTTATTTATACTTTTATGTAGCTTCCTCAAGGGGTTACCTTCTAACCATCTTACACCACTTTCCTTATTTTATCGCTAACCCACTTCTAACCACTTGTCCACTTAGTAATTTCTCCATTAAATTTACTATTTAAATAATTTATTTTGTATCCACTTTGAATTATAGTACACTCATCACTTCACTTTATTATTTAAATAATTTCTTCTTTGCAACCACTTTGACTACTTTGACCTTTTGGGGCTTCTAGATGACTCATGAGGGTTCTCTAACTTCACATGGACATAACTATCTAACCATGAGGAGTTATGTGACGTTCCACATACCACCGGAAATGGAATGACATGTACTATCCATATAGAATAGTCTTATTTAAATAATTTCTTCTTTGCAATCACTATGACTACTTTGACCTTTTGGGGCTTCTAGATGACTCATGAGGGTTCTCCAACTTCACATGGCCATAACTCTCTAACCGTGAGGAGTTATGTGATGTTCCACATACCATCGGAAATGGCATGACATGTACTATCCATCTAGAATAGTATTACCTTAAAATATATTAAAACTCATACCATTATACATCAAATAAACTTGGGTCCATTACCCAAACCTTTGTGCTACTAGAATTCGCTACCAGACTTTCTTCAAGGGTTGGCATCAATGAAAACCAACCCAATCAATCAACAATAAATATAAGTTGCAGAAATTTACAACCTTCACACATCAACCAACAAGCCACTATATGCCCTCAACGATCATTTTCTAGATCTGAAAATGTATGTAGCTCTTTGTATTCATGCTCACTAAAGGATAATTTTGTGGAGTCTAAAATTTTAAAATTTGAATATAATGAAGTGGAATGGTTGTTAGAAGATTTACTTAATCCTTTGGATTTCTCAAAGATCTTGGGGTATCCCACAATATCCAAATGATTATGAAGATATCAGAGAAAACATATCAAAATTCCACGGGCTTAAAGATTCACCTATATTGCATGTTACATCCTTCATTAATATTGTTTCAAAGTTCAATACTATGCATGAAGATGTCAAAACAAATATGTTCACAATGTCCTTAGATTTTATTGAAGATAAAATTTTTGGTTGGTATGCAAATCTTGGTAGAAAGGAAATTTCATCACTTTCAGATTTCTTCAAGGCATGTCTCAAGTATTGGCTGCCTATCTATGAAGGAGACAAGTGTGAAGGGGTTAATACAAATTTAGGGCGACATGTGGTTCCTTGTCCATAAGAAGAATGTTTCATCCCTATCCAACTTTGGATCGATGATAGTTGCATTGGTGCATGTCATCCTTGGCTTGAATTTGGTTTTTTGGACTATCTCCATGTTGGTGCTTCACATTTTGGCCTTATTTCCATGGAGATTCCAACTTATCTACAAGTTTTTGATGTATCCCTATTTTGGCTCATAGCCAAACATAAGGGGAAAACTTTTGATGTAAGAAAAGAGATTGGGTGGCCCTATTGGTTGTATGATTACACCTAACTCTTGTATTTTTCTCATGTAGAGTTGGAGTAGGAGGAATAAGCTTTTGAAAAGCAATATAGTAGAGAAATAATCTCTCCATTATGAGCATTTCATTTCATATACTTTGGCATTGTTTGCTTGTGCCTTACTTGTAAATCCAATTTTGATGTGATAGGTTGTAAGACACTTGGATGTGGTGCTTGAGGATGAGACATAACCATCCCACCACATGATCTTCTTCTCTCTTCCTTCTTCTTAACAAGGTATAACCATAGATTATGGGGTTCTCATGCATTCTTCTCCTAAAAGTGCATGTCCCCAAGTTGGAACCAGATGTTATCCCTCATGTTGCAAGAAACAAAATGGGTTTGTGTAGGTTGATGTGATCATTATAGCATTCAAAATGTTGGATTATTAGTGGAGGTTGCTTCAATGGTGCATCTTTTTCTTCACGGGCCAACATCATGGTGATCACATAGTCACTTTCACTTTGTGATGCATGGTTAGATCATGACTATCCTCTAATGTGGTGATGTACCTACCTAGCTTCATTCATGTCCATGTCATTTCCTTAATTTCACCTAAGAAATTTGTTTTTTGCAAGCATATTATCACTTTTGCCTAGGTGAAATCCACTCCACACATGCATTTTCATCACACCTCATCAATTTTCCTAGGTAGATTGTGTATCAACTCACCCTTATACCATTTACCTAGGTAAAATCCATAATTACGTTGCATTTCACTTCACCCCATATTGTAGAAGGTGCATGGTACATTTTGCGTATGATTCCCTAAGATTTATATTTTATTAACCCATCAATTCTCATATTCCCACCTTTTCTAGTGTGAACACACCTAACTAGTTCACGATATTTTAATTAAGTACTAAACCTTAGGCTGAGTGCCTAAGCATTGGCCTATTAATACTTTATTGTTCTAATTCTTCATTAAGGCCTTTCCCTAAGTTTCACTTGCTAATTTGTTACTAGAGGTTATAACTTAAAGTCCATGTGGTACACATGAGACTAGGTGCATCTCCCTTTGGCACACGAGTTGAGGCAACACACAAAAAAACTAGTTTTCCCTCACCTCAGCCTAACATTTTTCACATGTGGTAACTCATTCATGCTTCATCCTTATTTTTTGGCATGATATTTGAGGAGTTATTTGAGCCTTGAGTTGACTAGGGAGGTTAAATACTCATGCACCCTATGGTTTTGACCCTCCACCTCATCCACCTCATCCACTCATGCACACATCCCTAGGTGGTTCACTCCACTATGAGAACATAGTCATTATTTACATAACCTTGTTCACACCTTGCACACATTTGAAGTGAATAATGATGGTTTGACTTGGTCAAAGGGGGTCTATTTGCACATATTTTGAGATGTGATGCAGGAGCATCTTTTCAAAATTGTATTTCCCTAAGTTTTAATAGGTTTCTAGAATGTTCCTTGTAGGGGGGGATTTGTTTTTCTTAAAATGCAATGAAATGTAACAAATTTTCCATTTGAGCATGTAGTTAAAGAAGTTGAGTAGTTAGTATTTTTCCTAAGAATAGAGCATACAAACCTATTTTAGAGGTTCAAAGTCATTGTTCTATAAATGAGCTAATGTAAGCGTGAAAACACATAGAGATGAGTGAGAGAAGTTAAGATCAGTGTTGAGAAGAGAGCATACGAGGCGTGTTTACATTGTTTAATATAGGAGGAGATTCAAGGTTTTAATAAAATAGAGGTTGCAGACCCATTTTGCTGTGCAATATTCTCCTTTGTCTAATTATTTCCATTGAATTTTTGTATAGGCAGTGTGATCATGTTTTTGTTTTATGTTGATTTTTGACATCCCTGTGAATGTATGCGTTATTTTCAAGTTGATATGGCTCGAGAGCAGAGCGCTAATCTAAGTCTTAATTGATTGAGACTTCAAGAGTGACATGAGTGAAGGAGATTATTTCCCACTATGAGATCGTTTGCTGCTCGAATGGAGTAAAGGAAGCAACTATTAGTGGAACAAGATCGAGGGGTTCGAAACAAAAATTCAGAGTATTCAAGTTGAGAACGAGAAGATTTACGTTGAGATTAAGGCTGAAGAGACCAATATTGAATCCTTAAGCAAAGAAAGGGGATCAAAATCGAGTTCAATCATGTGTAGAGGAATTAACCGGAATGAGTACAACTGGACCAACCTTAATTCGATATAAACAAGTCTCTATTCCCTTTGGTGTCTGGTTGACAGAACCTGCAGTTGATGAAGAAATATGTGTTATTCGTTTACACAAATTCATTCAATTGAACCGGAGAAAATAATAAGCGAAGAAAAGTTGGTTAAGAGTTATCTGGTGGCCAGTGATCCGGTGGCACCAAACTAGATTCATAATAGAAAAAAGGGAGTATTATGTTGGTGACCCGGTGGATTTATATGCCAGTGTCCCGATGGAAGTATATTTGGTGGCCTGATAGAATTATGTTCTAGTGGCTTGGTGATCCTATTCATCCTGGTGGCCTGGTTAACTGTGTTAGTTAACATTCTGTCAAATGGATCAAAGAAAGGTATGAGTTTGAACTCTTTAATTCCCGGTGGGTTAAACTTTCTGGTGCATGGTTAATGATATGCTAGTTGTCCTTTGCCTTTGAAGAATTTTGCACAGTTAAATCCTTGTCCAAAATCGTTGGGGTTTCACACTTGTGTATGATATTTGGCGAGTTTCTGGCATATTTTGGATCCATTGAATTCATTCGAGCCCTCCCCACTATGCACCATCTGGTATTGGGATGATCAGAGCTCAGGAGGATCCCGTTCTTACACGAGCAGTAGATGATGATTCAATGGATAATGAGAGAAAGAAATAAAAAGGCATCCATTTCAATTGAATTTGGATTTACAAGAGATTGCAGATGCACATTTATCATATTAAAAGATTGAATATGGATAGAGACTGGCTTAGCCAAGGTCTGCACCAATTTTTGGTATAAGAGTGTAGGATGCTTTGAAAAAAGAGATTGTAAAATTTTTAGTTTAAAAATTGATTATAGTGTTGTACATCATGAAGAATATTGTTACTAGTTGTATATGGTCCAGATTTTCGAAGAAAGTTGCATATTTTTTTGTTTACAAGTGTTGCTAAGATGATGAAGATACTGCAGAAATTGTACAAGGAAATATAGACGTTAAAAGATGCTAAAGAAGGTATGATTTGTGCTATTCAAAATATTAAAGGGAAAGAGTTGGTGGCTAGAAGAATCCCTCAAGATAGCAAAGCTTGAACAATGGAAAGTGAGGAGTAGACAAAGCTCAGAGAGAAGGTCCAAAGTAAACGGGGACCAAAGATACCAACATACTAGGTTCAGAGGAAGACCTAGGTGAGGTATTTATCAAGGTGAAAAAGACTTGCTACAGAGGAAGAGGCATCAAGTGAGAACAATAAAGCTCATAGGAAAAGGACAGTGAAAAGAAGGACTTAGTGAAAGGGTATGCCACAAAAAAGTGAAAGATTAATTATATGAGGAAGAGGAAAGACTGTGAAAAATAAGCTTGCAAGGATGGGACTTAAAATCGTAAGTACTAGAGAAGTACAGAAGAGGAAACCAACAACAAAGGAATTGATGAAAGAGACGAGGAACATGGAAGAACGTTTGCAGACCATAGAGACAACCCAGAGAAGAGGAGTTGAAGCAGGTGATATGAGTGATGAAGAAGAACCATTAGAGGATATGGAAGTAAAAGAAGAACAAGAAAGTGTAGAAGAAAGGATCACAAAGGAAATTATGAAGGTAATTTCAAAACCTCAGTTAGAAGTTTCTATGTATGAAGGAAGTCTTAATGTAGAAGAATTGATTGATTGGATTGCAACCATGGATAAGTATTTTGAATATGAGGAGGTAGAAGATAAGAAAAAGGTCAAGTTTATTGTTACAAGATTGAAAGGACATGTCTCATTATGACGGGATGGTGTTCAGGATGATAGAAGAGAGGTGAACAAAATATCACATCAAGGGACAAAATGGTAACCAAGTTGAAATCCAAATTCATGCCAATGGATTACCACACACAGTTGTTCAAAAGACTTCAAAATTTGAGACAGAAAGAAATGAATGTTAAAGCTTATACAAAGGAATTTTACAAGTCAAATATAAGGGCAGGTCACATAGAAGAAGATATGGAAAAGGTTGCAAGGTATTTAAATGGTTTAAAGTTCAACATCCAAGATGAGAATAGTTTATTGTCTCCTAGAACAATGGAGGAAACTTATCAACTTGAAATCAAAGCAAAAGAAAAACTGTCCAGGAAACAAATTCAATATCTAGAAGACACAAGTAAAAGGTAAAATACAACATGATGACAACAATTCATTTTAAATTTCCGATGGAAGAGAAGGAATTCCTCCTAGTCAAATTTCAAGAGAAGATCATTGATACAAAAGAATAACATCGTATTCAAAAGGTTAATATTTTTTGGTTAAGTGTTTCAAATGTAATGAATATGGTCATGGAACTTATGAATGCTCAATTTTTTTGCATGAAGATCATACTAATCAGATTGTACAAGTTGAAGATGAAGAAAGTGTAGGATCATCATTGTTGATGAAAAGGGTATTTTTCAAGCCAAGTAAGGAGATCAAAGAGCATATACAAAGGAATTTCTAGTAAAAACTATATAAATGACAACAATCTTAAATAACTCATGGACATGAGTCCATGAAATTTTTTTATTCCCTGGGAATTTGATGCAAGAGCATCTTTTCAAAATTTTATTTTACTAAGTTTTAATATGTTTCTAGAGGGTTTCTAGAGAGGTCCACGGAGGGGGGAATTTGTTTTCCTTAAAATTCCACAAATTTTAACAAATTTGTTATTTGAGCATGTAGTTAGAGAAGTTGAGTACTTAGTATTTTGCCTAAGAACAGAGGATATGCACCTATCTTAGAGGTTCAAAGTCATTGTTGTATAAATGAGCTAAAGTAAGCATGAAAACGCAGAGACATGAGTGAGAGAATTGAAGATTAGATTTAAGAAGAGAGCATGCATTACATGTTTACTGTGTGTAATAGAGAAGGATATTCAGGGTTTTAACAAAATAGAGGTTTGTTGACCAAAATTTGGTCACCTATTTTTTTCCGCTCTTGAACTCATAAAATATGGTACCAAAAGAAAATTTTCTTTGAAAGATTGTAAGTCCATGATGTAGACCTCGGTATCTACTTCACCATGCATTTCCCGAAATCAAAATCGGAGTCTCCATGACTAAGATACACATACTTCTGTCAAGAAGTCCAATGGAGGTATTACAAGAAGAAATATGAAAAGTGTTCTAAGTGACATGTTCTCTCCTTTCCTTTCCCTTCACCTCTATTCATTGTCTCATTTTATACTTAGTCATTTTTCCCATTGTCTCATTACTTTCATATTCCCCTTACCATTTTCCACACCTAACCATTTTTCCTTATTCCTTTCCACGTTCATATTCATTTCCCCTTTCCTTTATTTTCCCATTTCTTTTTATTTTCATTTCCATTTTTATTATCCCATTTTTCCATTTATTTCCTTTTTTTTTTTTCTTTCCCAAATTTCACGTAATTCCTTTATTTCCCATATATTTCTTTTCATTTTTCATATTTCTTTCCATATTTCACGCGATCCATTATATACTTTCCAGACTTAGTCTTATTTACTATGGATTACCATGGGTTTGCGGGTTGGTGATATTTCCTAAGAGTATGTTTTATCTCCGCTACCCTCACAATGCACTTTGAATTCTTCCACCTTCATAATGCACACAACCTTTTTTACTACTCTTTACTATGTAACTTCTCCAACACTTAGCCAAATATATGAATTGCGGGTTCATGGGTTCACAGGTTGGTGAGGGTTGGTGATGTTTATTTCATGTTATATGATCATACCGATTCTCAAGACTTAGAATATTTTACAACTATTTACCTCTCCTCTCCACTTCACCTACACTTGGAATTTTTCTCACTCATTCCTTACTATGTATTATCGCAGGTCCATGGTGATTTCCTCACCTACCTTTGCATTCATGTAAACCCAGCCATATTATTTTAATAATATTTTTCCTATCCTAAGTTCTATGAGGAACATCTCCAAGTGACACATGACACTTTATTAACCAATGAGATACATCCACATGGCAGTTAAATGGATGGTGCCACATGTCAACTAATTAATGGAGAGACGTGGAAACATAAAAAAAAGTGACACATGGCGTGATTTTATTGGATGACATGTGATAGATTCTTATTGGAATATTGTTGGCCTACTGAGTGATGACAAGTGGAAACATTTGGTTGGGTGACTCATCATTTCTGACTGGGCATATTGGTGGTTGAATGGGCATGCAAAATTATTATTATATTCAACAATTTTCCAAGGGTCAAATCCTCCAAGCTCCATAGTCTCCTCTCTTCTTTATTTCTTGTCAAGTGTATGTTACACTTAACATTATATACCACTAAGACTCTTTTATTACTGTACATGTGGGATAAGAATAATGAATACAATTCCAAATTCAACAAAGGAGGTCGAAATTAAATCAAGGGTCCACATTTACCAATCAAACTTGATCGATGGTGGTTGAATCACGATTTTGCAAAGGCTATATCACGAGCTCCTGACCTCCGTTTGAAACAAAATTTATACCATTGGAAAGATATTTCAATGTAGAATATGGTGGTATAGGTTTCAAGTGTTGAAAGTTAATGCATTTTTCTCAGAAAGTAAAATATCAGTCAGTTGCATGTTTTAATGGGCATGCATGACAACTCAACTTCAGAAGCTCATATCTTAAGATCCGAGCGACGGATTTGGGAAAAATTTATATCATTGGAAAGGTGAGACAATGAAGAGAACATCATAAGTGGTTTAAATGGTTTAAAATGTGGTTTTCACTTTCATAAAATTAAATTACATTCGTCCTATTTAAATGAGAAATTGTGAAAATTGTGAAAATAAAAGTTTATTTAAAAACTTTTATTAAAAAGGGAAAGAAACAGTTGAGACAGTTCCTGTAACCCTCAATGAAGACAATAAAAGGACAACAAAAAACAAGTAAATACAAGGAGAGACCATCATAGTAAGTTTACACTGATTACATCTTTCTTTCTTTATAAGTTTCTTCATCTGATTATTCCACCTCTTTCACTAGAAAGGTTTAACCGAAGTCTGATAACTTCTCGCTTTCTTCTTTCCAGGTTTTGCTGTTCTACGTTCGCCCACCATCCTCCTTATGTGAGATTATTTATTTTCTTTATGGTCTGCGAGGGCCCCAATCTCAGTCCTTAGGACAAACACATTTTAAATTTCAAATAATATGTAACAAACAATATATTTTTTAGAAATTTCAAGAGAGCTACTTCGAGAAAAATCTCGACTGTACTTTGTAACCCTGAGTTTTGAATATAAAGTATTTTAGGTTGATCTATCATTATCTTTATTTAAGCTGCTCATGTTCACTCTGTTAAAGTTCTCTTATGCATGCAGACCATCTTCTTTTTATTTTTATGTGATCATAAATATTTAGTTAAACTATGATGAATGTGAGGAAATTTTATCTATTTTTGTTGAATGTATGAAGTGTGTGGTTCCTGGTCATTTCTTAGGAACTTTCTTTGAAAGAATAACAAAACATTTTCTTCCTTGTTATTTTATATTTCTTTGATTATCACGATGGACTTCTACAAGGTCCCACATTCTGAAAATCTAGAGTCCCAAGAAAATTTGAAGTAAAGAGGAGTACCACCTTTATAAAAACGCAGGGGGATTTATATCCTCGTTAGGTTTCCATTTCGTTCCTATCAGATTCATCGTCAATAAGGTTGCATACCCATTTTACTGTGCAATATTATCCTTTCTCTTATTATTTCCATTGAAGTTTTGTACATATAGTGTGATTATGTTTTTGTTTTATGTTAATTTTTGATACACCTATGAATGTATGCGTTATTTTCAAATTGATATGGGTCGAGAGAAAAACATCAATCTAAGTATTAATTGATTGATCCTTCGAGAGCGACATGAGTGAAGGAGATTGTTTCCCACAATGAGATCGTTTTCTGCTTGAATGGAGGAGTAAAGGAAACAACCATTGGTGGAACGAGCTCAAGGGGTTAATAACAGAAATTTCGAGAATTCAAGCTAAGAACGAGAATATTTACGTTGAGATTAAGGCTGAAGAGACCAATATTAAAGCCTTAAGCAAAGAAAGGGGATCGAAATCGAGTTCAATCCTGTGTTGTGGAGTTAACTTGAACGAGTACAACTAGACCGACCTTAATTCCATATAAACAAATCTCTATTCCCTCCGGTGGCCTATGTCCGGTTGATAGAACCTGTAGGTGATGAAGAAATATGTGTTATTCATTTGTGAAAATTCCTTCAACCAGACCAGATCGAATCATAAGAGGATAAAATTTTGTTAAGAGTTATCCAGTGGTCGGTGACCTGGTGGCACCAGACCAGATTCATAATAGACAAAAAAGAGTATTATGCCGGTGACCCAGTGGATTTATGTGTTGGTGGCCCAGTGTCAATATATTTCAGTGGCCTGATGGCGTTATGTTCTGGTGGCTTAGTGATCCTATTCATCTTGGTGGCCTGGTTAACTGCATTAATTAACATTTTGTCAACCAAATCGAAGAAAGGTGTGAGTTTCAATTCTTTAATTATTGATGGGTTAAACTTTCCGGTGCATGGTTAATGATATGTTAGTCGTCCTTTACCTTCGAAGCATTTTGAACAGTTAAATCCTTGTAAAAAATATTGGGGTTTCACACTTGTGTCTGATATTTGGCGATTTTCTGGCATGTTTTGGATCCATTGAATTCATTCGACCCCTCCCAACTATGCACTATCTGGTTTTGGGATGGCCACAACTCATGATGATCCTATTCTTACATGGGCAGTAGATTACGATTCAAGGGAAAATGAGAGAAAGAAATAAAATTAATTCGTTCCAATTGAATCTATATTTACAAGAGATTGTAGATGAATTAAGTGATAGAAGATAGATAGAGCCTAGATCAGCCGGGGTTTTCTCCAAGATGTCATGGATTTGATGAAAACCCATTGGCACAAATATCTAGGGCACACTTTCTATGGAGAGATTTTCATGGTTGACTTGGTCAAAGTGGACACAAATACACAAACTTTAAGGGCTCTCTCTCTCTCTCCAAGGGCACGTGTGTGGATGAATATTTTATTGCGATAGAGGTTGTTGAGTGGACATGGGGCACTCCTTCCTAGGACAGACTAGAGGAGGATATATTTTATTGTTTAAAGCCAAGTCTAAGTAGACCAAAGAAAATTATTCAAGGGTGCACAAGCTAAAGAGAGATATTTTATATTATTTATGGGTAGAAGACTTCTAGAAGGATCTAACTAATAAAGACACATGACATAGTTAGAAGAGCACACTCCTTTTGTGCTTTACACATGGAAAACTACTCATCTACTTGGATATTCATCCTACTCAAGAAATATTATTATTTGGAGGAGGTTAATTCTAAATCAGTTCCCTCATCATGGAGCTTTACACTTGGCATTCATGCACACCTTTTGGAAATTTTCCCTTCCTATTTGACCAATCCTTTTATTATTATTTTGAAGATATTTATCTCTTGGAGAGTGCCTTGCACATGAGGAGGACAAATGACACTCACATTTTAACATTTCATGAGATAGAAGATGGAGGAAGGTGACATGTGGCACTACACTCATCTATAACATTGTATTCAGGCATTTGCCGGGGTTTTAGACCCAATTTTCCCTCTTAGGTAGTTATTGTAAAATTTTTACTATTTCTTAGGAAAATATATTTTATTGTAGAGGAGAGTTGAGCTAAGACCTCTATAAATGTTTGCTCTCTCCATTATGTATTTGGATTGGAACTTAGTGATCAATGGAATAACTTGTGAGTAAGCTAGCTCCAAGCATTGGATTGAAGATTCTAGTTGTCTAAGATATGGTTCTTATTTTTATAAAATATTTTATGTGTGGTATATCTTCTAGGTACACAATTGGTGGAATCTGATTACAGATTAGATTGTCAAAGATAAGTCTAGGAGTGCCTTATCTCAAGAGGAGTTCAATCCATATGAATCCATTATGCGTAAAAGCTTATGCTTTTTCTCAGAGAGAAGGGGTTTAAATCCTTAACATCCTTTGTGAATAAATCTTAATTTCTCCTATCAATTGGTTTGGTTGCGGAGCTCCTATTGTGAGTCCCTTCCCTTCTACATCTTGTAGTCTCTTGTTTATTTATAGCCCCTAACCTTGTTTTTTAATAATCCCCTCTTACATTTCATACATGACCTCCATAGCCCAAATAACAAGGCATTGGATTCCCTTTCATCCATCATCTCCAAGCCCATTTCATTATTCACTTTCCATTTGTTACATTAATATTAATCCCTTTTTACTCCCATTCCATATTACACAAAAGTGAGCCTAGAAACCATAGGGAAGCCCCACTTGACTTGGGTCTACCCTTCATCTAAAGTGTAGAGTAGAGTTAGTGAGCTGACAATGGCCAACCTTTCAGTGCCACAAATCTTCAAATAGGTGTTGGATTTTACATTTTTGGGTTTGAGATTGTGTAGTAACAGGTCTAATTTCATTGTTTAAGTGCAATTGCACCCATAATTTAGACCTAATAAAGCAACTTAAATGTAATTCTATTTAGATATAAAAATGGTTGCAATTAAGTAATTTTATTTAGAGATAAAGATGATTGCAATTGAGACTCAAGGACCAAAAGTAAAATTTGAGTTAGATTGTGGCATGGCCCTAATCGAGACTATTTTATAGATGTTGTTATGACATAATTAGTCATTTTTGGATGTTAATTTAGAGATAAATGAAACTCACAATAACACCCTATTTGGATGAGGATGTATTTGAGTCATTTATTTATTAAATGTCCATTTACATGCACTTACAACCTTTTTTGGACATTAATTGAATTGTTGAAAATGACATATCTAAGCCATTTACTGGGTTTTTTTTTAACATAGCTACAACCTTTTTGAGATGTTATTTGTGATGTTAATAAAGATGCAAAGTTAAACATCTTCCAAGACATAAGAAAAAACTTAATTTGTGTCCAACTTTAAAGGACACAAATGTTTTGGCATTTTTGGGATTGCAATAGACACCAATATTCAAGTATTATTAAACACCACTATGGTGTTATCATGATTAAAATTATGGTCACCAATAACATATGATGTAATAACCACTATATAATTTTTTATTAAAAATAAAATATTTAAAAATATGTTATTTTAATTGCAATTTAGATGACAATTTGTAAAAAATATTTGGATAATCATCCATTCATGATAAGTATGTTGATTTTTTTATTATATATAATGCCATTATTAGTCCCCGATGAAGGCGCAGAGGGACTATAGTGATCAATAATTCGTTGTCTTCATATTAGTTTGTCCTTTGACTATAAATTTTCACATAATCTCTATTGTTTGAACTAGAGAACTAAAAACATTATTTTTTATATAATAATAAAAAAATTATTTGTCATCATCTCATTGGAGAATAGATTTGAAGTCTTATTTCCATCTTCGCTATTCCCAATGTTTTAAATGTTAACATATCCAAAGTTTTGAGCATGGAAACTCTTTTTGATTTATTATTATTTTTATTTAAATGTTTACATATCCAAAGTTTTGAGCATGGACACTCTTTTTTAAGTACTTAAACATGCATGACACAATGCATTCCTGACACAATGCATTATTTTATAAATGTTTACATAGTGCAAGGCCCTTAAAAAATCCTGACAACCTTAAATGTTTACTTAACATGAATGACAATCTTAAATGTTTACTTAACAAGTCTGTCAAAATACATTTTTCTCCAATTTTTGGAGACAATCTTATATGTAGTGAATTTGGGTAATATTGTAGTCCACTGACACTCCCATAGTCGACTATAATGATGGAGTTGATTCTACATCATATGTTCCATATTTCTTCTATATTTGGAATGCAATCTAGTCATCATTGATGATTCATATATTCTTCACTAGTTGACTAGTTGTCGCTTGCTCGTTGGTTCGTTGGATGCTGCTTATTGTTGTTTTCTTCAACTTTGAAAAGTTGAGGTCCTACAGCTGCATTTGGACCTCTTGGTTCTTTCTCATTGGTTTTCTCTTGTTTTCTTCACCTTTTCAAGGTTGAAGTCTTACACCCGCAGTTCGACCTGTTCTTGCATTTTGCAAGGTTGAGGTCCTGCACCCGCAGTTGGACCTGTTGTTGCACTTTGCAGGGTTGAGATCATGCACCTACAATTAGACCTGTGATTATGTTGTTCACCATTCACGAGTAAGTTTCAGTACCATAGTTTCATTCCTATTCATTTTTTACTGCTTATTATGTACAATTTGCAAGTAGGAATGTTCAATACTGGGAGGTGCTGAAAATAAAAAAATATATAGAAAAATCTAGAAATAATAACTGAGTGAAAATGATCTTACATAAAATCCTTAAATGTGACTACTTAGATCAAATAAACATGAATGCATTACTACCTTGAAAAGTTTTGAACAAGAAATCTTGTTACCTTTGCAAAATATTCTTGTAGAAGAAAACTTCAGCTAGGTATAGAAGGGCTAAGTATGGTACAAAGTTAAGCAAGCTGCAAGAAAATTCGACAGCATTGTTGACCCTTATGCATTTTTATCAGTGACATATTTCAATAAGTTATATAAAAAATAAATTGCAAGACCTGAAACGCGAATCCTAGGTGGAGGATGAAGATAAAATACAAAACAACCCGAGTCCAAACATCAATTCTTGTTTCTCCTTTGTTGGAAAGTTAAATTCTTAGTGGGCACTAGAGTTTGAACATCGGTTTCTTTGTAGATTATGGGATGGGGATCAATATACTTGTGAGAAACAAGATGTGTAATTGCAGGATTAGGGGGATTATCAATAGGTTCGGGAAAATCAAGGGATCCTGGAAGATTAGCCTAAGGGTCCACATGTTTTAACCAGTACAATACTATTCAAAACCTCTTAAAACAACTGACATGAATTTTTTTATTGCATAGATCATACCTTACATCTTCACATACTCGACGTTGGGATGGTGTTGGTTTACCCTCTTGTGCAGACATTGCAAGATGCTCTGTCAACTGAGGGATGGTACTAAATCACCCTCTTGTGCAACCATTGGAAGCCATTATGTTAACTCCCTATGTTTACCATACCTTACATATTCACATACTTAGCGCTGGGATGGTGCTGGTTTACCCTCTTGTGCAGACATTGCAAGCCTCTCTGTCATCTGAGGGATGGTACTAAATCACACTCATGTGCAACCATTGCAAGCCATTCTGTTCACTGCCTGTGTTTACCAAAGGGATAAACTATACGCGTAAAGGGTAGAAAAACGATTCCAGATTGGAGCCCAGTGACAAAGGTGTAAAGATAGATGGAAATGCATAAGGTAACAAAAATATTAGGAAGGTGAAAAATGGATTGTAGATGTGGGCAGATTTGAGGACAATATCTCTTCCACAGATAGTTATTATTTGCGTGGATGAGACATGGTTAACCACATGTCAGGGTTTGCAAAATGGTGGACACTTAGCATAGACGAGCTTTGGTTATTGTTTCTATTTGATTAAATTAGTCTAGCTAGTTGTCTTTCAGAGTCCCATATGCACGGTGGCTAGTCTGCATTTATTGCACGTGCCCGTACTGCTATGGGCCCGTACTGCTTTGGGAGTTGTACAAATTATACATTAGGAAACTTCGGAAGTGACGAATAGCCGAAGTCCCAAATTCCTCTATAAGGATGGTTAAATTAATCTTGGGTTAATTAACTGTAGGCATGAGTTAATGACTCCGGGAGAAATTCACTCCGAGAGACTTTCACGCTTCACATTCAAAAAATCCCGAAGTCCCGAATTGGCGCCATGTCTAAGTATGGTTAGAATAATTCCAAAAATTGGCAGAATGATAAAACTTTAGCAGGGGTGCTAAAGTAGCAGGGTCAGCCAGATCGCGGTTTGCAAAACTAATCGACGTCTCAGATTCATTTAGGAAATAAGAGGTGCCCAAACGTTAATCTCCTAAAAGGGTTTCGAAATTAAAACCATGGTATATCTTGAGAAGAAGTTGTCTACAAATTCAGTTATCTCCAGTGGCCTCAAAAGGAAATGGGATGTTATCCTCATCTTTATGTTTATGAAACCATACATTTAGTGCATTTTCTAGGCTATCCCCTTTCCAATCACATATGCCCACTTTCATGCCCTAGACATCATACCATAGATCTTTGGAAAATGGCAGTGTAAAAGGATTTGTGAGACAAATTTAGAGTTTTCATTGCAGAGCAAGCATCTATGAGGACCTTGCCATCCCCTTCTTTGTAGATTATGACAGGGAAAGATTTTATTCTCTGAGGCAAACCACATATAGCTGATAGTTTTATGCTGGAATTTGGGTCTTCCAAAGAATCTTCCATCACCATTTCCACATCTGGACCTTGTCTTGTAGAAATCATTCTTTGTAACCTAATTGGACAGTTCACTGATCTGTCTCAGGATGAGTGCCCCGATGCCAAATCTTAGAATATCTTCTTCATCTTGTAATATAATTGAAACCTTGAGAAGTTGTGCTATGTACTGGTTCCATTCCTGTGGTAGAGGTCCATGAATGCCTAATTCTTCCCCAATTTTTTTTATCCCATAGACCATATATGTGAGTGTTCTAAGTGGGATACATCAACAAGTCGCTTCATATCTGTTTAGTCTTGATTTGTGAAGAGTGGGGATGAAATTAAATGATGAATACGATTGTAAAGATATATACAATGACTACCATAATTGTCATATAGTTGGATTAGGTTGATGGACAGTTGGTATGAATTGTTGGTATTCATTTATGTCAACCATTGGAGAGTGATATTGGAGATTGATGTCAACCCTTGGAGAAAGTCTAGTAACAAATTCTGGTGGAAAAAAGGTTTGGGTAATGGACCCAAGTTTGTTTGATGTATAATGGTATGAGCTTTAATATATTTTAAGGTAATACTATTCTATATGAGTAGTAAATTCCATGCCATTTCCGATGGTATGTGGAACATCACATAACTCCTCACAGTTAGAGAGTCATGGCCATGTGAAGTTGGAGAACCCAGGTTTGGGTAATGGACCCAAGTTTGTTTGATGGATAAAGGTATGCGTTTAGATATATTTGCAGGTAATAATATTATATATGGATAGTACATGTCATTCCATTTCCAGTGGTATGTGTAACGTCACATAAATCCTCATGGTTAGAGAGTTATGGCCATGTGAAGTTGGAGAACCCTCATGAGTCATCTAGAAGCCCCAACAGGTCAAAGTAGTCAAAGTGGTTTAAGATGGTTAGAAGGTAACCCCTTGAGGTAAAGTGAAGTGATGAGTGTACTATAAGTCAAAGTGGATACAAAATAAATTATTTAAATAATAAATATAATGGATAAATTACAAATTGGACAAGTGGTTAGAAGTTGGTTAAACCTAAAATAAAGAAAGTGGGTTAAGATGGTTAAAAGGTAACCCCTTGAGGAAGCTACATGAAAGTATAAATAAGAGGCAAGGCTCTCTCATTTTAAAATCACACTTGAGCACATTGAATATCTACAGGTGACTGAGGTAACCTAAGGATATATAAGCCAAATTTAAGAGAGAAGGTTAAGTAAAGAAGGCCGAAATTCAAGGGAGGATAATTCTTTTGATGATGCTTTCTAAGATATGTTATTTACAGGTCATCTCACCATTTTCGCAATATATATATTTTTAGAATGATTCAGACCATGAAATTGATAGGCCATTGAGAAAACATATCCAAGTAGCTTTGGTACAAATTTCATCTTGTGGTTCGTTGTAGTTTTGGAGTTACACTCCGTTGAAAATAGGGTTTGTGGCTAGTCTTGAAACTAGTCTAAAACATGTGTTTCGGGTAAAGATGTCATAAATTATTCAAAATAGATCCAAATTTAGTAAGAAAAAATGTGTTGGTTAGAGTACAGTCTTTAGTATTCCATGTAAAATTTTCATATCCATACAGAAAATATTCCGTGCGGGGCACTCTCTACAAGTTCGCTCTCTAGAATAAGCCAGAATTCAACAAGGTATGCCATTTTTTCTATAACTCCTTTTTTGAGAGGTTCCAAGTAGTGACACCTGGTGGAATTACATAAAGCACACTGAATAACATTGTGTACTATTTTCAGATCTTTATTCATTATTGGTACATAGTTATGATTATTTCAAGTTAGGGTTGTTGACTAATCCAAAACTAGTCATGTGAGACTAAAGAAAAGTTTGATGAAAATGATAGTCTCTTGTTGTTAAATTTAAGGAAGGTTTGCAAGTATGTGATCATATACACTAGGTCTATTACAGAGTTACAAATCAGATTTGGATGATGAAATTGATGAGGGCTTTTGGTTGAGGTACATGGTTTAGACAAGTAGTTGATGAGTTGGCAAATACATGAGGTGTATAGTTGATGATGTTGGTACATCTTGATGAGTCATAGTTGATGAGTAGTTGATACATGATTGGTACATACTTGGTACCTGGTTGGAGGCACTTGTTAGTAGTATTGTTGACACATGGTTTATGGATGATGTAGCATACTTGTATTGGTATATTATTAGAATCATATATTGATCTTGGTGTTGATTATGAGTTGTTGTGTTATGCTTGGTTGATGCACATATTTGAGAGTTGTCTTGGTGATTGATCTAATTTGGTTGATAAGATTGGGGAGATAGGCTGTTGTGATAGGCTGTTTGGACAGGTTGTTGTGACATGTTATGTGTATAGGTTTGGTGCATGGTTGATGCACTTGTTCATGGTACCGGTTGGTTCATGGTTGATGCACTTGTTTATGGTACATGTTGATTATAGGTTGAGGTATAGGTTGATGCATGGTTCATGTTATTGGTACAAGTTGTTTGGTGCAGGTTGATTAGTACATGTTTACCATAGTATATCTCACAGTGATAGTGTGACAGTGGTTCCACCATTCTATTTATACGTCAGGGAGGTTGGACGGGGCAAGGGCATGTGGTTGTAGCCACTTTCTGATTGTAGCCGGAGAACATAGGGGGTTGTAGCCTCCTTATGGTTGTAGCCAGAAAATTGGGGAGTTGGAGCTTCCCTAAGGTTGTAGCCTGAGAAACTAGGGGGTTGGAGCCTCCTTTCAGTTGCAACTGGAAAACAAAGGAAGTTGGTGCTTCCAATGAATGTAATTCTTCAATACATATAATAAAAAAAATTTCGTGGTTTTCTCCCGCTTTGGGTTTCCACGTAAAAACACTGGTGTACTGTGTATGTGTATGATTGCTCATTTGTTAATTGTTTATTTACTCTGCAATTATTGGATGATAATGCTACAATGATATAAAACTTGCATTATATGGTTAAAAAAGATTAAATTTCTCTATTACTGATTCACCCCCCCTCTCAGTAATCCAACACAACTAAAATAAGTTCTAAAATTGTATGTCTTAAATACTCAGTCTTTGTAATGGGAAAGTTTATACTATTGTTTTATTTGGATTGTCTCTTGTATATGGTTGAGAAATAACTATAACTTTGTTTCTTTTTCATATTCTATAGCAACCACGAAGCACTGAATTTGAAACAAAAAAGGTTGAATGATACATGGCAGAATTGGTATGCACTCCCGAACTTATAGTTATATTTTTTTCTATTTGCATATTATCTAAACATAGCTAAGAAACATCTTGAAAATAACAACTTAAAAGATGGAGCAAGTAATAGATGTTGAGTTCTATCAAATATATGCATACTCCATTGTACATGACAACATCGACCAAGTATTTCATAACAACGCCCTTTTTAGATTAGATACATTCTCGTATACTGTAGGATATTTCCTCTTTGATGCATTCTCGTATACTGCAAGATATTTCCTCTTCGATGCATTTCAAGTTCTATTTCACTTCCGTTATTCCTCAACCAAGATGCACAATGGATTGATAGATAATTTCTTGGCTTGTTTAGAAAATGGCAACGTTGAGGCATTAGAGTCGTATCAATACGAATTGGCATCTGATTTTATTTTCCAATTGCATGGAATACATGATGTCAGTAAATATATTTCAAAGATGCAGTTGTCTACATATGAAACTCTGCCTCCACATGAGAGAGGAATTTGAAGAGATACATTTTGTATACGGTGGCTGAATATATTAATTGGAATTTAGTCATTAACAAGAAAAAGAAGATATCTAATGTTCAACAAAAATTCATCTAGAGATCCATATTGCATCTTGTTCCATGATTCCAATCCTCTAATGATCCAGGTGGATATTGGTGGCCACCCACCTTTTCCAACTCGCTCAAAACATTTTTCTGGCAATTTACTATTTTTAGCAGTTTTTAACTTCCGGGGCCATTTTGAGGGCCTATATGAAGGTTTTTCGGGATTGAGGTTTGCAATGGTATCCAAAGGTTCTGATTGAGCCTCCAAAATGAATCTCCTTGAAAATACCTTTCCAACGGGCTATCGTGAGCCTAAAACAGATATTGTATGCAAAAGTTACGACCCCAGGAAGTTGATGTACTACCTTATCCAAACGGGCCCCACATGACTTTTGGCGCTTCATCTCCTAGGGTTATGTTTTTGGATTTCTAGGGTTTTTGAAATTCCTATTTATTGTAAAAAGGCATTCAGAGCCTTATTGTAATCATCTTCTTGCGAATGAGCGCATCCGTCACATCTCTTCTCAGAGATAAGCCGCCACCATTCCATCAAGCTTGTTTTCCGCTGCATTTTACAGTTTCAACTTATTTCCTTATTGAATAGAAAACTTGTTTTACTGTATCTCTCTTATTATGTGTTAAGCATCTTTTAATAATCTGTATTCATTTCGTTCTGCTCATAAAATCCGGATCAGTGGTATCATAGCAGTCTTCTCCTTGTCGTCTTAATGCTTGTCCCCAACGAGGTCAGGGTACAAAGAATTGGGTCTCGAGCTTGTTTCTCTTGAGGAAAAAAGATCTCCCACGCCCATACGACCTCTCATGGGAGGAGAAAATAAATATGAAGGGACATGAGATCCTTTCGAAATGTTTCTTGAGGAATCCCTCATGCAACAGAGGAACAAGATGATGGATAGTTTCACACAAATCCTTTGACGACTACCAATAGGCGACACATATTCCTCGAGCAGAGGCACCGCCCCCTTCAAGGTACAAATCAACTTAGATATTCCTATATTTGAAGTTCATAAATACGTAGATGTTGTAGACAAGTGGTTGAATCTACTAGAAGGGTATTTTTCTGTCCATAACTTTTCAAATAGAGAAAATTTTACTTTTTCAATCCTCAAAGTCGTTCCCCATGTCAAATATTGGTGGGAAAATTTCTGTGAGCAAAAGGAAACATAGGAACCCTCATTATTTATAGTCGTGACCACTTGGGAATCCTTCAGGGATGCTATTAAGGAACAATACTACCCTGTCGGAATTTATGACGACTTGTATACCAAATGGACCACACCGCGGCAAGAAAGAGACCAAGCAATGCGAGAGTTCACAAATATATTCCATGCCTTGCACACCAAGTTGGGTATCAAATATTCAGAGCGAATTCTAGTTCTCAAGTGTCGTAGTGCTCTGCATAGATACATCCAAACCAAAATGGAATTTCTGTACATCTCATCCTTGGGCGCGGCCTACCGATATGCCTTCAAAATCGATCAAAAGCTCAAACAAAAGACGTGACAATTTGGGCCTGGGAACCCCTCACAGTAAAAGACAGGAAGGGGCGGCCCCAACCCAAAAAACAAAGGACATAGAAAATATGGATAGTATCAGGACAACCAGTCGAAGCCGCAAGAAAAGAAGGACATCAAAAAGACAAATAAAGATACTGGGAAGTGGTGCGACTTCCATAAGAGCCCTTGGCATAACATTGTTGACTGCCACTCAAAGAAGTCACTGGTGGCAAAAGTGAAATCCTCTGAATCAGATGCGAGTTTTGACACTGAGTCAGAACCAGAAAGGGGAAGAAAGATCATTGACATGGAACCCAGTGCCACCATTGCTACCACCAAGCTCTAGCCTAGTGAATCAAATGAGCCAGAAGAAGGAGAGCACCTTTCCATTCATAGATGTGGATAAAAGGCACCTTGCTACACTTCATCGTTGATATCAGTAGTCATAAGAACCTCATCTCAGTAGAAGTCTTCAAGTAGCTGGATCTACCAAAAACACCGCACCCACAACCCTACACCATTGGATGGCTCCGCCAAGGAAGCGATCTTCGCGTCAACCAATAGTGTCGAATGTCATATGACATCAAGCCCTTCAAAGATGAGGTATCATGTGATGTTGCTCCTCTCGAAGTTTGTAATGTTATTTTGGGCCAACCTTGTTTATGGAAACGTCATGCTGTATATGAGTCTAGGCCTCGTAGTGTTATTATTACTATGAACAAGAAATTGTACAGGATACCCGAGGCAATCCCTCCTAGTGCTATTTCCTTGATCTCTGCTAAGAAATGAAGGAAGGTCATCTCTCAAATCAAGAATTTTGTCTTCTTCATGATTCACTCTCAGAGTGAGTGAAAGATCGCAACCACATCCAGGGCCTCCACGATTGACCTCTCCACACAACATAAGCAAGTGGATAAGGTCATGAAATAACACTCTGATATCTTCTCCTCTCCTATCGGGGTACCTCTGCACTTCCAGGTCAAGCATCCCATCGATCTGACCCCAGGCGCACCACTACCCAATGGGCCAGTCTTCCACCGCTCTTTGTTAGAAAATGAGGAGATCAAGAGGCAGATCCAAGAATTTCTCCACAAGGGGAACATACGTTCCATCTCATCACCTTGTGGGAGTCCAATCATACTGGTGCAGAAGAAATATGGGACCCGACGACTCTGCATTGATTACTGGGCCCTGAATAAAATCACAGTCCGAAACCGGTACCTGATTCCTCGAATCGACGACCTCCTTGATCAGCTCATGGGGGACAAATACTTTAGTAAGATTGATTTGAAGTTTGGATACCACTAGGTCCCAATAGAACATACATATGTATGGAAGACTGCCTTCAAGTCAAAAGAAGGTCTTTTTGAATGGCTGGTCATGCCCTTTGGTTTGGAAAATTCTCCAACAACTTTTATGACGATGATGGATGATATCCTACGACCTTTAACCAATAATTTTGTAGTGGTGTATCTGGATGACATCCTCATCTACAAAAAGACTTGGGCGGAACACTTGCAACATATTCAACAGGTTCTGCACACCCTGCAGCGACACAAACTATATGCAAACTTGGAAAAATGCTCCTTCGGCATGGATAGTGTCCATTACTTAGGCTACATCATTGATCGACATGGTGTGCATGTGGATCCAGCCAATATATAGGTCATTTGTGACTGACCAGCCCCAACCACACTCACTGAACTTCAGATCTTCTTGGGCCTCGCCAATTTCTATCGCAAGTTCATGTTGGGATTATCTCATATCGCATGGACCCTCAACCAAGTAACTGGGGGTGGCGGTAAGGAAAAAATTGTGTGGGGCCTATACCGACAACAAGCCTTTGATGAATTGAAGAAGCGTTTGTGATCATCCCCAATAATTTCATTACCGGACCTGCAACATCCCTTTGATATCGAGATAGATGCTTCAAACTATGCTGTGGGTACCGTTCTCACTCAACATCGCCACCCCGTGGCATATCATAGTGATCCATTATCATATGTTGTCCGTAAGTACCCTAATTATGAAAAATAAATGTACTCCATTGTGCAAGCCTGTCGCCAGTGGAGACATTACATTCTTGGGAAGGAGACAGTCATCCACACTGATCACAAGCCACTACAGTGCATGCAGACCCAAGGAAGATTGCAAAATGACCGCCATCAGAAGTGGTCCACATACTTACAACAATTCCACATCAACATCAAGTATAAAATAGGAAGTACCAAATGAGTTGATGATTACCTGATCTGACCTCCAGTTGTGACACTCACCACGGTGATAGAATCTTGCGTCCACGATACCTCCAGATGGCCCCACCTCTATGAGACAGACCCTGACTTCTCCACCACCTACCAAATGTTGGGCGCCAACTGAGTGGTTGCTAATTTCCATCTTCAAGATGGGTTGTTGTGCCATCTGGTCCATCTCTGTGTTCCATCAAGAGAACGCACAAAGCTAATTTGGGAAGCTCACTACATTCGGGTGGCAGGACACTTTGCGTTGAAAAGACAATGGCAGTGTTGTAGAAACATTTCTACTAGATGGCACTTCAACATGATGTTGACAAGTATATTAGGTCCTGCACTATTTCCAAACCAACCACTAAGAAACATGGCCTATACACCCCTCTGCCTACTCTTGATAGGCCGTGGGAATCCATCTCAATGGACTACATGTCGGGCCTCCCGTCCACCAAGAGGGGAAATGACTGTGTTTTTATGGTTGTTGATCGCTTTTCGAAGATGGTGATTCTAGCCTCCTGCAAGAAGAACATCACAATAGAAGCCACTCACAAGATCTTCTTTGAACGAGTATGGGTACATTTTTGGATCCCACAAACCATTATCTCAGACCGTGACAGTCGGTTCCTCAACACATTCTGGTCGAGCCTATGTTCACTGTTGGATACCAAGCTCACCAAATCCACTGCCTTCTACCCCTAGACAGATGGCCAAATTGAGGTCGTCAATCAGATGATCGTACATATCTTGCACCTGTACAATTAAAAACACCCCAACACATGGAATGAGATTCTTCCCTATTTCCAACATAGCTACAACCGAGCCCTGCATAGCTCAACTGGCCACAACCCCTTTCAGGTGGGGTTTGGATTCCAACCATTGGGCCCCATGGATGTTGCACTACCCTTGGTGACCACCTCGACTGAATCGTCCCCTGATCCACCAGAAGCTGACAAAGACACCTGGATCATTGAGCGGATCCAACACATCCACCAACATGTTCAAGATATTCTACAAAATTCTAATGCCAAGTACAAGCAACAACATGATCAACATCGGGTGCCACATAAGTTTCAGGTGGGAGACAAAGTTTGGTTGCACTTGCAGAAAGAACACCTTACAGGGCCCCATCAAAAGCTTCACCCACTCCATTATGGGACGTAAACCATCACCAAGGCTGTGCGTGACAATGATTTTGAGCTCAACATTCCCTCTTTCCTTGGCTTGCACCCAGTCTTCAACGTGGCTCTCCTTCGACCATATTTCCCACCATTATTGGACATCTCAGAGATAACAGAGCAGTTGAAACCAATAGAGCTCAAATCTGACTGCATGCAACATGCATCTAGTGATAATATTGTGGACACACAGATCAAGGGCACTCAACAACAAAGGATCCATCTTTATCGAGTCGTCAAAGCAGGGCAGCTCCTGCACCAAGGCAAGTAGCTCACCTGAGACAAAATTCAACAGAAATTTCCTCATTTGATGGGGGAAATCAACACAATGGAGACCAATTCTTCCTAAGGAGGGAGGATTGATCCAAGTGTATATCAGTGGCCACCCACCTTTTCCAACTCGCTCAAAATAGTTTTCTAACAATTTTGGAAATTTACTATTTTTAGCAGTTTTTAACTTCTGCGGCCATTTTGAGGGCCTAAATGAAGGTTTTTCAAGATCAATATTCTCAATCAAATTTGAAGGCTCTGATTGAGCCCCAAAAATTAATCTCCTCTATGATACCTTTCCAATGGGCTATTGTGCACCTAAAACAGAGATCGTATGCAAAAGTTACGACCCCGGGAAGTTGATGTACTAACTTACCAAACGTGGCCCACATGACTTTTGGATCTTCCTCTCCTAGGGTTAGGTTTTTGGATGTATAGGGTTTTTGACATTCCTATTTATTGTAAAAAGGCATCCATATCCTCATTGTAATCATCTTGTTGGAAATGAGCGCAACCGTCACATCTCTTCTCAGATATAAGCCGCCACCATTCTAGCAAGCTTGTTTTCCGCTGTATTTTACAGTTTCATCTTATTTCCTTATTGAATAGAAAACCAATTTTGTTGTATATCTGTTATTCTATGTTAAGCATATTTTAATAATCTATATTCATTTCATTTTTCTCATAAAATCCGGATCATCTAAGTGGTCATTATGAACCACTACTCTATAAAAAATTATCCATATGCAATCTTGGAGGATATGATATTTACTTTTCCCTCGCCTGCAAAGACCTTCAATTACATTGAAAATGAATTATGCATCATATAGAATCTCATGTATTTCACATAGCAAAAACTATACATCTACTTGTGGAGATATTCTGTTCAATGCAATTTTCTATTTGATAGCAACAAATTTTGATGTGCACTCATTGCACCTTTACACTGTGCAATCCTTTTTCAATGTAATTATAGGTGGCAGTCAACATGCATTTAACTTCTTGCATCAACACCTTCTACCATATCTCATAGAAAGTATTCCGACAGTTGGAAGTTGGCAACAATACCTTGTAAACATGACAATGCCATATGAGAAAGGAAATATAGAGGGTGGGACATTTTTTTTACAATGGATATCTATCATATTCAGAGTAAATATCCAGGTTTGGTCAACCCTTTCAAACAATACTGTCCATTTCTACTGTATTGATTCAAACTACGATAAAACAATTGACATCATGTCGTCAAAAATAGATACTCCACACATCCATTATCAACCTTTGATAAGAAATACTTCTAGTTCAAGATTTAGTGTCCATGCTAACCAAACTGCATCGAATCTACATAAGCGTCACCTATTGTCTAATCACGATGAAACTCATCCCAATTGTCATCAGGTCATAGAGAGATTAAACAAAAAACATACACTGATTTATAACAACTTGAAAAAGGTCATACGTGAAAGAAATAAATACATTGGTGCACTTCCTTCTAGACCTCTGAATTGTACGACCGATCATCATGAGGTGAAAGTGAGCTTGACCAAGAAACACAAACTCACATATCACAACCTAAAAAAAATTGTGCGTGTGCAAAACAAGTGCATTAACACCCTTCCTACTGAACACAAACATCACATGTCCAATGACAAAGACCATCACCCTTTGCATCATCAACATGGTGAGGAGGCAATGCTCGTAACAAATGTCGATTCCACCTTCAACATGGCTTGTCAACAAGTGAAACTAGTTTCGAGTGGAAACCATAAG
Organism: Picea engelmannii; assembly: GCA_009831015.1. Lineage (NCBI taxonomy): Eukaryota > Viridiplantae > Streptophyta > Pinopsida > Pinales > Pinaceae > Picea > Picea engelmannii. Next base: position 1,573,836 of record ML778077.1, on the reverse strand, counting down.
TTAACCTACCACATGTTGAAAAAACAGATACGTGAGAGAAACAGGTGCAACTACATATCCCACAGTGGTCATGATACTGACCGAGGGGGAAAAATCACATATCATAAATTAGAGCCAACACTGTGAAATGCTATCATTAAAAACCAACAAACACTTGCTACACATCCTCATCTAAGAAAGAGAGATGCAAAGCATGTTAAAAATAATTAAAAAGTACCTAGGCAAGTGTTTCTCATCACCTAGGCGCTTAAGGGGTGAGAAAGTGCCTAATGTGGACCCTAGTCATTTAATTTATGGGAGACAAATTAAAAGGTGACTTTTTGAGACTTAGGGAAAGTGGGTGAATAAAGAGATTTTGTCTCCACCGTTGATCTCATCTAATCTCAACCGTTAGATGAGATGACTCTTTAGATTCCCTCATGAGGTTGACTAGGGTAGGAGGGCACACCCATTCTTGGGTAGATGAAACATTTTTGAGAGAGCAAGAGTGTTGAAATTCAAGTTTGAGAAAGAGGCCATTTTTGCAGAGCTAGGGCACACATTTCCAGGCTGAAAACTAGCATGCATTTCGAGGCAGAAGGTAGAAAATTTATTGCAGGTTGTATTGTACAGATTGAGCAGGCCGTACAGCATTAAAATCTGACACATAAGTCAAGGTAGAGTACAGTTCATAACATAGGTCGTACTGTACGGATTTTCGGGTTTCGTACAACAGAGAAGAGGCATGAAAATCGAGGGAAAGTACAATTGAGTGAACAGTTTGTACTGTACGAATTCCATATGGTCAGTATGACTGGTTTTCTTGCACATAAATCGAGGAAAGTTTCTGTGGTATTTTTTGGGTGATTTTGGCATGTTTTCCAAGGTGGTCGAACAACATTTAATGCTCAGTTTTGAGATGTAACAGTTGGCACAGATTTTGAGGTAGACGTACAATAAGGAGGCACATAAAACGAGGATCGTACCTATACATGTGTGCAGGAAATTGTAGCATGAATTTCGAGCAGTTTGGCTAAGTTTCCGTGTGAAGACTTGGCATGGTTTTTGAGATAAGTTTGTCATTAAATTTCTGAAGATAAATATGTTGTAAAAGAATTTCTCTAAAGCTCTGAAATAACAAAAACTCCCTCTCTCACTGGTTTTCCCCTTGTGGGTTTTTCTAGAGTCGTTGTTAGACCAAAAATCACTCTATTATTTTTTTGAGTTATATGTGCTGCTGATATGTTTTTATTTCTGCGTTAAACAATGTTCATAATCCTCATGTTTCAGTTCTGAAAAATTATTTTATGCTGAGTTTAATTGGTTGTCATAAAACTGGGTTTGGGCATTAAACATTGGCTGAAAAATCAACGAGACTTGAAACTGGGTGGGGTATGAAATTTTACAAAGAAGACCTATATGAAACAAATTGAAGACACTCCTTCCATTGCATGTGCAATTTGCGAAGAATTGAATTTCGCAAAGAATATTAAGTCTTTCACCCCTGACTTGAAAAAAGAATACATCATCTTGACACAAAATGATAGAACATTTTCCACTAGCAAAATTTGTCTTCCATGCAAACGATCACTTGAAAATGGAAAACTACCACAATTTGCAACAAATAACCAAATAATATGTAACACACCACTACCAGATGTAAGTACACTTACAAAACTTGAAGAGAGACTCGTGTCTCTGCTATTTTTATTTGCACAAATCATACCCTAGGGATACAGACGACCCCAAATGGGCTAAACACGATCAATTATTAATGTGCCTGTGCAACTAGATGTTGTCCAAAAAGAGATACCACAATTCACGAGTGAAGCAATGAATATTGTTTTAGATCTCAAAATACGTTTGCAATACAATAATTCATACCAGACAGGTAGAGTGCATGTGCACATTGTCATGAAAGAATTAAAATAATTATGTTCCAGGGCCCTGTACAAAGCAGAAAACATTTTGTATAAATGAGAACTGGAACCATGTTCTTGAACAAGGAAATGAAAACTCTGCACAAACGTTTGACACTACTGGTGAATTTGATACAAGTGATGAATCAAAGAATGAAGGACCTACTGAAACATTGATACATGGATTCACTTACTCACAACACATTCATGACTTGCAAGACAATATTGTCAAAATCACACCTCCTGAAGGGCAACGTCCGCTTGGAATATTCAAGGAAAAATTTGACGAGGAAACGAACTTCCCAAAAATATTCCATGGAGATCCACATGCCAGTGACATCACAGAATGATTCAACTACCAAAAAATAGTTCGATGGGAACTTCTACATTCAAGCAGTGACTTCTCCTGTCAGATAACAAATTTGTTTTTCTAAACAATGCGCATAATAATTGAGAAAGTGATATGTTGCATGTGGATGTGAATAAGAAAAGGCCAACTACAAGGAAGAAATTTATTGGCCAGAGATGTCAAGTACAAAGAAAACCTAGAAAAAATCCTAAAATATGATATTGGATACATAGATTTCAAAAACATTCACATCTCTCTTGACTACTTGCAACAAAACAAGAAAACTATATTTGCAATGATCCGACAATTGGGACCTCCAAATTTTTTCATCACATTTACAAGTGACTGGGTTCCATTGGTGACTACGGTGTCTGCATTATATAGGAGTAGGAAAAGGAAAAAACAAATTGGGACATTAGAAAATGATGACATTGACTACCTCATAAGAAAAGACCTAGTGACATGTACTCATTACTACAGACATAGAGTAAATGCTTTGAGGAAATTGATATGCCATGATGAAACGTTCTTCGGAAAAATATCGGATTACTATTTTGTGACTGAGTTACAAAATAGAGGGAGTGAACATGACCACACACTGTTATGGATAGAGGGTGCACCGGTCTATGGAAATGACAACAACTCACAAATCGAACAATTTCTAGACAAATGCATAACATGCAACATGGACCATTTGGATCCAGAACTTGCCAAAGTTCATAGACATTACCATACAAGAAGCTGTAAAAAATGAAAGAATTCACATTACAGATACAACTTCCCTATGCTGCCAACGAGAACAACAAGAATCATAGAACCAATTATTTTAGAGGACAATGTTCTCATTGAGAAATCAAAATATTTGTTCACATTTATAGAACAACGAGACTTAGATGACTTAATGAGCTTCAAAGACTTCTTGGAAGAACTAAATCTAACAAAAGATGCATACATCCAAGTGATACAATCTACACATAAACAACCAACAATTTTCCTTAAATGAAAACTTTCACATATTTGAAACAACGGTTTCTCCATGGACATGCCAATTATGTGGAATGAAAATACATATGCACAATATGTCCTCAACGCATATGCTGCGACATCATATTGTACCTCGTACATGGAAAAGGTTGACAAATCTATGACAAATGCATTCAGAAGAATACGCAGAGAACATGAAAAAATTCAAATTGATGCTATGAAAATGATACATACACTTGGAAATACATTACTTAATCTTCAACAAATGTATTCTCAATAAGCATTCCACATCACACTTTCCCTGCCTCTGAATTGTAATTCAAAGAAATGTGTCTTCATAAACACATCTTCACTTGACACATGAACATTCGTGCTTAAACCACCATCTTTGCTAAAACAAGAACCTGATAATTCAAAGGACGTGATATGTCGCTCTATTATTGATTACTACCTCCAACATCCACCTCCTATTAAGCATATCTACCTTACATAATTTGTATTGCATTACAAAAAAATGGTACACCCATATCGAAAAGAAAAAAACCAGATGTAATATGCTTTGTCAATTACAACAAACACATCGACTATAAAAACTTGTAGAGAGAAAATATTGTTGTACATTCCATTTGATCAAAATGAAAACACATTAAAACATAACTTCCCTACATGGAAAGATGCATATACTTCTTATGAGACTACAATAAAAACCAATGAGGCTAGATTTACATACAATGTCAACCCAACATGGGGTGATTTATAAAGTGCACTTGATGAACTAGAAAACCCTGACAATGTTGATGAGACATTAACAAAGCATAAACAAACTAGAACTCTCTGTGAGTCCTATGACTTGAAAGCATATTTTCCTTGTCCTCGAGGAATCGCCATTGAAAAATGTATCAATATTGGGTTTAAAGTCACAAAACATCCTTTCTTTATCGAAAATGAAGAATACTACAGAGTTAGACGTCTGTTGAATCGATAACAACAAGAAATCCTAAAGGACATTGCAATGAAAAAATGCTTAAACATGCACACTCTTGTGCACTTGTTCCTTATAGGCGGGGTAGGAACAAGCAAGAAATTCACAGCAAAAGCACTATTCCAAATGATTATACGAATCTATGATTCAAACAGTTCGAGTGAACCTATGAAACCAAAGGGACTAATAGTTGCATATAAAAGAAAATATGCATATAATGCAGGTGGAACAACAATCCACTCCGCATTGTTAATTCCTTTTAACAAGTCACACTTTCTTCCACTCAACAAGGAAATGTTAGATACCTTGTCTAAGATTTATGATGAACTACAACTTGTCTTCATAGATGAGGCATCCTTGATTAGAAGTCGCTTCTTATATTCCATTGACAATTAGCTAAGAAACATAAAACATGTGCACACAAAATACTTTGGGGACATTGATATGATATTCTATGGAGATCTGTACCAGTCAACCCATAAAAGATTCTTCGATATTTGAAAACCCTACGATCAATATGTAAAAAATGATGCATGAATTTTGGAACGACAACATAAAATGTTTTGAATTACATCCTACAATGCGCCAGACAAATGAAACATTTATTGAAATTATAAATAGAATGCAGACAAACAACAAACATGTGATGACTTAACATATATCAATTCAAGTTGCATGTGACCTGCACTGACAAACCCAACCTTCCCTTACCTATTCTACACGAATAAGGATGTTGCAATGCATAACAAGTACATGCTATCACTCATGCCTGACAATAATATCATCATCAATTCAATTGACCTTAAAGAAGACAACCATGGAAATGCACCATGTCATCAACATACAACCAGTTTTCCTTTGCAACTTGTCCTGAAATTAGACACGCTAGTTGAAATATATTCCTACAACTATGATTCACAGGATGGCTTGGTGAATGGTTTATATGGAATACTCAAAGATTATACCAAAAAAAAAAACTTGATGTCCTTTGGATTAAGTTCCATGACCTGCATATTGGCCACTGACAAGCAAACAAGTTAGCTTATCTATATAATTCAGACACTTCGCATGATTAGACACCTGTATTACGAATATCAAAACCACTATCAACATCGGCAAAGACATGTCAACTGAAGATTCAAAAACAATTTCCAATTAAACTTGCATGTGCATGTACAGTCCACAGATCACAAGGTCTAACACTTGACAATGTTGTGTTTGACCTTGTTGGAATACGAATACATGGACTTGTATACACAGCTCTGTCTTGTGTCAGAAGCATAGAATCCTTGTATTTTCTAAGAGATCTTACAAAAGGTAACTTTAAAGTCAAACACAAATTCGATACTGAGATGCAACACCTTCAGACTAGTGCAAAATGGCATCTACAATTTGATTACCAATCCATACAAACAAACTCATCTGTATCAATTCTCTCACTTAACACGCACAACCTACATGCACATATGAATGATATACTCAATGAATATGACACAATGCAATATGAGATTCCGTTCTTGTAAGAAACATACATGACATTATGCATGCAAAACGAGAAATTTCCAAATCACAATTGCATATCAAGTTACATTACATATGGAGTGATGATAATAGTGAAAAAACATGTAACAATTTTGGAGCATATGCATTTTGAAGAAACAAATGTTGATATGGTGCTAGCAAGAGTAATCTTTCTTGAATCGGAAATTGCAATATTGAATCTCTATGCCACTTCACATGAAACATTGCCCAACATACTGAATGTTTTTTCAAATGCATTACACCATTTACATCTGAATGAAACCATTATCATTCTAGGAGACTTCAATGTTGACATGCTACAAAATAATGCCAGAATAAAAGAATTGGAAAACTACATGTGCAATTACAGTCTACGCTTTCTTTTGGATAAAATAAACCATGTAAAAAACACACTTATTGACCATGTATGTTCAAATGTGCCCATTTCACAATACACCCTCTTTATCTTAGACACATACTGGTCTGATCACAATACAATTTGTATCGTACTTGAATTATGAAATATACATCAAGCATATTACAAAATCATATTTCTATGTCACAAAGCATATCTCGATACTTTGTTGCACAAAACCAAATTATTCGGCTAGGATCATCCAACTTCTTAATATTTTATGGTTTGTAATAGATTTTGGACATAAAGGATTCTATATAACCACAAACATGGATCAAGAAAAAAAAAGGTGCATGCTTCTAACTCTATATGTTACTCTATTCCTTTGATTCTTATTTACTATATGTACATATTGCTCATTTTTCCTTACATACAAGCTTACATTCACTTTCATTGTATTTTGTATGTTCCCACATTGAAACAAACATAATAACTAGACAAGACGAAGGACTCTTAACCAGAAATGTAGATGAAGACATATGAAGGTGCATGATTCTACCCTTATTCCATACTCCATTTCTTTGTATTTCATTTATTGCATGTATATTTATTCTACTGCTTTGCACCTCATTTTTTTTATATGTATATACTACATATCTTCCTACATATTAACTTATCTTCATGTCAATCGTATTTTCTGTGCTGCTACATTGAAATAAATCAAATTGTAATTGATATTTTTACATGTGTTCCTACATAGTAACTTACCTTCATGTCGATTGTATTCTCTGCATTACTACATTGAAAAAAAAACCAGACTAATTGAACAAGAGGATGAAGTCTTATGTGCCACAACAAAGGAAGCCGAAGTACAATCTTCCAAAAGGTATACCAACAATGATAGTAAATCAAACACAATGCATGTGCTTAATGTACATCCATATCAATTATGGACAATATACAATGCCTATGCATATTTAGTTACTTTCATGTTCAATGTGCACATATTTGCATCATAAAAATTTGGACAAGTGACATGGGAATGAATAGTCAATAATCATAGCAAACATCAAAACAAAAACAAAGACAAAGGTAAAGATTCATAAATTGTGCTCTTGCTATGTTTACGAAACAAATATCCTCTGTTATTTATTCATCTATGCCATGGTAAATATGTTGATGTCATATACAACACATGATTTCTAGTTCACAAGAAGTATCGACGGGTACAAATGAAACGCCTAACATAGTGCAAGGTCCAAAGGCTAAGAGGTATGGTTACAAAATTCTAACCTGCATACTTTATCCAAATTGTGCATCTACTTGTACATTGATGGAAAAAAAATAAAAGATACATAATGCCATTCAAATTACTTTTCTTGTTCAAAAAATGTCACTAGGTCTAAACTTATACCACCCAATATACTATCAATAGAAGGCTTGAATATCCACCCACTACTACATATGACCAAATTTGCGACGGTTTTTCGTTGATATTGCCACACTTATCCATCGCAATTTCCATGAAAGCCGAGATTTTTTTTTTCGTCGGAATAATTTCGTCGCTATATCCATGATCTACGTGTGCGTGGAAACATCGACGAAATTAGCTCTCCATGTGTCACCACCTTCAAAATCGGCTAACCCTATGCAACGTTGCAATTACGACGAACTGTTGTTGCAATAACAACGAAGAAATGTGGCAATTACGACGAAACGTCATCGCAATTGAGATGAAAAGTTATGCCAAGCCAATAACTTACGACGCAACTGCTGAATGTGCGATGAAAGCTCGTCGCAACTTGCGACGAAAATCCGTGGTAATATCGACGAGAGCAATATCTCAAAACCAAATTTACGACGCACATGCTATATATGCGACGAATATTCATGGCACATTGCAACGAAGTTTCGTTGCTATAGAGACAGTTGTGGTAAAATAATAAATTTTTCCGACGAACTTGCGTCGATATTGCAACAATGACTTTAGGTTTAAATTTTTTTTTTTACATGAAATATGGTATACCATATTGTATGCCATATTACAATGTAATATGGTAATGCCATATTACAATGTAATATGGTAATGCCATATTACAATGTAATATGGTAATGCCATATTACATTGTAATATGGTAATGCCATATTACATTGTAATATGGCATTACTATTACATTGTAATATTGTAATATTGTAATATATATATCCTCTACAAATAATAAAGGCACTAATCAACCAAATATTGTAAGAATGTGTTATCATGAAGTTGGATTAGAAGTAAGGATACCAATATGACAATATACACAGAATAATTTGGAATATTACTTTCAAAAAAACACATGGATTGCATGAGTGAGTCATTATGCAATTTATATTACACAATACTATGACAACACTTATAATATTTATAGATGATATCTTAAGACCATTTCTCGAACTTGTTTATTGTAGCCTCCTTGGATGATATTTTGACTTTTAGCAAGATTTGGGAAGATCATTTGAAACATTTGGAGATGATATTTTTAACCCTTCAACACAATTAATTGCAAGTCAACATGAAGAAATATGAGCTTGGAAAACAAATATTGTTGTGTATGGATTTTGTAGTTAGAGGATGTGAATTGTGTATTGACCTAAGAAATATAAAATTCGTTGTAAATTGGTTGATCCCAAATAATTTAATTGAACCAAGGTAATTCATGGGGTTAGCAAATTATTTAGGAATGAAGTGTCTCTTCAATGCACATTAGAAAAGGCAAGTATAACCTTTCAATTCATTGCAATTGAAAACCAAGTAACTGAAGATTTGACTTGAAAGAATTGTAATGCCCCCTAGGCTCAAGACCTAGTTCAATTAATATTCTTTGCTAGACACATTAGAGAAAGTGGGACAACACCTAGGGTTTATGAGTGGATAAACTTTAGTGGTTTTCCTTTGAAATTTGACTTGGTTATATGAGTGGATTACTCTAAGGCTCAAATATTCACCTTCTCTCTTGCTTGGCCTCCTTGAATGCATTATCTTGACTCCATTTTTCCTAGGAAAGTAGTCGGCACTAGTCTTTATGTTTGTGATGCTTTATACTCTCAACAGTTCTCTTTTAAGGAAAAAATTCATTTCCATGAAGTGGTTTCTCACAATCCATGGGTGTGTTGGAATACCTTGTTCTCCTTTCCAAATGACAAAAAGTTCTTTGCAAATTAAGGTGCCCAACTATATTGGTCAATATGGGGTAGTGTTTTAAAGCTTGACCATAATTTTGGGGATTTCTTAAAATGTATCATTACATCAATTGGTAATTTCATATGACATGAGCTTATGAGGTTCTTCAACCTATGGCCTTAGAAAAGGGGTTTCCTTAMGAKTCAAAATGTTTAAAKACCTTAATGAATTTATGTACATATAGGTGGYGATGAATAGGGGGGGGGGATTCACCAACCGRTCTAGTACATTAAGCTCTTGAACATATGTTTCAATGCCAAATCATTGACCATAGAATTAAGGATTGCCCTCGACCAACGTGGAAAATGTTGAAACCTAAGTTGCAAACAATGTTCAAATGCAAGGCTTTGTGGCCTTTCCCTTCACAAATAGTGAAGGTTGTAAAGAAGGGAAAAGATCCTCAAATCCAAAAAGATTAACTAACCATGGCACCTATCCCTGTCCCAACTTCTAAGAAGATTGTTAGCTCGATTGTGGGAAAATTTCTCTTTGGGGCTTCCCAACCCACCTCCTATCTAAAATGTGGGGGCCATATGGCCTAACCTTTGCTCCCATGAATTAAATCTTAGTGGGATCATTACGTTAAAGACTCTTAGAAACAAAATGATAGAACATTAAATGAGTGTTCCTTGCCCCAATTGCATAATGTACCTCTCCAAATGATTTTTGTTTCGTTGAGATCTCGAGAGATGATGAGGCTATGAATTTTCATGTTGAAAGTTTGTAATGAAGATAGTATCATGGAATCTTCTGGACCTTATAGTCCTTGCCAAAAATCCATGGTTTGGAGAACACATGAAATTGTTCCAAGTTAGATGTTTTATGTTTGCAAGAAGTTAAAGTAGTTGGTTTAATTTTGTAAGTCACTCTTTTCGCTAATATGGTTGATTGTTGTATTTTTACCTAAACATGTTGAAGGTAGAGGGGAAACCACCTTGATCTCCTTGTATTTTTACCTAACCATTGGACATGGTATTAATCTAACATGCTGCTTGGTTTGGACGTCATTTCCTCTAAATGGACAAGACCTAGGACTAGTCAACATATATGCCTCAAATGATTCAAATGAGAGAGTGGGCATGTAGGATTGGTTTCCAATGAGCTCCCAAAACCATATGGTTGTGTGAAGATTTTAACAATGCAGAGAGTTAAGAAGATAAAGAGGGATTGCTACTTGTTCAGACACCCTTGAGGGAGAACATGGCTTGGAATGGCCTAAAGGCTAGGCTCGTGTTGTATGACCCCACCATTGTTTTTGTCAAGACTCTCTTGGGTTGTGATTTACTTGGTCCAATTTTCATAAAAGAGGTAACAAAGTGTTGAATTGACTATACCAATATGTTCTTACTAAACATGCATTTTTCTTCTCTGATTATAATAGGAGAAGATCCATGCAAGTTCAAGGTTTGCCTACTATGTTAGATCATCAACATATCATTTTTCCATCTCTTGGGAGATGCAAAATTCAAAGTCGTGAAGATAAGTTTAATGATTTATGTATCTCATGTTAAGTAGGGAATGTGTGTTGGAGTCTTCAAATGCATTTGGAACCTAATTTCACGGCCTAGAGGCCTCAAAATATGGGAAGTTTGATGGGAGGATGATATTAGTTGGGTCACTACTTTTTTGTGGGGCTATTGTGGAAAACTTGTCATTGTTAGAAGAATGAAGCAAAAGGTTGTGAAAGAAGAATTGGAATCACTATCTTAATTGCTAGAGCTTATCCCCTTTAATGAATATAGCTAGGCCATAGTGCTTAAGATGAGATTTTTTTGAAGGTAAAATAAACTTGCAAATCTTGGGGTGCACAAATTCAAGCTAGATTGCATTGGATCAATTCATGGGATACATTTACCAAAGCCTTCTTTTAATTAAGGTTCATGAAACGTTTTTTGTCAAGGTTGTAGTTTGCTTTTCAATTAACCATGCTAGATATAAATAAATTTGCCTCTTTTGGTCAATTATACATGGAAACCCCTAGGCACCTGCACTTTATGTGATGTTAACATAAGAGCTCAGTTATTTACTGCATAGCAGAATGACATGTGACGCTATTAAATCAATCCCTTTACTTGATAGAAAGAGGGGCCAATGAGTCAATGTGCACTTTTGTAATGATCATTTCCTCGCCTCAATAGAAGAGGAGGTATCCTTCTTAATACATTGGATTGTCTTCAAATTTTCTATGAAGATTTAAGGTCCAAATTGTCGATGGACAAAACACTATGTATGGATGAGTTAAAGAAAAAATCTCAAGTGGTTCATGCACCAATGATGGACTTGGATTCAATCTAACCAATTTTTCAAATTCATAGGAATCCCTTTTTCTTTTCATGCATTTCCAAAGGAGAAACGAGAGGTTTTTTTTCAAAGATTTGCCAAGAAAATTGACACGTGGATTCTTGAGCATGTCTCTCTCTACCAAGTCTCTGATATGCACTAAAGTGTTGCGTGTCACTCTGTAATGATCCCAAGCCAAATTCTTTCTTAGAATCACTAACTACTACTAATTTATTGAGTTATTAAGTGCATACAAGATTCAACAACACATGGAGATCACAATATATTCAAGATGTATAAGCACAAGCAAAGATCTGACCTTTTTATTATGAGCAATGTAAGATCAATACAATAGATGGCCGATTTGCATAAACCTCAGATGGTCGTACAAGCAATAGATATGAGCTGCTACAAAATGCTCCCGAAAATACAAAATAAGCCTCCAAAGGCTGGATATACAATGAAGACTGAATCAAGAAGATCTGAGCCGTACTAATGCTCAACCTCCAAGCTGGAAAGTGCAACGTCCTGCTAGAATGCTGAAGCCCTCAATAATTCTTCCCTGCTACCAAAAGTGTCCAATCATCCCGAGAAATATGCCAAATGATATATCAGGAAACTGTAAGGACAACCCAGACATCCAAATTACCAAATCCACTCTCAAACCCCGTAGATATGAATTTCCCACTGAATGGGGTGCCCCACTGGATGAATGAAACCCTAGCTGTTTCGGCCCTGATGAAGGAGGCCTCCAAATGATCTGAAACTCTCCAAGAATATAGATCGGGCTATGAGAATCCCGTGGGAGAAGTTTCAGACTCAAATCTCAAGAAAATCTCCCTAGATCTGAGTTTTAATGAATTACAGGACGTCCCCTATGGCTCCAAGACATCCCAATCTGCAGACAAATGTAGAATGATGATAACCCTCCAGAAAAACCCTCAAACTGATGGTCCTGCCCTTGCAAACAAAACCCAACTGTCAGAATGGCCCCAAGCCCTCAGGATAAGCTGGATAGAACCTCCCTCCAGATGATGGTGCGCCCTTGCTAGAAACACAAGAACAATACAACTTGCTACCTTCTGAAGAACTAGATGGATATGGGATGAGACTAGAATGGTGTGGAGGAGTCTTTCATCACCGAGACGAAGCTGTGGAACAAGGTGAGTGGATATTTCACCACTGAGTTTCTCACAAGGGTTTGTACAACAAAACCCCCAAACTGAATGCTCAAGAGAAATAGCAAATGCTGATCCAAAACCAGAATGAGTAATAGGTGCACCCCAACCTCTTACTTATACTTT
>ML778077.1:1521992-1538423 GCA_009831015.1 Picea engelmannii | reverse complement strand
GTCAACATTTTGTTTCCTCGATAATTCAGATGACTTTGTTGTATTGAAGACTTTCTAGTTTTGCTCCATTTGAGAGAGCCATTTCAGATAAAAAAATTCCAAGTCTCGAGAAAGTGAAAAAAAGGGCAATGTTGAAAATTATCGATTGATGTAGAAATTAACAAGAACATCAGTTTACCAATATGAAAGTTTCTATGTAGTCATAAGCATGATTATTATCTACACCTGCTACAAATTTTTTCTTAGTTATTGATATATTTTCTACTAAATATGACATAATTTGGTCTCCATGGTTGATTGTACTAGTAACAAAAGTGCACAAATTTGGTAAAAATGACAAATTTAGAGAGCCATAACATTCAAACCAGACCTAAACATTGATGCAGAGTATGAGGGATATCAGAGTTATAGCGAGTTGTAGCAGAGTAATAGTGAGTAACAACAAGTGGAGTAACAACACAAAATTCGAAGGAGAAAGTACAGTTACAGCATAGTGTTGCAGCATAGTTATAGCATAGTTATAGTGAGTTGCATCAGAGTTACACAAAGTGTTGCAACAGAGTTATAGCGAGTTGCAACAGAGTAATAGTGAGTAACAACAAGTGGAGTAGCAACACAAAATTCGAAGGAGAAAGTACAGTTACAACATAGTGTTGCAACAGAGTTACAACATAGTTATAGTGAGTTGCAACAGAGTTACAGAAAGTGTTGCAACAGAGTTATAGCGAGTTGCAGCAGAGTAATAGTGAGTAACAACAAGTGAAGTAACAACACAAAATTCAAAGGAGAAAGTATAGTTATATCATAGTGTTGCAGCAGAGTTACAACATAGTTATAGTGAGTTGCAGCAGAGTTACAGAAAGTGTTGTAGTAGAGTTATAGCGAGTTGCAATAGAGTAATAGTGAGTAACAACAAGTGGAGTAACAACACAAAATTTGAAGGAGAAAGTACAGTTACAACATAGTGTTGCAACAAAGTTACAACATAGTTATAGTGAGTTGCAACAGAGTTACAACATAGTTATAGTGAGTTGCAGCAGAGTTACAGAAAGTGTTGCAGCAGAGTTATAGCGAGTTGCAACAGAGTAATAGTGAGTAACAACAAGTAGAGTAACAACACAAAATTCAAAGGAGAAAGTACAACAAGTATTGGGATGTACTGAATTCTCATGAAGTAATATTCTAATCGAATAGCTTTGCAACTTCGCTGCTAGGGTTGTCGCAGCCATGGAGGAGCAAGGCTCGCCTAGGGATTCCTCTCCTCCCTAGATCATGTTGAAACCCTAGGCTTCCCTTCCTTGTCTTGTAATGTTCAACATGTATTGTTTAGACAAGTTCCACTCTTTGCTTTTCCGACGTTGAGGATGCCCAATTGCCTCTAGACTATGGATGCATGCTGTGAAGTCACTATGGATTTCTTGTGATGTATAGATTCATGTGTCCGATAGTGAATGGTCATGAGCTCTTGTGGATGGAGACAATGTTAGAGTCTATGCCAGATATAATACCTTCCTCATTAAGAGGGAGTGTTGAGATTTTATGTAATTTCAGAAGTTATTCCTAAGTGTAATTTGGAAAGGGTTTATTGATAAGTCATGTCTTTTAGGCCTTTTAGATTATAAATAAAGGTTATATCGAGTCATTTGAATATTACTTATCGAATATAAGTATAAGAGAGTAATGTGTTTGTGTCTGGGTCTCTTTGGTCTTGATTTCATGAAAGAGAATTGTATGACATTGTACATGTGGGAGGAATATATAGTGAGGAAAGTTTGTAGGGTTTTCTACCCCTTGAGAGTTTCCTTGATGATATATCTTGTTGTTCTGTGGATATCCATTTTTCAGTTGTGATCTTTTTTCATATCATCTCATCTATGAAACTTCAACAACATCTATATGGCATCATTTGACCAAGGGCACATTTTCCAAGGCATAAGCATTAAATGAAGAATTGATTAAAGAGAAGAGGACACATATGATGAGGTGGCACTTCCCGAGAGAAATTTCAGCCAGTCAAGGCTAAATGTTCTCACTAAATTTTATGTTGGCGCAACCAACCCTCTTGCAAGCCTATTGATAAATAAGTTTTATGTTTGTGTTCAAACCTTTCTTCTTGTTGGTACTTCGTTAATTTTTCAATTATATTAGTGACTTCTTACTATTCATTGTTCAAACATGGTCCAAATATTGGAAGATGTATGATGCTTTGGTTGGGTTATATTACATTTCCAATGTCTCTAGAAAGATGCTCTTGAGAAACAAGCTTTCAATGGTCCACATGAACAATGAAAATGCAATGGTTAGTGATTTGACTAGGATCATAGAGTAGAGATTAGTTGGCTTCCATAGGGACAAAAGTGGAGGACAAGGAGTTGGTTCTCATTGCATTGAATGGGTTTACTCCATCTTGGAAGTCATTGGTCCAAGATGTTTGCATTTGTGAGCATTACCTATTTATGATAATCTTTGGGATGTCTTTTTGTAAAAATAGATCATGTTGGAATCCCATTCAAAAAAGCAAAAGTAAGTAGAAAATCTATCCCTCTATGGGACAAGGAAGGGAAGCCTAGGGTTTCAACCCGAAAACCGCACTACCAAGAGAAGAGTGTGGGAAGTGAATATTAATAGAGATAAATTCTTCACTACATTTCCAACTCAAAGAGGATAAGATGTCCAAGGAACGATAAGAGTCCATTGAATACCACTACATAGACCAAACTAAAAATTTAGTTGGTTGTTGGAGAATGCTTACCAATTGCAAATGCATTGGGTTGAGTTCTACACATTTTGAGAGAAAGTTATACAAGGAAATTATATGTATAGATGAGAAATGCCTTGAATTGGAACTCTGATTTAAAGCCTAGCTTGACCTCCAGTCGATTTTTTGTGGTTTCCTTTCACAATACATGTATATGTGAGGTAATTGATCTAGAAATAAAGCATTGTAAACATAATCAACCTATCATATTCACTAAATAATAGTGAAGAAGAATTTGGCACTCAGAACTACATCAAGAGCATAAGTCTTGAAGCCAAGAACTGGTGTCATGTGAATAGTACCTTATATTGTTTTTCAATTTGGGTTTGCCACAATGCAGTTTGATTTTTACTGTACATAGAGATAAACATGCACCCAATTGAGGCTTCAAGTTTAGTTAAGTCTTAGAGCCCCTCTAATTTAGTTAACATTTTCAATTTAATAGAGTGGAGGCCTTGGTCATGATGAACTCCATCAATAATATCTATTCTATCACATCTCACATGGGTATTTAGTCAATTGCATAATTATCCTAGTCACATTCCTATAGCGTCTCAATGAAAATGGGTGGCAGGATTATTTTGATATTTTGGCTTGCATTTTTGTTTGGCAAAAAGAGCCTTTTTCCATTTATTTCACTTCTATTCTCTTCCAAATATTTCTAAAAGTCCCGAGGGATATGAGAAATGTTGTGTTTAGATGACATTGAAATCAAGGGAAAGAGGTCAGGAAGTCAAGAGATAGGAGAAAGAGGTCATACCATTTCCTCCGGCCGTGTGCCTTCCTCCAGTGAAAAAACGTGTTCCCTCCTCCTCTGCAAATCGTGTGCCCTAGCCTCTGCAAATTGTGTGCCCTCCTCCTCTAAAAATCATGTGCCCTAGCCTCTGCAAATTGTGTTCCCTTCTCCTCTGCAAATCGTGTGCCCTCCTTCTTCTCCTGTCATCCAAATCCATCCTCCAAATCGTAACCCGCGTGCTCCAAATCCTCCTGCGCGTGAGTGATAATGGACGGATTGTGGTGGCTGGACTGTGGTGTGTGCACATGGAATGTGGTGGACAGAATGTGGTAGAGTGGATTGTGGTGTGCACGCATGGACTGTGGAGTGATAATGGCTGTGGACTGTGTGTATTGCCCCCTTTGCAGCAGGCCACATGATTTTGAACTGAATTTAAATTTCGTTTTTGGTTTTAAAATTTCGTTTTTAATATATATAATATATAATACGTATTATATATATAATATATAATATATATTATATATTATATATTATATATATAATATATATTATATATTATAATATATATTATTTATTAAGAGCCTCCTTGGTATTTTTACTTGTGAAGGTGCATGGCTTAGAAAACAATTCAAGCGAGGCACATAAGCGATGACAAGGCAAGGCATTTTAACACACACCTAAAGGGGAAGAGTGGGGTTTAGGGTTTAATTGAAACAAGAGTTGGAAAGTATGAATTAATTGTTAACCATTTACCCTAACCCTTAGTTCTAGACACCTAAATCCCTACACCTTAAACCTTAAGCCTAAATCTTTAACCTCTACGTGGATTGTTATAACCCTAAATTGCACTATCCATGCTTACCTGGCATTAGGCCAACTCATTTCCCTTCATTGCCAAAGACATGCTGAACAAACTCTTTAAAAACCTCTTAAATCAAGTGACCCGCGCCCTAACCCACTGTTGGGCGCGTTGGAACGCTGGCAGGCCTTATACTACACGCGTTGGAACGCGAGCTGGCCCACTACAACCAGCGTTTACCTAACAAAGCAAAAAATCAGGAAAGTTGCCGACGAAACGAAAATCTTTGGGTCAGTTAACTGGAACTCTCAGCCATGCATGGCCGAGAGTTCACCTAAAACCCTAGCTCCTTATAGCCTATAAAAGAAGGGGTAGGGGTACTATTCAAAGGGAGGAAAATCATAGCAAAGAAACTCTGCCCAATTTCCGAATCTGTTTTTGTCCCAACCCTTTAGACTTTCCTCAAGCTTTAAGAGAATTCGAGCAAAGCAGTTGGAGGACAAAGAAGAGGAGGAGCCCAGGATCAGGATCGAGGAACGATGGCCGATCTCTATAATCATTGTAAGTTGATTCATCTTGAGATTAATAAAAAGATACTTTTCCCGTCCCAAATACACAAGTTTTATATGTTTTGTTCAATTTGTGTTTAATCTCTAACCCTCTAGTAGAACAATAGCATGCATGCGTAGTTTGTCTTGATTGCAGGATCGCTTTTTGGAAGGAGCAGCAGCAGAAGAAAGGGGATAAAGTGCAGCGGAGGATCTACATCAACCGACGATAAAAAGGTTAGTTGGTTCTTCCCATGTTTGCATGTGAAAAAGGGTTTTAGGTTTGGGGTAGAAGGTTAAAAGTTATTTCTTAAGGGTCATGATCGGCATGCAAGTTTAAGCCCTAGATTGTTAGTCTTTAGGGTAGAATAACCCCACACCAGAATTGGCGACTCCACTGGGGATATTTACTCTTAGGGTTTCCGGATTTGGTTAAAGGCCTTTTGGGTAGTTCGAAGAAGTTCAGTTTCTGTTTCTTTGTTTATTTTGTTGTCTGTTAGGTCAAAGCTAGCAGGGAACCTGGTTATCAATACCAGTTTTTCCTTGATTGTTGCTTGACATTTATTATCGGGACACACAGAGGTACATGTGGCTTGCAGAAGGCCTGCACGCGTGTAACCCGCGCCCTAACCTCCTGTAGCCCGCGTTTGAATGCTTGTTGCAGAGGTTTCAGTAGCGTGTAGCATTCATAAAGCTTGAGAGGCAGTCTCCTCTTCTCTGTTAGAAGTTTACCTTCTCAGGGGGATTTCTGGATCCTGTCTGGGTCTTGTTGGTTTATTGTCTTGTTCTTCAGTCTGCCTTATTGTGTTGGTCATTCTTCGCATTTGTTTTCTTTTTTGCAAATTTTCCTTTTCTGTTGAAGTAATAGCATCCAAGCCTTTTAGAGACCCTGGTTGTCAATACCAGAGGCCTTTTTTAGGCCTGGGCTGCATGTGTGTTGTTTTATATTGGTTTTTATACAGACCCACAACCTGTTTAAGCTTAGCCCACAGGTACCTGCGCTCTGTTGTAGCTCAGCACGCGTTTGCACGTGTTTTGTCTTGGTAACAGTCACGGGCTTGATTGGTAGCTTTTCAACTTGGGTGGGGCAGTCATCCCCTCCTGTGGTGAGAAGAGATCCTCTCAGGGGTATAGAGTCTGGAGCTGCACAGTCAGCAGGTTAGGGCATCTTTTCCTTAGCCTGTGTTTGTTAGTTGATGTTTTGATAGAAAAGACAAAAGAGAAAAAATATTTGTTTTATGGTTTTTAGGCAAGCGTTAGAATCGGTGCTGTCTTGATTGCTTTTTCGCATTTTGTGCTCTGATTCTTTTGTGATCTGTGTTTTAAGCCAGAGTTTTCTTTTCATTCTCTTGGTTTTGTTCTTGTCAACATTTTTCCTTGTTGCGTTATTTTGCAGCGAAACAATTTTTTTTTTCTTGTTTCATTTTTTTCTTGGTTTGAAGATTTTGTGTTGTTGCATCAGTAGCTAGGAAAGAAGTCTTTTTGCATAAGTTTTTGCAGTGCATTTAGAGTATAAGTAGCTCGCAGATTTGAGTGAAATTCCTTCATATTTACTGCATGAAATCTTAGTAAATTTGAAAAGAAAAGAAGTCTTTCTTGTTGAAAAGTTGTTGGTTTTGCATTTTAGTAAAAGTTTTTGTTTCCAAGCATTTCTTGTTCATTTTTTCTTTGAGTCTTTTTACACACCATCAGTTTCACTTTCATACCTTGTGACTGAAAAAATCCCATTAAAAGTAATGCTAATTAAAATCAATTAGACTTTTTTGTTTGTAGGGTGCATACACTAGCTCAGGACTAGGGCCTTGGAATAGGTTGGAGAGTAAATTCTCCAAGGCCACTCAAACCAAACATTGGAGTCTGTCAATAGGGAGTGTAGAAGTCGAGTTATGGAAAGTTATCCGGGACCCCCCTCTAACACAGGGGCTAAACACGAGGTCACGTAAGGAAAGGTAGCGGAGATAACCCCTCCAAAGCTGGATCGAGCGTTGTGTAGAACACATATCGAGGATTTGTTAAGGGATTCCGTCGTTTGCATTTGCCACGGAGCTTCGTGGGTCTCGAATCCGTTCGAGGTCCTCAGTTGTCTTTTGGACCATTTTCTCTCGATACCCTTGACAGGTTTTGGGCTTGATACCCTGCTCATTGTGGTCTACCCGACTGTCGACTGTACCCGCCTGGTGACTGTTCACGTGCTAACAAACTAGTTGCCAATATTTTCTAGGGACATACACAGGTGACTATGGGGGTATACCGCGGTACCTAGGACAGACATCGGGCCACGCTTTGCATAGTATACCTGGAGGGTGCTTCCATATTCGAGTTGCACTTGCACCAGTAAGTTTCTCTAGTGTTGGTTGTTGTAACTGTTCTTCCAACTAGTTTAATGCTTGCTTGATTTATCTTCTAGGGGATTTCTTTTAGTGAGTGTTACTGTTTGTTCATGTATAATACCTTAGCGTGTCATGAATATTCTCACACAGTGGAGGATTCAGAGCTCCGCTGGTCACGAAGGCTTCTGGGCCTGCCGCCGGTTATACTGGAGCCACCCCCGCCACCATTGAGGTGGAAGCTAGACCAACGAGGGTCTTTCGAAGCAACCGGGTTTCAAACCATTGAGCCCAAACAACTCCCGAAGGAATCAACCGCCAACCTTGGATCGGTTGAAACCTCAGACACTGATATTTGGTCGAACATTATTGTGCCAATTCAATTTTACGAACGCCTATCAGCGCCTAAGCCAGTTATGGAACCAAACTCTGTTACTTCAACTGGGATTTCTTCCATTCCCATCATTGTTGCTACCACAAGAGAAGATTCTCCTAACTTGCCTTTGTCGACGGTCCGGTCCACCATGGTCTCGGCCGCAACTACGTCGCACAGTGGACCGACCCCATCTATCGTGGCGGCCACACCTCCTTACACACCTAGTGTGACCGGCCCTCCGTTTTCATACGGTATGCCTAGTTCAGGTACAAGTCCTGCACTCACTACCTCCACTTTACAGACTTTGGGTCTGGGGGCAGGGAGCTCTAACGCTCCTCTGCAAGGTCAACTTGGGGGCATTCATGTCCCTTTCAACGCTTTTCTTTACGCTGGAGGTCATATCCCTCCTTCGTCCCCTTCGCTTGGTGGTCCGCATCAGTAGTCCGCCGGGCAGCCTGCACACACGAGTCCATTTGGAGCCGGGAGTCAAGATACACCTGCACAAAATCTGCCGGTAGGTTCGTCACCGTTTGTTTGGAACAGGACGTTTGGTAATAACACTTTCGCATCCGCTGCTTTCCCATCAGGGGGCACACCCATTTTTGGACAGTCTACGCCGACACAGGGTACTATTCCTATGCTAGGGGCACATATACCTGGACCTTGGAACTCAGGACAAGGATCTGTTCCTTCATCTGGAATGTCGCTCTGGGGTAATTATTTCCACAGTCAATGGAACCCCGGACAGACTTCTATGCCTCTCCCCTCGGGACCGGCATGGGGTAATCCTTCCCAAAGTCCATCAAACATGATGAACGCCCAACATCCTATGTCCTTCATGGGGAATCAGCCAATGATGTCTCCTCAGATGAAAAACCCTTACGCTGGTCAGGGCCATGGTTTCTACCAGAACCTAGGCCAGCAGCCAAAATTTTCCTGGCAACCTGGTGCCAGTCAAACACTAGGACCCTTTTATCCCAGCTATCAACAGTAACCTAAAATACCATTCTTGGCGATGTTAAACTTGCCAGATTTGACACGGTTGTTAAATGATCCTATCTGTCACGATCCGCGTTGGCCTCCTATGCCGACGAAGTTGCCTTCGGACATCCCAAAGTTCGAGGCCAAGTCTAATGAAGATCCAGGTGATCACGTGACTACTTTCCACCTTTGGTGTTCATCTAACTCACTGAAATATGACTCCGTCTAGTTGCGATTGTTTCAACGCACTCTTATTGGGAGTGCCGCGAAATGGTACATAGAGCTTGATCGTTCACGATATTCTTCTTTTGGTGAACTGGCGATGGCCTTCCTTAACCATTTCCAGTTACCTGTGAGATACGACGCCGGCACATAGTTGCTAGCCAATTTCGAGCAGACGACAGCGGACCATATCTCGGATCATATTCGAGAGTGGCGACACCGAAAGAGTATTATCAAGGTACCCGTCCCACCAACATTCCTACTTGAGTGGTTCCTTATGTCTTTAGTTCCGTAGTTATCCAAAGACATCGCAACTTCAGGGGTTTTCTCTGAGGAAGATGCCATCATGAGGGCTCAACAGTTTGAGCTTATCTACTCTCAGTATAGTCTATTGTACACCATCCTACCGGATGCGCCACGATCGATTCTGGATAAAACCAGACAGAGAGCCGAACCACATGCTGACAGCATAGTTGGTTCGGCACAAACCAAGCCCACTAAGCAATTGACAAAACAATTGCAGTAGTTATCTATACAACACTCAGCGGCCAACCAGACTACTGCTTTGGCTTCTCCTCCTACTCAAACGTCGGAAGTACACTCTGTACAGACGACTAACCCAAAGGACAACCAGCAGCCCAAAGGGAAGAAAAAACAACGCAAGAAGAGTAAGGGGGATAAAAAAACCAAATGATAATGCTGGCGAGGGCACCACAGAAAAGAGGAAGGAAAAGTATCCGTGCAACCTATGTGCGGAAGACCACCCAACCCACCTATGCCTTTGACTTGTCAAGGCCCAGAAGTTTGTCACGCAACAACAACAAGTCGTGTTGACTAATCCATTTCAGCATGGGAAAAATTTAACTCAAGCCTCTGCAAGTGCCGAGGGGGGCAGCCAAGAAACCTGCCCTCCCCCCAACAATTCATCTTCTGCGAACGTATATATGGTGAAAAGTGATGCTTTAATAATGACTAGAGTGCACGACTATAGCAAATCAAGCGCCCCTGAGAAGGGCAAAGAAGCTGAGATCCCATCTCTTCCTCTGCAGATCGAGAAGACGTTGGGTGAAACAATGACACACATCCCAAAAGGTGCGTTCAAGCGCGCTTCTCACAATCCAAACGCAAGGGCCGCCCAGAACTACTCTGTGGTGGAAGATTTATCCCAAACCCCTTGTGCTATGTCCGCTTTGGAGGTCCTCCAAAGTTGCCCTGCTCAGAGGAAAGCCTTGTTGACTGCTTTAGGCTCTACTGAGACTTGTAACCCGGGTACCATCATGTTAGATACGACTGAATTAAAACCTCGTTTGCCTTACCACGTCGCGTTTCAGATAGTAGTGGCTCATCCCACGAAAAATTTTACACGGAATATCTTCCGCACGGTAGTAGACGAGGGCGCTTCGACTTGCGTTATGTCGTTAGCATGTTGGAAAGCCATTGGTCAACCTGAGTTGTCTCCGTCACCTACTCTCCTCACTGCATTCGATGGTCGTTCTTTCCGACCGCATGGCATCATTCCTTCTTTCCCTGTGCAGTTAGGGGGGAAGACCGTGTGCATCGAAGTAGTGGTAGTTGATGCCCCCATCGACTACAATCTATTGTTAGGTCGTAGTTGGACTTATGCAATGCAAGCGGTAGTCGCTACATTTTTCCGAGTCTTACTGTTTCCACATGAAGGCCGGATAGTGACTATTGATCAGTTGTCCTTCTCTCGACCTGACCCAACCTTGGGGGCATCCACGGTCCCCATGGTAGATAATCCTCAAGCCGATGTTGTCAATGTAGGAGTTGGTTTGTGCCCATATTTGATGGGTACCTTCGATTACCCACCTCCTCAAGACGATGTCAAGTTTATATCGACTCACCACAAGGCTGAGATTTTCCATGTTTCGTCGTTCCGCATGACTTACTTTCAGGATCTGTGGATTCTTCCTTCCCCATCAGACATGATCGATGTGACGGGGCATGCGGGCATGTCTACGCCCTTGTCGGCCGCTGAAGTAGCGTACTCTTTGGTCTAGCAAGCTTCAGCTACTCCTGATCTGATTCCCGCACAAGAGTTGGATCCACTCCTTGAGCCTATCTGGGCTCAGGATTCTCTTGTCAACACCGATTCGTTAGATTTTGTCTTGCCTTCTGATGAAGCAATAATCGAAGCAATGACTGGTCCGAACAAACCCTGGGAAGATCTTCATCACAGATCATATTTCCTCCCAGAGTTGCACCGAATCGAGGCCGGAGGATTCAATTTCCCCATGACGGGAGATCAGCCTTGTCCCATTAACCTCTTAGCTACACAAGATATTTATGCTGAAGGAAATATGGCGACTATCGTTGCCATGATACCCATCAATATCTCCCGAAACCCCGACATCGTGGAGAATGTCTTCGTCGAAGCGGATTGCTCCCCCGAAGAGATTCAAATTTACACGGATCTTTTTAAAGAATTCCGTGATGTTTTTGCTTGGTCTTATGAGGAAATTCCAGGGATCGATCTGAAAATAGTTGAACACGAAATCATGACGTATCCGGACGCTAAGCCTGTTCGACAAAAACTTCGTCCAGTTAATCCTAGGAAAGCAGCAGCCATCAAAGCTGAGGTTGAGAAATTGCTTAAGGCAGGGTTCATATACCCTATTCACTTGACTCAATGGGTGTCAAATCCTGTGCCAGTCGATGAAAAACAAGGCACAATTCGTTTCTGTACCAATTTTCGTGATTTGAACAAGGCATGTCCAAAAGATAATTATCCAACCCCATTCATCGACCAGATCATTGATGAGTGCACCGGTTGTGAAGCCTTTTCATTCATGGATGGTTTCTCGGGCTATAACCAAATCCAAATCAAACCCGAGGACCAACACAAAACGACATTCATTTGTCCGTGGGGTACATTCGCCTATCGCAAAATGCCTTTTGGTCTCAAGAATGCTGGAGCCACTTTCCAGCGGGCCATGTCTTTTGCGTTTCATGACCTCACACGTATCGTCGAGGCTTATCTAGATGATTTAGCATCACGCTCTCACAAGCGAAAAGATCATCCTACACACCTCAGACTCATCTTCGAACGTTGCCGCTACTTCCGGATTCGCTTGAATCCCAACAAGTGCAGCTTTTGTGTCACGTCAGGACGTTTGTTAGGTTTCATCGTTTCAACAACGGGGATCATGGTCGATCCTCTTAAGGTGGAGGCAATAGTCCAGTTGCCCCCCCCACGCACAATCTTACAACTTCAGAGTCTTCAAGGCAAGGGGAACTTCTTACGACGCTTCATCGCCAACTATGCCGAAATCACCAAGGGCTTCATGCATTTACTGAAGAAAGGCGTTCCTTTTCTCTGGGATGAAGCAGCACAACACTCTTTCGATGCATTGAAACACGCCCTTACAACTGCAACTCTGCTACGGCCACCGAATTATAACAAAGATTTCCTATTATATCTGGCTGCCGCAGAGTCAACCATAGGAATGGTTTTAGTTCAGGAAGATGATTTGTTTTCTGAATACGTGATCTATTACCTGAGTCGAGGCCTCGTAGGACTGGAACTTAATTATACCCATCTCGAAAAACTTGCATTGGCAGCAGTCCATGCTGTTCAACGGTTCCGTCACTATGTTCTGTTTCGTAAGACCACTGTCATTGCTGTCGTGAATCCATTTCAGTACATGTTGACACGATGAGTTATCGGCGGAAAAATCAGAAGATGGATGGTCATCCTCCAAGAATTTGACTTAGACTTTGTTTCAGCCAAGTCCAAAAAGTCATTGGTCTTCGCAGAACTTATTTTGGAACTTCCGGTTGAGTCAGGTGACGTTGTGCCTGAGGAATCGCCTATCCGGGGGGATATGTTTTTGATCGAATCGTCTGACCCTTGGTACGGAGATATACTGATCTATCTCCAGACTTTGAAGTGTCCTACCTCTTCTTCTCGTGATGAGCGTCGGCGGATACGCCATCAGGCCAAGAGCTATCTTATACTCAATGATACTTTGTATCGGCGAGGTGTAGATTGTGTCTTGCGTCGATGCCTCACTCATGAGGAGGCCGTCATAGTGCTCAACGATTGTCATACAAGAGCTTGTGGTGGTCACTTATCCGGGTTGGAAACAACCCAAAATATTTTACGAGCAGGTTACTTTTGGCCCACACTTATCAAAGATTGTATTGAGTCGGTCAAGAAGTGCCATCCATGCCAAATCTTCTCACAGAAGATGAGGGCACATCCATCTCCCATGTTTCCTATTATCACCGTCGATCCCTTCACCAAGTGGGGGATTGATTACACTACCTGCAACCCCCCATCAGCAAGGGGGCACCACTATATCATTGTAGCTGTCGACTACTTCACTAAGTGGGTTGAAGTTATGCCGACGTTCAAATATGATGGAGAGACTGCAACTCTCTTCTTATTTAAACAGATCATAGCAAGGTTCGGCGTCCCGAGAGAGATTGTCACTGACCATGGCAGTCACTTTCAGAATCAAATGATGACCAAGTTAACGTCAAATCTTGGGTTACGGCAAGAACATTCCTCACCTTACTATCCCCAAGCCAATGGGCAGGTGGAAGCTGTTAATAAAACTCTTAAGACAATGCTACAACGAACCATCAACTCAGCCAAATCCAACTGGAATTTGATGTTATACTCGACATTATGGGCTTACCAAACATCAGTTAAGACTGCAACCAGTTTCTCACCTTTCCAACTTGTTTACGGGCTGGAGGCAGTTTTGCCCATCGAATGTCAAATTCCATCTCTGAAATTGGTAGTACCGTTATTGCCAGACACTTCTCCACTTGAAGAGCGGTTAGTACACCTTGAGCAGCTTGATGAACAACGCCGCGATGTGGCTCTGGCCAATGAGGCTCATAAACATAAGGTTAAGTGTCAATATGATAGGTCCGTTCGTCCTCGGGTTTTCTATGAGGGTGACCTTGTCCTGGTTTATGACCAAGATAAGGACCCCCTGGGGGCAGGAAAGTTTAAACCCATGTGGTTCAGACCCTTCATTATTAAGGAGGTTTTAAAGAAGGGCGCTTATCATCTGGTCAATTTTGAAGGGAATGCTTTGGCGGAGCCTAGAAATGGGATCTACCTCAAGAAGTATTATTCATAGAACGGTCACTGTGGGTAACTTTTTGTAACATATGTATAGTCTTTGTGTTATTACTTTCTTTCGTTTATTTTGAAAAATGTGTCATGGACGTGTCATTAATGTTATATTTTGTCACTATGGCAGATGTCAAGTGAGTCCGAGGTGTTCATTGGGTATGTGGATGGTGCTAGTCGACACACACGGAGGTTTGCCTCCGCAGCTTGGGTAATCTTTACACCACAGGGTCAGTTGTTATCTTCCGGAGGGATATGATTAGGTGACACCACAAACAATGTTGCTGAGTATAGCGCAGTTATTGAGTTGCTTCGTGACGCTTTGTCATTGGGTATCTCTCGTCTCTGGGTCTATCTAGACGCTCAACTGGTTGTGTCGCAGCTAAACAGAATATACCGTGTGCACGATCCTACTTTACACCGATGATTCCTTAGGGTACGTCTCTTGGAACGCAACTTTGATTATATCACATATTTTCATGTTCCTAGGAGTCTAAATCAAATCACGGATACTCTAGATAATCACATTTTAGATTGGCATCTTGCTCACACATAAAAAAGATCATGATCAAACACATGTAAATACATTTTTGTACACATAATCCATAAAGACACATAAAATAAATAAAAACCATATATATACATCATAAAATCCTCAGAGTACATAGATGGGCGCAAGCGCCTCAAAAAGTGGGAACCATAACGAGTCACTAGGGCTTATGCCCTCAAAAAATATATACATGTCAGTGCTCGTGGCACATAAAAGTCTACAAGGTTGTTCAGGGCCTATGGGCCCTATTATAATCATGTACAACTCGACCCAAACGCCTAAACAATCGGACCCAAGTCCGAGGTAACCCCACCATATGATTCTGCATGGAGGGCGACAAGTCCTCTATCTCTATTATGGGAATTGTGCGAGTGAGCTCAGTGAAGTTCCGTTCAATCCGTCTAAGAGCCCTCTCAGCCTCTCCTTCTAGGAGGTTCCCTGCTACTGCTGCTCCCCTGGCGGCGGCAGCTGTGGCCTCTGGCCGTGGGCGGTGCCTGTTCCGTGCAAAATCGGCAGGCCACACGGGTCCCACATCTACACGCAACACAATGTTCACAGATCAAAAACTCTGTTATCCAAAAACATGATATATATATATATATATCAAAAATACATAAAAATTACATATGCAAAAAAAAAAACTGTACAGGCGGAGACTTACCCATCTCCCCTCGCTCCTCACCAGGAGGCACTGGTATCGCTGGATCTCTGGAAAAGTCAATCCCCGTGTATGGGTAGTCCTCGATAGCAGGGATCTGTCATGACAACCAAGCAAAAAATTCGTCGTTGAAGGCGTCTACGGTCCTTCCACCACCCTGTCGTAGTAGTAATGCTGCCCATCTACATACGGCGGGGAAAGTCGCCAGATGTCCTCGTACTGTCATCCGAGGACTAAAGAATGGAACTCTCTCAAAGAAAAGTGAACACAGGATGGTCCCGAACCCGAAGTTCTTGTGTGTCCGCTGTCAGCAATCATTCAATTGCCTCTTCATGCTCTCTAATAGTGTGGTACTCCAATCGAAAATTTGTGCATTCATGCACTGAATTGTACAGTTCATCTGTGCGCGCGAAGCCTGATGCACGACTGCAGAGCCGGTAATCTGCCCAATGAGCGATAAAATAGTCTGCAAGGTGAGGCTGGTGATCCTACCAACAGGCACCAAAGAAGGTCTCGGATCGGTCCCAGCCTCGCAATACTCTGCTATCAACTCCGAGACTTTGCTTGGCCCCGCAGGAAAAGTCTGAAAGTTGACTGGTTCCCCTCTCCTCGAGAGGCCAGTCAAAAAGTAAATATCCTCGGTGGTGGGCACCAAGGATTGCCCCTCTATCATGAAGGCCTCTACATCAGGGTGCCAATAGTCAACCAGGGCATTCAACAACCTTGGTTGAGCGCGCATAAACGGACACAGAAAGAATTTCACTAAGCCACACTGCGTCAACACAATCATCACATTCGGATTTGCAGCCACTGCCTCATTGGCAGCCTCGTGCTCCCTCTGTCTTCAATGAACATACATCCTTCCAAACACACAGAGAAAAAAAGGAGGAGTTTAGATCTTGCACAAGTCAATTTTCCATTGCGCAGGGGTAACCCGCGGGCTGTCGAGGCAACAGTCGCGGGTACCCGCGCGTAGTTTTGACTCTGCGCGCGGGTACCCGCGGGCTGTCTCTGGACAACCCACGTTTTACTAGGGCCGACCTCTTAGAGGTTGACGACCATCCCCCAAACATGCCCAAAAACAATAAATAAAGTATTGAAATGCAAGATGAGGGAGTTTGTACTTACTTGGTCCAAGCAGAAGTCTGTTTGGTCCACTGTAGCTCCTAGAATCACGATCTCTGGAAAAGGGGTCCTTTTGGCTCCTGAGTCAATTTCCAAATCAACAATGGTGATAATGAGCTGCCAACTTCTATTTATAGACTTTTTGGCCTCTTTTTGTCACCCTTTTGGCCCCTTTTATCAGTTTCTTTATACCAAAAACCATTTTGAGTGGTTCCGGAGTTATATGGGAGGGATTTGATCA
>ML778077.1:1498587-1513316 GCA_009831015.1 Picea engelmannii | reverse complement strand
AAACAACATAGAAAAGTTAGTGTGTATAGAAAATATAAAAATCCTGATAAGAAATATTACTAAAATTCATGACATATTGATTATTACAGAGAATACATTAAATATTGAATCCTCTTACCAAGGGACGATATTCATAACCCCCTTCAGCGTGCCCCTTCTACCTACAATGTTTTTGGGCTTTTGTTATTAAAAGTCTTCTATTTTGCAAGCCTCTGCAATCATAGCAAGGGAAATAAAATTTTCCATTGCCCCTCGCCTCTAATGCCACTCTTAACCGAGCAAGCTTCCTGTCATTTTCGTTCATTGTGACAAATCCTTGTCCTAACAAGTAATTGTCTTATCTACACCATGCCAAACATTAAGTTGTCAATTTTTTATATTTTGGCTACTCCTTTCGATTATGATATGTTTATTTATAGTGAACTACATCTTTATAATAAGGTCAACATCTTTATAATAAGGTGATCATATGTGTAGAGGATCAACATCATGACGACATAGATAGCATCTTTATAATAAGGTCATATGTGTACAAATGTTTTCTTTATATAATAACGACATATACACCTAACATAAGTTTAGGGTTAGTGTTTATGTATCTTATTAGTCTCTGCTAAAGCAGGGAATATAGAAATCAATTACTATCATTTCACCGATTAGGGTTGAGTTTCAAGAGCAATTCCATATCTTTATCAATGAAAAGAGAGAGATATTATAGCTACAATTTAAGGGAAAAGGGTATGTGGATTCCATAAACCTAGAATATTATGGAATCCACATACCCTTTTCCATAGAATATACTAACTATATCCAAAAACCAAAGACATGAAATATGGTACTACACATATTATATAAATATATTATCAAGGAAAAAATAAGCTAAATGCAATTTGGACATTTGAAAAAAAAATTACTTGTTAAATGAGTACATCAATACAAAATAAAATACTAACCTTGCAAGTTCAAAATTTGAGCTATGTAGATCGAGAATTAGATTTGTTCAACCGGTGGGTGACGGAAAAAATAAACAGCTCAAACAAAAGACAAGAACAATGTCACAACTATAGCAATTGTGTCACAAAGTCTCTTAAAGTCACGTATATATAGATAAAATAGTCAACTAGCCGTTAACACCGACCAATGAGATAGGAAAAAATTTTGTCGCTATTGCCACGAAAGTTTGTCGCTATAGCGACGAAAATCCCGACTAGGTTAAATTAATATTTCTGTCGATATTGCGACAAAATTTCATGGCAATAGCGACAAAAATCCCACCCTATTTAAAAAAAATATGAAACTAGTAGAAGCGTGGAAAATTTTCGTGGAATAATACACCCATATGTAGTAGTGGTCGAACTGGACAACCGTTCATTGGAGACATAATGGTTTTGTATAGCACCTACTTGGACAAAGAAAAAAAAAAGTAGATGCATTATGCATGCAAACATGACAGACAATGAAGCCACGATGACAGTTACATTGACTATCCCTACACAACTTGTTCAGAAACATGCATAAAATATCTTTCTAGGTAATGGGATATCCATTACAAATTTCAATATATTACCGAAAACAATATATGACCATGGTGATTGTGATCGAATTATATCACTCAATGAAACAAATGTTGTGGAAAAAGTTCTCGTGTTTTTCTCAGAATATCATTTCATATCGGACACAACAATTAACCAATTTGTAGAGAACAATGAAATTTACCCAATTGGAACCATTGGTGCAGCTATCACATTTGCAAGAAAAGTTGGCTCGCAACACATTCTCCATATAAAAGATGGAAACCCGGACAACAACAAGGAAATGGTACTATTTTTCATACCCATTTTTATCCTTTGCTTTCACATTCTCCTATATCTCATACATCTTACACAATTATTAAACCATTCCATGGTGAAACTACAATTGTTCGACACCTATGCAAATTTATTTTCCTCAATGGAACAACAATTGCATAAAGGGAAATTTCCAATTATGCTGTTCAAAAATATAAAGAAGAAAAGAGATGTTAAAGAAATGATCTTTTGCACAACCCAAGCAACATTTGTAAGAAAATTGCAAACAGACATAGTACAGGATCTCAAGAAACTAACTATCTCAACCATTGTTGTACGTATACATATACACTTCCACCCACAATTTGCACAAAAAAATTTCCTTAAACAATTTTGTGCAGCTTTTTTGTTGTACACATATATATTATATTGTTCAATATATTAACTACTATGCTCACATGCACATGTTGAGGGTGTTTTGGTTGCAACAAATTCCTACTTGACCCCCTTCGAGCATGTATGTGCCAAATGCAATTCCCCTGCTTCTACCTCTGCGTTCATAAATGATGGCACAATTGATTGTCTATGATGCGGTACAAAATGACCTTACATATATAGACATTGCCTCAACGCTGCCATCAAAACCCTCAGCAACACAATTGTACATTGTACAATTAGACAACCTGTATTACAAGATGTGCTTCCTGGGTTGATAGAGTTGCCATATGAAATATACCTATAGAAGAACTAAAACAATGTCTACATGCTACACGACTTCTGCGTCCATAGAAAATTTACCTTAAATGAGGACAATGCCATACTGTATATCAGTTGAACCAAAAAAAAATAAAAAATCATATGATGAGTTGACAAGAAATGAAACAATCTGATTTGTCTCTATCCATGTTACCCAATCAAGATATGAATAAATATTTGCAGTACCATGACAAAGTGAACTGGAGGCACATAGGATTGATGAGTCCAGCAATGAGAAACATGAGGAAAGACCTCATACAAAGTACCCAATTGTGAATAAATCAGGTCCATCCTTTGAGGCATCAACATGGCTTTCTCCTCTGAATAGAACCATCCATAATTTTCAATAATAATTCAAATTTGGCATTGTTCAAACTCCATTAAGTTAAACACTGACAATATTTTCCATAACTAGTAATGTTAGAACATTGTCAGGTCAACGTGATCTTGGTTCATAGTAATATCAGAAGCAAATATTCATAGTGATCTTGGTTCATAGTAATATAGTAATCAATGAATTTATTGGTGCCCATTTGGGAATTTGGTTATAGATGGGATACAATGGCCAATCTTTGTTGATTTGTTCCTGTGTTGTGTTTGCTAGACATTTGATCATGTGCTTTGGTGTTGTAGTTCAAGGTTCTCATGGCCATGGTTTTTGGATTATGACTGGATAATAGATTCAGGATCTTAGTGATTTTTCTATGATATTAAGGAATATACAAGATCTACATTTCCTTTTAATGTAGGCTCTGTGGAGAAAATGTAATATGTAGTTCATTTAACTAGTTTTACTTGATTAATGAAATTACCAAAATTCTTCTTTGGAAATATTTTGAAAAGAAAAAGAAGATATATGCTAGCTGAAGTCAAATAAGAATATGTTATCAACCACACAAAATTAAAATTCAAGTTCATCATTTTTATACTTATGCTCAAGTTGACAGTACAATAAGTTTATTTCAACAACCCTCCATTGATTTCTCTGTAGCTTTTCGATGCTTCTCTTATGCAAACACATCCTGGAAACTATAAGTATGACTCACTTTCTCTATTATTTTCTTGAAGTGCCTGTAGATATATCTAAAGGACTTCATAGTTACTGTTGGTCTTAAAGTTTGCACCTGGCTACTAAAGGGCAAAGGTAGGCCACCACAAGTTTGAAATACTCGCTCTTTTCAATTTGTTGATCAGTTAGAGGGTTGGTTCACCAAGACAAGAGCATGGTGAGATTGACAATATGATATGGATGAGGGCTCTCCTTGGCTACCGTTTCACTAATTACAAACAAGTGACATAATAGAGGTAAAAACAAAAGGAAACAACAAACCATTCAATGAATAATTTGTTGCAAGAAGTTTAATACTTAGTATAATATTTCAACGCATTAAACAATGTATTAAAAACACAATTACTCTCACAGGTTGCAATAAAAACAAATCTTCATCAAACCATTAGCTGTTCTCACAAGTACCCCAGACGCACGCCAGTCGCCTGAAGTGATTGATAGTTCAATCTGCCAAATTGACCTCCCTATTATCGAATTGACAAACATGAATATTATGGGATCAATTTTTTTTTTGTGTGTGTGAGTATTGAATTGGAAAAAAATGTTGCTTATTTTAGTTTTTTTAAGGCAATATCACAGTAAGAATGAAAAATTATCCCGACCCATTGTTATCTACAAAGACCAAACATCAATAAGGCCGGTAAATCAACTATACATAGTTACAACAAAAAATCAAGTTATAGTACGTATTTTGATTTTCTCACACCCTTTTTAATGATACAAAGACAATACAAAATGAGTATGTGGATAAAATATTGGACTAGAAAATGATGATTTGGAAACAAGTGAAAATTCTAAACCACAATTAACTACCAATGCCAAAGATCAATGGCACTTGTAAATACATTTGCAAGAATATCCGCAGAAATAAAATACTTCAATTTTTTTTATCGTTGCCAAAAACAATCAACTAGATAGACATGTTACAAATATTTCAGGTTGTACTATACTGAATTGTCATATGAAAATTCCTCTTCCTGGAGCGAAAATGCAGATCAACCTCTGCAAAGTGCACTTGCTACTCACAGACAAAACTTTCAGGAAAAGGGCATCTTCCTCTATCTCGACACCTTGTTCTAACATAGTTTAAATTAACTTAAAAATAAACAATCATATTAGGTGTGTGTTTATATATAGAAAAAACTAGCAAACACAGAGGTCACACAAGAATATCAAAGAATATTTGACACTAAACACATTTCCAAAGAAAATTATATGGGTTTTTTTGGCACCACATATAACTTTATTTATCCTAACACATATACAAACAGACAAGCCAGACAATCTATCTAATAGAATGAAATGGATATTACTTACTTGGGATGAAAGACGTTTGGAAGTTTACAAAGATCATTAAAAACGAATTCCATAAATAGATTAAAGAGATAAAACCTACAACATAGGAAAGGAAATTTCCAAGATGGAAAGTCAGACTCCAACAATATATCAAGTTACAAGTGATGGGAATATTTGTGCTTTTTTTAGTAGCTATCTGCTGCACTACTCACAGTAGGAAAAAATTAAGGAATATTATTAAGAAAATAAAAGCAAGATGGATTATGAAAAACACACAATATAATTAGAATAAGAATACTTTCAAAAAGTAAATGGTTTCAATGCCAAAATTTCTCTATGAGTTTAATGCTCGGGCGCCTTTTATTTCCGAAATGAATGTAAGCTTTTAATCACTTTGCAATGTGCAATGTGGGTGACCCTGCGAATTTAGCATCCCTGCTAAAGTTTAGCAGCTTGCCAATTTTAGAACTCCCCTTTCCATATTTAGCGATGGCACAAGTGTCTTAGATCTAGGGAGTTTTTAAACACAAAGCACGAATATCTCCTAAAGTGACTTTCTCCTGCAGTGACGTTGCAACCTCTCCTCACTTCGAAGTTTTGGACTTCAGGAGCTACAGGGCACAAACATATATATCCTCCGGAAGACAGAACTTCCAAACTCATTAACCAAGGCTATTTACTTGTTAACCCGAGATTAATATAATATTATCATTAACTAATTATGGAGTTCAAGAATCTGACTCTTCGGGGATTCAGGCTTCAGGGGAACTTTGTTTGTTCTGGATGGAAAAAATCCCAGAGTGACATTCTCCTGAAGTGATGTAGCAGGCTGACGTAAAAGGTCGACGTGTCACCGAAATAATATGTGCCATGTGTCACTTGAAATAGTACAAATGTCAAACCCAAAATATGCTTCAAATGAATGCCATGTGTCATGGTCTAGATCCGAACTCATTAACCAAGGTTATTTACTTGTTAACCCGAGATTAATATAATATTATCATTAACTAATTTGGGAGTTTGAGACTCCCGCTATTTAGGGCTCTGGGCTTCGGTAGAATTGTGTTTGTTTTATGTTTCCGATTAATATATTACTATGAACCAAGATCACATTGACCTGACAATGTTCTAACATTACTAGTTCTGGAAAAGACTATCAACGTTTAACTTAAAGGAGTTTGAACGATGCCAAATTTGCAATATTATTGAAAGTTCCAGATGGTTCTGTTCATAGGAGCAAGCCATTTTGACGCCTCAAAGGATGGACCTAATTTATTCACAATTGGGTACTTTGTATGAGGTCTTTCCTCATGCTTCTCATTGCTAGACTCAACAATCTTATGCGCCTCTAGTTCACTTTGTCATGGTACTACAAAACTTTATTCATATCTTGATTCGGTAACATGGATAGAGACATATCATAATGTTTCATTTCTTGACAATGGATGATATGATTTTTTTTTTTTTGGTTCCACTGATATGTAGTATGGCATTGTCCTCATTTAAGGTAAATTTTCTATGTACATGGAAGTCACGTAGCATGTAGACAGTGTTTGCCTTTATCTGTAGGTATATTTCATATGGCAACTTTGTCAACCCATGAAGCACATCTTGTAATACAGGTTGTCTAATTCCCGCAGTGACATTCCCCTGCAGTGATGTAGCGGCCTGGCGTCAAAGGTTGATGTGTCACCAAAATAATATGTGCCATGTGTCACTTGAAATAGTACAAATGATGAACCCAAAATATGCTTCAAATGAATGCCGTGTGTCATGGTCTAGATCCAAACTCATTAACCAAGGCTATTTACTTGTTAACCCAAGATTAATATAATATTATCATTAACTAATTCGGAAGTTCTAGACTCTTGTTATTTGAGGCTCCGGGCTTCGAGAGAACTGTGTTTGTTGTGGATGGAAAAACTCCTAGAGTGATGTGTCATGATCTAGATGAGAGCCACGTGTCCTAACTGATGGACACCATGTTTTTTCCATAGTTTGATGCCACGTTTCGGCGATGGATTAATGCCACGTCTCTATGATACTTAGGGCTTCAAACGTTTCTAAATCCAGAGCTTTTATAACTCCCAGAGTAGTACGACCCAGGAGTAATGTGGTGGCCTCACATCACATGATGTCAAATGTCTCTACTTATGGATGCCACATATCCTTCGCAGATGAGTACCACATGCCTCTGGTGCTTCGCCCTTCAGGAATTTCTGTATCCAGTGTTTGTATAACTTCCAGAGTGGTATGGGCACAAAGCCATTAAACATGTTTATTTATAATTAACCCAAGATAAATGTATCTTATCATTAAGTATCTCGGGAGTTCTTGAATCCAGTTCTTCGACGTTCGGTGATTTCGGCCTGTTCTGGATTGAAAACTCCTGGAATGGTATAGGCCCAAAGTGACGTGGCACTTCGAGCATTTGAATCTGCGACACTTCGACTATTTGGTGTCAAAGGCTGATCCATCACATAAAGAATATGTTCCACATGTCCCTTGAAATAGTACATATGATGAACCCAAAATATGCTTGAACTGAGTTCCACATGTCATGATCTAGATAAATGCCACATGTTCTGACTGGTGGACGCCACGTGTTTGTGACAGTTTGATGCCACGTGTTGGCGATGGATTGATGCCATGTATCTCTGGTACTTAGGGCTTCAGAGGTTTCTGAATGCGGAGCTTGTATAGCTATCAGAGTAGTAGGGGCCCAAAGTGATGTGGCGGCCTTGTGTCACATGATGTCACATGTCTTTACTCATTGATGCCACATGTCTTTCGTAGATGAGTACCATGTGCCTCTGGCACTTCGCCCTTCAAGAGTTTCTGTATGCAGAGTTTGTATAACTCTCGGAGTGGTACAGTCCTAGACTCATTAACCATGCTTATTTCTAATTAATCCAAGATTAATGTATCTTATCATTAAGTATCTCAAGATTTCTTGACTCTGGATCTTCAACGTTTGACCATTTTGGCCTGTTCTGGATTGAAAACTCCCGGAGTGGTACATTCCTGAAGTGACGTCACACTTCGGGCATTCAGATCTGTGACACTTCGACTATTTGGGGCTTCACAAGTTGTCGCTTGTTCTTAAGATCTGCACGATTTTGAAACTCTGAATGTGCAGGTGCCTTTGATCTGAAGCCACATATAGGGGTTAGTTTTATGTTGGACTTCGGGTTTTCCAAAGCATCTTCCATCACCATTTCCACATCTGGACCTCATCTTGTAAAAATGTTTCTTTGTAACCTAAATGAACAATTGACTGATATGTCTAAGGATGACACCTCGAGTACCCCATATTATAATATATTCATCATCTTGTAAGATAATTGAAGTTGTTAGAACACATTAGAATTTTAAACTTTTAAATTTCAAAATCTTTTGTTTTTACCTCTTAAAAATAAAATTTCACCCAAAAAACTTAGGGAATTGCTTTTCAATTAAATAAATTCATGATCATTATGTATTAATAAGGTGCTTACAATATCATCCATTGATAAGTTGCATTAAATTTGATCAAATGGATCTCATGTTCTCCGAATTATAAACCTTCACGAATTTGAAAAGAAAACCTTCAACGATCACTTAGGGACTTCACGCTTCAGGAGTTTCAAGGCATCTAAAGAGAAAAAAACATGAATCTACGAACCTCCAAAGTCCCAAAGACAGTTCCTCGTGATAATATTTAAAAGGGTCTATAGATGAGTTATAGGACATGTGTCATTAAATTTTTTCTTGGGTTGGCACCTGGCACTTGTTTTAAACATTCGTGTCAGCTTATTTGCACAATTTCAGGTGAAATGTGTCACCCATCTTTCTTGACACGTCACTAAAAATGATTTCATCACTGTCACGTCACTCCAGGAGATTTCCCTTCGCAAAATAAAACAAAGAATGCTTTTGGGATCGCCAAACTATCAAAGTAGCGAAGCATTTGATGTCATAACAAATAAAAATGTTTCAAAAAGCTAATAAAATATTTAAAAATTTATTTAATCATTATTAAATATTAACTAATCAATCCACAAATTTGGCCTTTGGGAGATTTCTTTTGTGCTACATCCAAAACTTCCAAATGACAAAGTGTCGAAGTACGAGCTACACATTTAAGAAAATGAACTCCCAGAGCTCCGGGGTTTTGAAGCCTCGAAATACCTATAACGGTTTGAATGTTTACTCTGAGAATTCTACCTTCGAAGGATTTCTATCATCCTTCGTTCAAAACCCCTAAATAACGAAGTTCTGAAGTACTTAAGGATAAATTCTTTTTAAATCATGATTAATTAAAACATAAAAGTGATTAGTTAGTGATTAGTTTCTCCCACAATTCCACCTTCCGGATATTTCTTTCATCTTACATTCAAAACCTACGAACGTCAAACCACCAAAGTATTAATGACATTTATAACTAGATAAAGTTAAAGATTTGGGTAAATATCACAATCTACAATTAATAAATTCCATAAATTTGTAATAATCACCTTGTAAGTAGATCAATACGAAGATTGATAGACTTTATGAATAAACACATTTCGAATCTCAGGTCATTCTACCATTTTCAATTAGAGTTTTTTCATTCAGTAATTGAGATCTTACATACTTCTCTTATCACAATAAGGTTAATTTCATTTCTTTGAGGATTATGGCGCCACACAAACCAGGGAAGAAGAAATATGCATCAACAGATTATTCCAACCCAAACAAAGATATTCTCTCGAACACCACTTTGTGAATTACAGACACCATTAAGTCTTGGAAACATGTCTACGATATCTTGAAACATGAGATTCTTCTCTATCTAGATGATTCAGCGGAAGAAGAGGACAAGTCATTCTCAGCCAAGCTCAGGTTGGTAGCTCAATCTTAATTTCACATCATTGTTGCTCAACCAAAGATAATACCCTACAATGACATGATAAGATGGGCTCTGGAGCACATTGGCATTCAAACCAAAAGCATTATCAGTTACCAAAACACCTCTATTGGCTCCTTTCGTCTGGAGGACATACAAGTAATGTATAAACTATCTTCTGTACCCAAATACATGTATAATGCAACATTTATTCTGGATTTTGAAAGGAGAGAATACACTCAATATGGTAGAAATGGTCATAACATAATCAACACCTGGTGGGGAAATCCAACCAAGTTTAAATCCGATGCTCATGGTATATATTCCACAACATATTTAGATGCTCACATTTTATACATTTCCATGATGCTCTGTTGGTTATTTGGAAGGAAAAACCCTGGACATTTCATAGTTGAATGGGTGTCTATAATCAATGAAGTGGCCAAAGGCTATACCTTCAAATGGAAAAACTGTTGTCGAATAACCTAGCTAGGGAGGTTTTCGAGTACAAATTGTTGAAATCAAGAAGGCAACATGCTCCTTTTTACATGTCCGCCTACATCATGGATGCCATTTGCTTCATGAATCCATTTACCCTGATGAACTAGAGATGGACCCCAGTTGGTTATGAGCCTATACATTTCTAGCACTCCAAACTATGGGACGAAAATGCTAAAGATTTCTTTTATGAGATTTGTCACAATGTAGTGGTACCCATTCATGTAGCTATCTATGGTCACCCTTTGCCCAAGATTTAAGAGAACATTATGGTGAACTTAGGCACAATTGAAGATTAGTACATTGAACATAACTTCTCTTACATCAGAGTGTTCGGTTTCTTCATTTATCTCCATTCCTTTCCAAAATTATTATGTGATAGGCTGGTCTCCAGAGAAGTGGCATACCAAATAGTGGCAGGAGGAATCGCCAAAGACTTGAAAGTGGATTAGAAAAAGGTATGGCCAACTTTTCCCATACAGGTTGGCATGTTTATATTGTTAGATTTTGGTCATTCAAAAGTCGAGGTTGCAGCCTTGGAAGATGTCAAATTAGTTGACATTTAATTCAAAAGACATGATCCTTATAAAAAGGTAGAGAATCATTTGGTCCAGTTCAAAATGAAAATATATATACACGAAGACCCCCTTATGACAATGTTTTCTGAGGAGCTAGATCCTATGAAGAATTAGAAAACATATTTCAGACTCTGCTTCCACACCAACAGGCTGATTTCCTCATCTTTCAAAAGCACATAAGGAACAACTTGCCTAAGATTTTGCAAGGAGAGTCAAATCCCATTCCATCTTCACATGAAACTACATCCACAAAACCCCAACCAAATAGCTCCACTAAGGACAAAACTAAAGAAGTATTGAACAATACAGATGCATTATTTAAACATATAAAAGCATCAATGCCAGGACTAAATGATCAATAGGTATTAGCTTCCCTTGAAGCCTTCATGAAACATGGTGATTCTTTTCCCCCTTCATCACCAATTACTACCACTGTTACTCCCAGTCTTACTAGTCCAGAAAATTCTATTGCACTTATTTTCCCTATTCGCTCAGTAACTCCTTTATCAACCAGTTTTGAAGTTCCTAGTTCCGAATTCATCCATCTAGACGAAATCACTCGCATCTTTCTTGAAGAGATTCCCCCATAAAATTTCTTTTTCAATAATAAAAGAAAATCTATCATCAGAAAAGAATCTCACCAGAAGGAAGGAGTGACCACCAAGAGACACAAAATAATATATGATGGACATGAAAAAAATGACCTTGAATTTGCCAAAGAGGTTGTGAATTCACTAGGAGCCTTTGCCACTGCCAACCAATGGTCAGCGGGCAATCTTACAAAGCAACTGCAAGAAAAGTCTCTCTTGGTTGAATGGTTGTAGAATGAAATGCAAAGCACAAAACGAATTATCAAGAGCAAAATGAATTATGACATGGAGCAAATTAGGTTGGATTATCAACAACAAATGAAGAAACTACAGGAAAAATTGGAGATGAATCTCCATAATTTACATATTAGTAATTCCATGATTACTCAGCGAGAAAGTTCAATACGACAATTGCAAAGAAGAATATT
Source organism: Picea engelmannii (assembly GCA_009831015.1). Taxonomy (NCBI): domain Eukaryota; kingdom Viridiplantae; phylum Streptophyta; class Pinopsida; order Pinales; family Pinaceae; genus Picea; species Picea engelmannii. Next base: position 1,501,447 of record ML778077.1, on the reverse strand, counting down.
TTCACTGGAAAAGACAAAGACAGATAATACTAGATTCCAAAAACAATCATACGAAATTAATGAAAAACTAGAAGTTGTCCAGCATAATCTATATCAAAAAATGGATACTATTCAAAAATACTATAAGGTAATAAATAAATTCTCTGAAAAGTATTTATGAGAAAGAAAAGGATGCCTGTATGGCCAGATCCAAATTTAAGGAATTCATTGTATGCAGTCAGAAATCCAACATTATTGGTCTCTCCCCTTTTTCACAATATGAACAAGTGAAAGGAGAAATGGTCTTGAAAGTTTGGGAGACGAACCTAGAAGAAAGAAAGAAGCTTGCTAGGGAGGAAAAGGAGGCTTGTTTGAATACCTTGTCTGTTGTAGAGACATAATTGGTTGAATTCAAAGGTAATTATATCTCTTAGACACTCGAGAAAATCGACATAGAAAAGAATAAAGAAAGATCCAAAAAGAATAAGGAAAGAATACAATCTATCATCCAACAGATGAACCAGATTGATTTGCTTAAGATCAACGAGTTGTTGGTAAAACCTAGTTTGCAACACCAAATTACAGCCCAGGCAGTAATGAAGATCCAAGAGAAGATACCACTAGTACACAAGAAGGCATTTGCCTTCGAATTGAACGAGAACGTCGAAACTTTGATATTTGTCATAACATTGATGGAAATGTGTACCCAGTTCAATGAAAAGACGAAAGCAAGCACATCCAAGAGAAAATAAAGGAGCTTATGAAGCGCCAACACATCAAGCCATAACTCAACAAAATCTGCCTTTTGTTTTTCAATTTGGATTGTATTCTATATTTAGAGAAGATATTGTGGAAAGTCTAACTACTTCTAGTTAAGACAATTTTTTGTATAAATACATATATCTTACATATTTTCCAGGCTTCTTCTGGCTGAATGTAAAACATAGAACTTATCGAATATTAATAAAGAGAAGACAAAGATTCTAAGTCTCCTTTAATTTGAGCTATGTGTTTTCCCTGTGTTTCCATTTCATCTTCATATTAGCTTCCTTTTGTACTTCTTCAAGATTGAATAATTACAATTTAGTAATACATCTATTGTGATCTTAATACATCAGAAGTCCATTTAGTTACAATTTTTTCCTCTGTTCTTACTTTGAGTAAAAACAAGACCTCTGATTTGTGTAAATTGTTGCATTCTCAATTATCTATCAAGGGCACATCTTCATTTTTTCTACTACTGCAAATGAGTGTAATTCATACCTTGCTTTATTTTAACAGTTTTGTCAATCATTTCTACATCACTTACAATTAAATTTACGGCTCAACTAACGAGATACTTCCTTTGTATTATATTATCATAATTTCACTTAAAGTTACATCTTAGAAGCACTATAAAACACACACACATTGCATAAGACCCTGCCATTGAATTTTCCAGTCCACGCCATGCCAACGCAAAATAATTGGACAATCGTTAAAGCTATTAAAACCCACCTTGTCAACCTTTCCATTTCGACACTTTCATATCAGAATTGGAAGCTCAAACTACAATATTGTAGAGAAACCCCTATTATTAAGAACCCCTTACATTAAATGTTGAGGAATATGGCATTTCATGTCGCATATGCTAACAAAAATTCGATAAAACCAACGAAGGACAATCAAAGAATATATCAACTTACCTCATGCCAAATCTACTGAACTGTCGAATCGACAAATTTTGGGTATGCTATGGGGATCAACGGTTCCCACTCTCTTTCAAGATCAATGAATCATGGTTACTTTGGGCCTCCATACCTCTGCATTTATTCCCAATTCAACCCAGCAAGGACTATGCTGCCAAGAAACACTTGTTTTAATATGGCACTTTGTGTATATGATGCCAAAACATCCCAAGAATGTGTAGGTTATTTAGTGATGTTTATCTTCTTAACAAATTTAAAAGTCTACTTTTGTCATTTACATTGTATTCATTTTTTACAACAATATTTTTTTTCCTTTAAATGATGAAAATGAAACACTATTTGTCATGTACATTGTATTCATGTTTTACAACAATAATTTTTTTTTCCTTTAAATGATGAAAATGAAACACTATTTTATAGCATATTTAATATAAAGATATATAAAATAAAAAATTAAATGATAAAAATGAAACACTATTTTATAGCACATTTAATATAAAGATATATAAAATAAAAAAATAAAGCATCAATTTTTAACCTAAATATGGTAGTGTTGAAAGTTTGAAATAAGTGAATCACTATTTTAAAGAATATTTAATATAAAGATATATAAAATAACAAAATAAAGCATCACTTTTTAACCTAAATATGGTAGTGTTGAAAGTTTAAAATAAGTGTAGACAAATATATATGGATTATCAATTTCAATAATCTATACATTTATTTTGAAAAAAAATGTTTCAAACTAATGTTATAGTAACATTTTGTTAAAAAATATTATAAACAAAACTCCACTTAGACTTACAAAATGATTGTGATCCCGACTTATTTTACACAAACTAAGGTTTAAGTAGATAATAACCTACTTAAGTGATCCTTTTTTTCTTTTTCTTTAAATACAAGATAAATACACATAAATGAAAATCATATAAACAAATCCCAACACCCTCCTAGAAAAATAAAAATACTAAACTCACATATATCCCACTTGCCATCTAAAATGGTAAGTAGTAATAGGAAGATGTAGAAATCAGATGGCCATCCTTGCCACAAGGATCCCTTAAGGATATGGGATATCCCACAAAAGGAAATGATGATGAACCACCATCCCGTCATGGTGGCCCTTTATTGAGATGGTGTATTGTTTCTTTATTGGGGTTGTTTCCTGACTTTTTAGTTGGGATTGTGGTTAT
>ML778077.1:1486678-1498495 GCA_009831015.1 Picea engelmannii | reverse complement strand
AACTGTAGTGTTTTTAATTGTAGTGTTTTTAATTGGGAAAATAAATTTTTATGTGGTATATTTAGTTGTTTTTATTTTCAATTTTTTAGTGGTAGAGAATTTATTATTCATTTATTTTTTTTATGTTTTTTATTAACATAATGGTCAATTGGTTACGAGGTGAGTATGCTTGTTTGTTCGGCTTTCCCCTCTTTCTTTATAGGACATATTGTGTGAGTATATGTGTCAACAATAATCAAATACACTTATTTTATAGTGTATTGGAATAGATTTAAAGAATATAAATATCATTTCCTCTCTCTATGTTTTATTGAAAAATAAAATCACATATTAAAAAAATGATAAAATACTTAATTACTTACCATATACACCATGTTAATTATAAAATTAAGGTTATATATGATAGAACACCAATTTGTTAATTATATGTTTTACATATTTAGTATTGTTAAGTCTTTGTCCAGTGGGCTAGCTTGAGTGGTTGAGTGATTTGAGCTTCATGGAGGAGGTCTTGAGGTTGATCCTTGGGCTAGCTACTTCTATTGCATGCTTCAATCAATGTTCATTACCAACACTAAAATTTTTACATTGCATATCATCCATGAACTATGGGAAAGTGGGAAAATACATGCACTACAAGGAGAACACCTTCTTGCATAGGTTTTTATAGAACCTACCCAAAAAATTCTTCCCTTAGTTGTTTATAGCGGAGGTGGGAGACCAAAGGTTTTGCAGAGGTTTTTTTTTCCCAGTGTGCCTTTATGGAACATACACACCGATGTGCATCTAAACACTACTGCACTAGTGCTTAAATTTTCAAATGCCCCATCACTATTCATAGCGGAGGCAGGTCACCAAAGGTTTTTTCAAAGGACTTTTTTATCGGTGCACCTTTAAGGAATAGACGCATCGGAGCGTTAATAAACAATAATGCCCGGGTGCATCCATGTTCCAGTAGCACCGCCATACTTTATAATAAAATTGCATGCACCAAATAAATCATACCGGTGTCATTGAACAACACACGCCGGTGCACCTAAATGTCTATGATGCACCATGGTAGGGTAAATAAAACAAAACTTGCCAAACCAATTTTCATTGTTATAGTGCATCACATGATTAAAAAATCTCGATAAAACATCAATTCTCACATTTTTTTGCTAAGAAACCCCATTTTCGATGCTCTACACCGACTTGGATAGATCCATTGTTGGATTCCACACATTTCCAAATTTTGGAAATTACCAAAAATTTTCATTTCCTCTCAATGGTGCAATCATGCCTCCTCGGGACAAAACATAGCAAGTAAACTATTTATCACCTTCCTATTTTCATTTTCATCTAATCAAAATTACAATTTAGCTTGAAATTTGGCATTTTTAAAAATTCTGCACGAAGTGCCTGAATGGTTTGGCTCGCCTTGAAGCAGTGTGTATTATGTTAAACACACAGTGAGAATATCCGTCAGTGCATCCATATATGTCCACACCTGTACCATTCAAGTTATCACACCACAATAAATTACCAAAAGAAAACCAGTGTGTCCTTCAGAACGCCTCGACACTGACGCAAAATGGGCTTATACCTGCACTGACATATTACACTTCATTAACCGCACTACTAGCTCAACAATATATAAAATTTAACCTAGCGGTGCACCAAGTTTAATCAATTGCACCGGGTTGTACCCCAAACATAGCACCCCATAGATTCAATGTTTAAATGCACCACCATAATTTAAATAAAATTATATGCACCGAATAAATCACACCGGTATGGTTGAATATTATGCACTGGTTCGCCTAAATGTCCAAAAGTGTATCGAAGTAGGGTAAATTAACAAAAAAATTACCAAACCGATTTTCATTGTCATAGTGCATGCCACGCTTCCAAACTCTCAAGCAACCACCAATGCTCACCTTTCTTCCTAAGACACCCTATTTTTGGTTCTCTACACCAACTTGAATAACTCCACTAGTAGATTCCACACATTTTTAAATTTTGGAAATTGCCACAAATTTTCATTTTATCTCAACCGTGCAACCATGCCTCCTTAGGAAAAAAGAGACCAAGTAAATCCTTTATTACCTTCCTATTTTCATTTTCATCCATTCAAAATTACAATTTAGTTTGAAATTTGTGATTTTTTTCAATTTCGCGCAGTGCTCTTGAATTATTCGGCTTGCCCTGAAGCAATGTGTACTATGTTAAACACACAATGTGCAATGCCTCCGGTGCACCAAATAAATGTACGCCCTGGTGTTGTTCAATCAAGTGCACCATGCTCAATTATTAGAAACAAAGCGATGCGTCCTTCAGAACACCCCGAAACTGGGGCATAATGGGATTCTTCTCGCACCGACACATTTCACTTCAATAACCACATTGCTATCTCAACGATATATAAAATTTAAATTAGTGGTGCACATATTCTAACTAACAACATCGAGGCGTACCCGAAAAATAATGCCACGACTCATCAGTGGTCAAACGCACCGCCATACCTTATAAAAAACATACAAGCACCGAATAAATCACTACGATGTCGTTTAACATTACACACCAATATACTTCACTCAACTAACGACACTGCTAACATAACAATTTATAAAATTTAACATAGTGGTGCAATCATCATAATCCAACGCACCGATATTGTATACAAAAACACACTGTGACATATATTGCCTTATTTTTCATAGTGAGGCGTCTCATTGGATGCCTTGTTCCCGATGATCTATCCTTTACAACGCGGTGCATCCTTCGTAACTCCCCAAAACCAGCGCACAATGGGCTTCTACCCGCATCAACACATTTCACTTCATTAATTGCACCTCTGGCTCAATGTTATATGAAAAGTTAACCGAGCGATGCACCAATTTTAACCAACCTCACTAGTGGATACCCAAAAAATAACACCCCGGTACGTCAATGTTCAAACACATCACCATACTTTATAAAAAAATCATAAGCACCGAATAAATCACACTTGTGCCGTTTAAAATTACCCACTGGTACGCTTCACTTAACTAACGACACTGCTAACATAACGACTTATAAAATTTAACGTAGTAGTGCAACCATTGTAATACGACACACCATAATTGTATACAGAAACAAACTGGGACATATATTGTGCAAATTTTCATGGTGGTGCGTCTCAATGGATGCCTCATTCCTAGTGCTCTATCCTTCACAATGCACCGAGGTATAAAATTTCGGTGCTCCACTATCACAGTGGTTCCAGTGCGTTACTAACTCATCACACCACTTCATCTACGATAATGAAGTTTATCTTAGCAGTGCCCATCAGTCCACGAAACACATCAGTGTCATAAAGGAAACATCACCAGTAGACAACATGTCAGTGCATTGGTAGACATGGAAAACAAATGCTTTCAATTTAACAAAGGGCACCGTGGATTTGTGCGCTATAAATTTTAGCATTGTGGTGCCTCTATGTTAATGAGATGAATCGATGTTGTTAAAATCACTGTGTCGGTGCCGATAGTTCTATGATGCATCGCTTAGTGATGTTGTTGTTTTGATATAATGCATTGACCGCAGGGCGTATTAACTGTTGGTGGTACACCGATTGATTTTAAAAATTTATTTGCAAAAAAAAAAAAATTTGGATTTTTTTAAATACACATAATCTATATATGTATTTGTTTTATAATTTCAAATAATTTTATCTTTATATATGTTCCTAAGAATATTTATATGTGAATTAGAAACGACAACAAAAAGAGGAGGAGGAGGTGGGGCAACAACAAGTCAAGATGTACACCTTTGTGCGTGAGTGGGAGGATAGGGAGAGATATAGGGAGGCTTACCCTCGCCCTATTTCACAACAAACACATTACCTTTTGATGGATATTGGACTCCTGCAGTTTTATTAGGAGGGTATATCCCTTAGGGGGAACTATGCATTGTTATAGCAGTTGATCTGTCATTGGGATCATGCGAGACAAGGGTTCAAGGTCGGTCCTGATATGTGGTATCATCCCACAGAGGAGGATGTCTATTTCATCACTGAGTTGTCTAGGAGGGTGGTGTATTTTCCCCATTTCCCTGCACTACCACTCGATGTTGCAAGAGAGACCCAACTGACATATGTGTAGAGATATGTCAGTCTAGATATTGTTTTGGATTTAGAGTTCTAGGTTAAAGGTGGCTAGTTGCAGATAGGTGCATTTTCGATTGAGGACGTTAGGTGCCTATGTTATATGCTCTCATCATTTTCACATTATAGCTCTGATGGGAAGCACATTATTTTCTCTATGTTGTATTATGTAGTTAGTTTAATGCGAGAGCCTCGATTGATTAGGTGGGAGGATGTTTTTTTGAGACAATTTTGTCATGCATTAGATCATTGTCACTCTGTTTTGTCTAGGATGACATTCTTCCCATTCGCCTCTAATTTATATACAATATTTTTTGAGAGGGTTCATGCCACTCAACCAATGGTACCTCACTTTCCTACTAGTTCTATGTTTGATGCACATATGCACATGTGTGGGAAGTTTATGCCCAAGAGGGGTCGGTCCTAGTTTCTCATTTCTCAGGTGGGAAAGGAAGTATTTGATTTATTGTCTAGCGAGGATGATAATGTTCTCGATATTGTAGAGTACCCATATGCAAGGATAGATTGAAGAGGATGTCCAAACATCCAATTTACTATAGAGGTAATATTATTGTTATGTCTTGATCAATCTGTTTGCATATTTGTATGTATTATTTAATTCACACGTAATTTATTGTAACATTTTATTTCATTTATTTTATAATTATTATCTATTATTTTTCATATATTGGCACATACACTGGGGATGTGCCTCATGAACATGTGTATGAGGCGATGGAGGAGGTAGAGGAGCAATATTTATTAGTACAAAGAACCCACATGCCACACAAGATGGATACGAGAGTCCAACTGGAGGTGGTGGATGAGCTATGTCGTGTCATTAGTCACAGAGTGGTACCTGCACCCCTTAGAGACATATTAAGGGTAGAGGAACTCTATACTACATGGAGGTGTTTTCCTTGTTACATGATGATGTTGATGTGTCATATTGTTGGTGCCATAAACCTCATCGATACATTGAGAGTGCTCCTTAAAGAGTTGGAGAACTTGTTGTTGATGCTCGATGTGATCTTCCACTACTTGAACCTTGTATTTTTCTTTTAGAGAAGAATTGATGGAAGGAGGGTGGTATCCATAGAGTGCCATAAATGGTAACATTTTTGTTGCAGTATGAAAGGAAGTGTTATACCACCATTCTGCTAAGGGTAACCATTTGAACCATTGTGTTGGTTTATCAGAGACAAAACAACGAAGGTATCCTTCTAGACATTTGTTCAGTATCTTGGTTTGTCCATCAAATTGAGGATTATAGGATGAGCTATGATCCAATTGAGTACCCAAACAAGAAAATACTTTTGTCCAAAAATTTCCAGTGAAGATGGAACTCTATCACTTACAATAATATTTGGGCTTCCATGTAGCTTTTGAACTGTCTCCATGAATGCGGTGGAAATTGTACTGGATTTGAAAGGATGAGAGAGTGCACAAAAGTGTGCGTACTTGGCCAGTCTATCAACAATCACCATGATGACACTCTTTCCTTCATACTTCGGTAACCCTATGATGGAATCCATGGAAGCCTCCTACCAGCGCTGACTTGGGATGGATAATGGTTGTAAAGGACCTGGGGTATTAATTATTTCCACCTTATTTTGTTGGAAAACCAAACATTCTACCACAAACCTTTGAACATCAGTTTTAAGGCCATCCAAAAAAAATTCCTTTTTGACCCTATGGTAGGTTTCAAAAATCCTGAGTGCCCTCCTACCGTAGAAGTGTGCAATTCCAATAGTACCTTTTGTTTGAGTTGGGAGTTCTTACATAAATATAAGCGATCTTTGTACCATAGTGAATTGTTTTTCCATGTAAATGTGTCTGATGCATTGGAAACCTGTTGTAACCTTTGAATGAGAGTCCACACATTTTCATCATTCTTCCATTCATCCCTCGCTTCTATTATCCAATCGGGTTGGATGATCGAGATATCACAAGGAAAGGCCTCAATATCTTCATCCTTTCTTGAAAGTGCATCTACCACAACATTTTGTTTCCCTTTTTTATAGACGATTTCAAAATCATAACCCAACATATTGGTCACCCATTTTGTTGTTCTTTTGAATATAGTCATTGTTCCAAGAAGTATTTAAGACTGTCATGATATTTTTTGACCTTCAAGTGCCTACCTATTAGGTAAGGGCACCATTTCTTCAATGCAGGTAGTATTTTCTATCATTTACTTCTCATAAATGGATTTGTGTAAGTCCTTTCCCTTGAGTGGCCGACTTTCAAAAGCAAGGGGCATTCCTTCTTGCATTAGTACAAAACCAATGCCATTTCCCGAGGCATAACATTCCACAATAAAGGTTTTTGTGAAGTCTGGTGTGGTCAAGACATGATCTTTTCACATTGCCTCTTTAAGTTGTTCAAAAGATTGATTTTCCTCTGGAGTCCATGAAAATGCATCCTTCTTAGTTAATGTCGTTAAAGGTGTTGATATTCTTCCACAGTTCTGAACAAACTTGCGGTAGTAACCTGTCAAACCCAAAAATCCTCTAAGATTCTTCAATGTTTTGGGAATTGGCCAGTCCACCATGGCCTTAATATTATTAGGGTTTACCTTGACACCTTCATGAGATACAATATGACCCAAATAATATACCTCCGTCACCCCAAAGAAAAATTTGGATGGTTTGACATATAGTTGTTGCTCCTTTAGTAGTTGTAGCACCTTGTCAACATGTCACACATGATCCTCTCAAGACTTGGTATAGATTAGTATATCATCAAAAAATACTAACACAAATTTTCGAAGGAAGGGTTTGAAAATAGAATTCATCAACCCTTGGAATGTGGAAGGTGAATTTGTAAGACCAAAAGGCATGACCAAAAATTGATAATCGCCTTCATGAGTTCGAAATGTTGTTTTTGGGATATTTGCTTCCTTCATTCTAATATGATGATACCCTGAATGGAGATCCAACTTTGTGAAATAGATTGCTCCATGTAGTTCATCTAACAATTCATCAATGAAGGGAATGTGAAACTTATCTTTAATAGTGATCTTATTGAGATCTCTATAATATGGACACATACACCATGAGCCCTCTTTCTTGAGTACCATTACCAGCGGTGCAGAGTAAGAACTTGGTCTAATAATGCCAGTCTCTAACATTTCTTGAACCATATGCTCAATTTCACTCTTCTAGGCATAAGGGTATCTGTAAGGCCTGATGTTAGGAGGAACATTCCCAGGAATTAGGTGAACAAAATGATCATGATTTCGAGTGGGTGGAATACGTTTGGGAATATCTTCAAATACTTTGGAATGCTTATCAATGATCCCTTGTAGATATAGGGGAATAGATGGCTTAGATGTTTGAACATATAGTGAGCATAGTTGTACAATTACACCCCAATGCCCTTTTTTCAATAATTTTTTCATGCCATTAGAGCTTATCACCTTATTGGGTTTCCCTGTGATACCCCTTAACTCAATTTATTTTCCTTCCAATGAAAATTTCATGAAAAGTTCTTAAAAATTAAAATCCATTGTTCCTAATGATTGTAACCATTGGATTCCTAGTACGACATCATCACAACCATGGGTATAGAAATAATTAGACTATTCATTACATATTCCCCCATAGTAACATTGATCTTATTGCATTTTCCCGAGTAATTGATAGTTCCTCCATCTGCAATCATTACTTGAAACTCTAACGCTGGATATATAAATAAATTGAGAGCTTTGGATAACTTATAGTGAATAAAATTATGAGTACAACCAGAATCAATTAGGACTATTACCTTTTTATTTTTGATATATCCTTCGATATTGAGGGTTTGAGGAGTGCTAATTCCAGCCAATGCATTACATGATATCGTGGGAGTCAACTCTTCAGAAGAAATCTCTTCTACGTTTTCATCTTGAGATGGTTCTTGTTCTTGTTCTTTCTCTTCTTCCTCTTCACAATGTATTTAGAATAATTTCTTATCACCACACTTATGTCCCTTATTGTACTTGCTTTCACAATTAATGCATAAACCTTTTTCTTTTCTCTCCTCCAATTGTTGAGGTGTCAACCTTGTAGGTTGAGGTGTTTTAAAACAAGGAACATTATTCTCTCGATAGATGTTAGGAGTGGTCCTTCTAGTATCCATAGCCATATTTTACATTCAACATTTCTCACCACACTGAATGCATTCTCCAATGATTTGGGTTCCCAAAGGAGAACCTCATGGTGAATTTTATCCTTTAAAGTTCCTATGAATACATCAATCAGGTGCTCATCTGGAATATCTGTTACCTTTATATTCAATATTTGGAAGTTCTCAATGTGCTCTGCAATTGAAACCTTTTTCTTGAGATTTATCAATTGGATAAAGAAGGTATTGCTCCTTGTATCCGCATAGTGTGCTATCATTTCTTCCATGAAAATTGAATCCAAGTGATGAGTGATTTGCGAGAACAAAGCCATCGATACCACACAAATTGATTGGGTTCTAAATATAAAGAATCAATTCGTACCTTTTATGTATGTGGCACATCATGTAGATCAAATAATTGCTCCATATGAAGTATCCATGTGATTGGATCCTTGCCATCAAACTTCCTCATATCGATCTTAGGAAAGTGGTTGGTCTTCAACCCAAAGTTGGAGTTTCTCCATTCTTGATTCATCTTCCTTGTGTCCTTGTCATGAATTTCATGGGATACATTTTCATTTTTAGGTGTCCTATCTATTAGGAAACTTTTCAATCCTTCCATGATCTCCATTTTTAAACCCTCCATATTAGTATCCATTATTGCCTCCAACTTAGCTTCAGTTGAATCCATCATCCCTTGTAGTTCATATTTTATTACTGTCTTCTTTTATAAATCATTTATGTCCCTGCGCATTGCTTCACCTTCATCAAGAGTCCAATTAGGACTATTTGGAGGCTTACTTGTTGTAGAAGTTCCCTTTTTTGGTGGCATGCTGGCCAAGTATCACTTTTAAACCTTGATTTCGAGGTGGTTCTACTAGACGATCTTTCTTTTGTTGTATCTCCAAAATTTTGGCCCTTTTGGGTATGAAAATTTCTTTTTGTAGTTCTTTGATATGTCTTCTCTGCAATGCCACAGGTATGATCAAAATTGGATGTGCCAAGTGGAAGTTATGGTAACTTCCCCACATATTGTTTATTTTTGTCCCTTCCAGGAGAGCGTACTTGTAAAGCGTGCCAAGATCACAATATATGATATTTGATTCTGAAACTTGTACCAAAAATACTAAATACTGTACACTATCCAATGCAATAGTATCACTTAATTTGGATACTCACTGAGGAAGATATCATTGTTTCACCCGAAAGACCTGTTTGAGACTAGTTAATATGACTAGTCAGATACCCTATCTTGCACATGGTGTATCTACACAAGTAGGAGAAACCAAAAGCATACATTTTATCAAAGTTACCTTGATAATTTATATGAATATCCTCCAGATTTCAGGGTCTGAAATGTTACATAAAAAAATTTATAGAAAAAATTCTGTGATGGATAAATTCAGGATGATTCCAAAACTCTATCTTGCACATACTATATCTCCGAAATTATAAGGCCTCAGGAGCTGAAATTGGAAAAAAACATACCTTGATCCATCTGATAAATATCCTCCAAGGGGTTCCTTATGAAACATCGTATAAAAAATGTTATATCTAAAATTCCAAGGTGTCTCAGATGTAGCGGTGAAAGCCCAAGACCTTGAGATCTGAAACCAAATGTTAAGAACCAAATATCAAAATAGCATAAAAAACCTCAGAATAAGTACTCAACGGCTTAAAAAAGAGATAATTTCAAATAATAATCCTCTTCGAGAGGGAAACCTCCTGATACACCACATAAATGTCCAAATACAAGACGATTCCAAATGAAAAGGTCTCCTTGGTATATATAGGAGACTAGGAGGTACAATTACAACTAATGGACCCAAGCCGACATAAATAAAATAACATTAATAATGTAATATTCCCCAATTAAGGGGTAATGTGCCACTATTTAGGGCTTAACAGTGAGTGTCATAGAATTCCTAGCCAGTGGCCAACCTTTGGGGAAGGTTTGCAACTAGGGATCCCTTGAGGGGTTATAGTACCATTATCTACCATACTTACCACTTTCTACTCATTACATTACCATCATATTTCCTTTTTCTAGGACCTTTGACTTTAGTGACACAAGAAGGGCATGTACCTCATTTCATGGGAAGAAGGGGATGAAGGCCCAGGGGAATGGTTGCTGGAAAAAAATAAAATCCTAACACAATAACCTTCTAGATGCTCACCCAGGGATCCTGAGGACAATGAAAAGTCTCTCATAAAAAACTAATGGGACCCGTAAAAAAATGACTAATAACAAAATGCCAACCAGGGAGGAGCATGTGTGGGCATTGTTTTTATTGCTTAGGTAGAATCTCGACACATGTTTCCAACTCGAGGAAGCATGAACTAGGGTAGAGTCAAGGTGGGAAAAAAATTTCATTCTTAGGTAGAATCCCCACCTTGGCTTCAACTTGGAAACATCTTAAAAGAACAAAAGGCAATAAATGGGATTGGAAAAATGGTTGCATTGAGGAAGAAGGTGAAACACACCCCATACAAAGGAACCCATAAATGAGACAATGCAAGCCCTTGTATGTCATGAAACGCATTGAGCTATGAAGTCTAAACCCCTTCCACCTCATCATCCACTACATAACCTTGAAATTCCATCCTTGGGAGCATCCCCTACTTGAGGGTTTTGGTCTACCCAATAGGACTTTTATGACACCCCTCCCATACCTAAACTTGGTCAATTGTATAGGGTCTTGGAGAATTTGTTTAATTTGATGAGGTAGTTTTGATGCACATGTTTAGGTGCCTTTATTATTATATGTTATTTACACTTTTCATGATATATTTGACTTGAGATATTTGGAGGGTGTACCCTTTTGTTTTGCAGGACCCTGCTTGGTGGCTAGTTTTGGGAGAACAAGCCTAGATTGGGGTTCCATGGGGAAAGAATCCCACAAGTTGGATGCCTAGGGAAAGCATACCAGATCATAGATACATTCCTTTGGAATCTTAAATGGCATCATGGAGGATCTAACCTAGCCCCTACCACCCAAACGTTTTTCTTGAAGGAGGAAAAATGTCACATTTTTTAGGCTTCACGTCATAGAGGGGATAGGGTTTGGTGGTGATGGAGTTGCTCATTGAAACTTGGCATGATTTGATCAGAGGAGTCATGGAGGGGGCATAGCTCATGATGCGAAGGCCTTTGGAGGCCAAACGTTCCATCCCCAACCTCAACTATTTTTCAAATTTGACAAAACGTTTCCCTAAAAAGGAGACGTCATCTTGTTTTCAGGGTTTCTAATGTGCAAAAGTGAAATTTAAATAAATTATTTAATATTATTTGTGTAAAGGGGTAAGATAAGGGGTGTTTAACCCTTATCTTATGTTTTACCCTAATTAAGTGGACAAACTATGTTTTAGACATTTTGTATAGATAAAGATCATGTGAATCTCTTTTCATAACATAACTCTCCCTCTTGTGAGAGGACGTGGATGGAATTTTCACTATTATTGGGAATTATGGTGTTTCTCTCTTGTGAAAATGTTTTATGGTGCTATATTTTGGTGAATGGATGAGGAGGAGTGATGCGCACCTCTTGGATGATTTTTCTCTTGATCTTGAATGGTGATATTGC